>JAZGUH010000381.1:0-319159 GCA_037893225.1 Hippasteria phrygiana
GCCAAAAGTGTGACGGCTCTCGACCAATAGAAACGGGTAAACTGTCATGTATTTATAAATTACATAATTAGTACATTTCTTTTACACATGCAGGGTTTGCCTATGCCGTACAGTGCAAACAGTATGCAATACAATTACTACATGAACGAACACAGGAAAGCAGATATACACATGAAAATAAAATAATACACGATAAACAACAATCATACAACATCGTTAATAATGAAACTGAATTGTAAATACCATTTATACATCATTGGAAACCTAACACAATGACAAACTACGTTTATATCCTTCCTCCATGGTTTACTACCTGTAGGCCCTCTATATATATGTATATGAAAAACTGTACAACTACCTACATAATTATAATGCCACCATGTCGGCTTGCTGACCGTCCGCCGTGTAGTCTTTCCGAGTTTCACCCGGGCGAAAATATATCTATTTTGAAATTGCTACTTTTCTAGCAATACGAAGTTACTCACTTTGAAATGGGACATCGAACGAAGAAAATCCACCCACGTGTAGTTATCGAATAATTGCAAATGTCGAATTATTTGCGGTCCGACAATAATTCGGGCGTGTCTTTGTGTGCATTAGAATTGTGAAAGCAATCATCAATAACGGCATTTTTTTAAGGGTTGCGAACGCCCAGAATAGAAACAAAAAAGAGGGGTTTTCGTTAAATCAAAACATGTTATAGACGAAAATATTAGACAGATTATCATTAGACCGGCACACTGGGTCATTGGGGTATGATGTTGGAGATAGTTTTGCTCTTGTGCCGTTGCTCCATAACTCAGGCCTTCCTCATTCAAATTAATTCTAGCGCTCACCGACATGCTGCGGCTGGCTCGCTTACCGCAGAAGACCGTCACGAACCCTTCACGGAACTGGTGGTGTTTGAAGGCGTAGACGAAGGGATTAACACTTATGTTGGAGGCTACCATCACAACAGTCCATTGGTAGAAGGACCCGGCGAAGTCCACGGGACCTCCCAGACTAAAGTAGAGGTGTGGGATCTGATTGGGACTCCAGCAGACTACATAGACTGTCATGACCGATGTAAGCATCTTTATGATGTTCCTCTCCAAGCGCAGCTGCACCCTGTGGTCCCCTTCGGGTAGCATCCGCCACTGACGCTTCTCCTCCTTCAGTATGCTGGCGAATGAGAACACCATGATCTGCACGTTTAAAACAGTAAGATGTTTGTTCCCCATGCATTGTAAATATAAATACTGAAAGAAAAAATGATTGTACTAAAGGGGCACAATTTTATGACGAACGTTTTTTTCTTTTTCTGGGAGCAGAAAAAAAAATTTGTCCTAAAATTGCCATGGTTGTAAAGATCATTAACAAGTAAAGTATAACAACTAGCAAAGGGCACAACCATCTCTCGAAAATACAGCGTTTATCTGAAAATCATTGACGAAAAATTTCATTTATTATCCGTTATCTAACGGTTCGACTTTCCGAACCAAAGTTACGTCACCCCCCCCCCCCCCCCCCCTCCCCCCGCCCTGGCGGCATTTGAGACATAAAAAAACAAAAAGAAATAGTTTTTTAAGACGGTTTTCAGACGTTGTTTGCCCTCCCTGGCACAAAAAGCTGGATGCGCTATTGCTGGTGAATACAAGGATCTTTCGTGTAATCATGAGTAGCATTAGTCGTTTTCAGAAACCGAACATGATGGAAACACTGTCGCCCATAAGCAGCATCTGACGGTATTACCACGTCATCCAATAGAGAGAGAGAGCCACTTATCTCTGCTACACTTGCCAAAAATAAACTTCTCAAGAGATGAAACCAGCCGAAATACAGACAAGTGTGAATGGACTGTACGTCGCCCAAGTTGGGATGTTACACATGTGCACTGCCTAATGGCCGCAGTACTGAGGATGGGACCGTGGAGTGGGGATCCACATTCATTCCCCAAAAGACATTTTCTTAATGAAGAGGCTCAAGCAGGATGTCTTATCTGGCGTGGACATAAATAAACTTAAATAGTCAGGGTTTTATTTGTTTGTTTTATTTTGTTATGGTGCGATCAACTTCTAGTCAACTACACCACAAAAACACTCAGTGGCGTATTCAGCAGGGGGGGGGGTGGGGGGGGGGGGGGGGGGGCCACCCCCCCCCCCCCCGGCGGCATTTGAGGTGTCATAAAAAACAAAAAGAATAGTGTTTTAAGACGATTCAGACGTTGTTTGCCCTCAGCCCCTCCCTGGCACAAAAAGCTGGATACGCTACTAAAAACAGTAGTAGGCCTATGGAATTTAGAAGACCTGTGGTATTTAGATTTAATTGATGATTTTGCCCAAGCAATGTACTTTTCCAAGAATATTTTTGCCAGAATAGTGTCCGATTAGAAATTGTTTGAAAATTTTCAAAACACTTAATAAAAAAATAAAAAATCCAAACAACTTATGTTTTTCAATTTAAATTCATGTTCTCAAAAATTCAGTTACACTGAAACCAAAAGTAAACTAAAACAATAGGTGTACAGGCTATGCACGGAATCCCCAAAAGGAGAATTAAACCTCAAACAATTTCAAAAAATATCTGTAATTACTTCCTACAGAATTGCTACCGCGTAATTTACAGGAATATGCAAATAACCCTCTATACAAATCCTATTGAATTTCCCTTTTGTTGCAGTTATCAGGCAGCCTTAGGATTTCAGCCAGAGACGAACAAAGGCTTCCAAAATATATTGTCCTTTAAAAGTAGAGGAAACCTTTTTCGATTCTTAAAACCGGTTTACCTTCCAAAAGAAAGTGCTTACTTTTAATGTGCTAAATGTATAAAAGTACATAATCTTCATAATCTCCTGTTCATTTGAAAAAAATTAGCTCAAATTTCCAAATACTTCATGAAGATTTAAACCTCAAAAATGTTTTCACCCCCCCCCCCCCCTCATAACTGCAGCCAACAAGAACGAGCTTGAGTCTCTTGTCATCACGCGGTAACACTTAACTGGCCGACTCCATTGTGCAGCTCAAATATTTGCTCAATGGAAGATGATAACAATGTTTAACTCGGCCTCGCCCTTAACAGACTGACCAATCACTAGAGTCCGACTATGGTCTGACAAAGTCTCACACTCGACAAGTGTGTACATGTGGCCACTGTGATTGGTCAGTGCGGGGCGGGACGGGACGGGACGGAGTTTAATGAATGGGTCTATTGTTCATCATGTGAGCAAGTTTGATTGTTAAAAACCACCTGCGACATTTGCCGGCAATCATCCGAAATCAAACCAACCGAACTGGCATACAAAAGATACTCAGTTTAAAGGGTGGCTGCAATGAAATTGTACCAACAATTCAATTTTGTGTTGTATAACTCTTTTACAATATAAGAAATGTGATTAAAATGGTTTTCTGTGTTTCTGCCCATTTTTGGTGTTTGATTTTCCCGGAATAAAGTGCCCCCCCTTTCTCTATTGTTTCCGCGCCCTAACTGCGTGACGTCATCTCGGGAACACAGAAACTCAGCAAGAGTAGTTTGATCAGTAGTTTGTGTACGTGTGGATGTATGCCGTTGTGGAGGGAACCAGCCACGCGCGATTAAATATCTTTGGATAAAGGGACTAGGGAAACATTTCTCGTCGCTTTAAAATCTTCAAACAGAATCTTTTGGATTGTTGATTCAGACACTTCTTCGGAACATTATTGGGGCGAGGAAGAGCAGGATCTTGGAGCTCTTCCGTACATGTATGAACCAGAAGGTGAGAGTAACAGCCGCACTACTGCAGACTCCGAATCGGACTCCCGATGCGGAACGCGTGAAAGACTTGAAAACAACGATTGCTAGGCTAAATAACACTCTCCGAGTCCAAATACGACGGTATTTCAGTTCTACTGGAAAGACGGAGGGGAAGACTGACACCATCCTTAGTGGTGTTACTGATTCCAGCAGCAACACAACGACACGGTATTATCGACGAAAAACTTTGCGTCAAATGGGAAGACACTAAGTCGTCCGTAGAGACAAGTCTTCCGTTGAGACAAGTCGTCCGTTGAATTGAAGTCGACTCGGAGGTAGGGGAATTGCTGGGGTCTCGGCGGGGATTCGCGTCCAGCCTCAAAACAAACATGAGCCTGAGTTTTTGTCGAGTTTCACCAGTGGAGAAAACCCGCAGGAGATCTAGAGTGCGTCTCAGTATCTTTGTGAACTGTGACAATCGAATCACCAGAGTACGACAATCTCCGTTTTCCCCGGCCGTAAAGACCAGGGCCTCGTGAGCTATTTGTTTTATTATTATCATCATCACGGCCTTTTCTATTTTATATTTAAATCAAATCACCTAACAAGGTCTCCTCAGCACCATTATAATATATCATATTCAGCCCCGTTAAGATTTTCTGTTTATTATATTTCCATCATTCCGGAACTTTTAAGTTCATTCCCCTCGGCCCTACCAAACAATCTTAATAGCACGGACCTGCTGTACCTTTATCTTCATACTAACACTCGGGCGGTAGTAGTCAGGGGGTTAGATCTATGCATAATGCATTTATTTATAAATTCATAATGCCGCTGCAACATTAGGCTAAGCAGGTGCGTGCGCACAACAAGGCTTCTACAAAATTCCCAAGACGTTGTTACCACTGGCGGTTCGTGGCTATTAATAGTTTGTCGTGATAACGCCCTCTCGCGCGGCGGCCGGTTATCGCGTATATTATACGTAACAACGTCTTGAACCAAGACGCGGGCCCTTTCTCAAACGCAGGCTTCGGCTTGGGGCTTGTGGCTTCAGCTTTTGAGGCTTGGGCTCAGGCTACTTGGGCTAGGATACTTGGGAACAAGGGGACGCTGTTGAAAGCAGATATTCATCATATTATGCAGCTATGATCACCCACGCACAACTTTTTGCATTTTTTTTATTTAGGTTTTTTGTGTTTTCGTGTACATTTTTTTGTCGGTAGTGAAATTTCGGGGTGGTGGGGGGGGGGGGGGGGTTGATGCTATGAACCTCAAAAAATGGAGGGGTATATACCCCCCTCCCCTAACCCCGGAATCTACACCCTTGCTCACTTTAGAACACACTATATATCAACCATCAAACATGCTTCGGAAATTGGAAAATGAAATACCACTATATGCGCATAGTAATGAATCCATGCTTAGAGGAGTTGTAATATCGGTTATTTTATTAATGTTGAAAGTTACAATTATTTGGCAAAATTTACTTAGTCTTTTTTTTTTTAAGGCATGGACATTTCTGGGGGATGATTATATGGCCCACCCCCCCCCCCCCCCCCCCCCAGGGCTACCCCCCCCCCCCCCCCCCCAGGGCCATATCCCCAGGGCCATATCCCCAGGATTTGCACCCATGGTATGATTTCTGCTACTCTGAGTAACTCGGACTCAAAAACTGGCTTTGTCTATATAGTATAAATACTGTACAAAAAAGTGTCTCAATTAGGCCTACCTCACACATGCCCTGCCCCAAAACAGCGGCGTAGCCAGGGTTGTCTCCATGGGGGGAGATTGGGGGGGGGGGGGGGGGGGGCGCACCCCCCCCCCCCCCCCCCGACAAGTCCCCCTTAGCTACGCCACTGCCCCAAAAGGCCTAGAAAATTATCAGTTGCAACACTGAAACTGGTTACTAGCAAGTAATAAGGATCATACAAGATGATAATACCATCCCTGTGTTCTTCCTCGCAGAAAGTGAAAAATAAGGCCAGATATGGCAGAGCAACAGTGCAGAAATGGCAGACATTGATGTAAGGTGCGAAAAGGAGGAGTTTAGGGTTACAAGTAATTCTATTCATGTGATTTTGTTTTATTTTTCAAAATTCAACCTGGCCAAGAATGTGAAGAGTTTTAGTACTTCTCGATACGGTGTGGGTAGTTTTTATGGATTTTAAGTTGTTCTTAAAGCTATAATTGACCATCCAATATTAATTGGGTATCAGCAAAATATGAATAGAATTGTTCGTAGCCCTCAGGTCCCCCATCTCGGACCTAGGGTTACGATTATCGCAACTATATGTACATGTATCATTGATCATGTCACTTCTTCATCTTGCTCTGCTGTTTTTTTGCCTAGTATTTTACTTTCTGCAAAGGTAAAAACATTTCTTATTATTATCTTCTTGTTCTTTACTCGTTACCAGAAACCAGTTTCAGTGTTGCAACTGGTCATTTTCTGGGTCTGTTGGGAGAGACATTTGCGATGTGCTTAACATGCTTAAAAAGGTACTTTTTTGTACAGTATTTGCTTGGACTCTACTGGCACATGTATATTCTTGCTTAACCAGTGCTCAAAATGAATTACCTGGTTTTTAGAATTCTTTATGCAGGTTATTCGAGGACTGTATTGTCAATTTGAAACTACATTTCTTCTTGCTGCTCTCCAGGATGGAAGATTAGATTTGCGGCAAGATTTTAGAGTATCGAGGAGATCATTTCTCAAGTTTACAACCGTAATCAAGGATGAAAAGCATCATGGTTGTCAGACTGAATAGAGCTGTTGATCTTTCTGTTCTGGTTGGCTTGTGGATGTGCATATCGAGTAGTATCACGTAGCTGCGGAATACCTATAGCATCTATCTGTAGAATTGTGCACAAACAACTGATAGCTATCAATAAAAACCTTAACAATTTCATACACTTCCCTAGACTGGAAGAATATGCTATCATTGCTCGTGGCTTTACAGAACTTTCTGGAACTCCTATCATTGACAGAGCTCTAGGAGCAGTAAATGGCACACATGCCATTGTTACTCCCCCAACAAATGATAAGGGAGCATACATTAACAGGAAGAGCGAGTTCACTGTGCAGACACAAGCTGTTTGTAACCACGAGGGTCTTTTTATAGACATATTCACAGGTTTTCCCGGCAGTGTTCATGACGCCAGAGTCTACAGAAGCAGTCCCATTGTTATGGAAAGGGAGTATCCTCCTAGAGGATACTATCTTCTAGGAGATACTGCCTATCCTGCCTCAAACACCATGCTTACACCATACAAGCAGCCTCAAGCTGCTCAACCAGTCAACGCACGGTTTAACTATCACCACAGCAAGGCAAAATCAATAATTGAAAGGGCCTTCGGCCAGCTGAAAACTCGATGGAGATCCATTTTCACAAAGAGGTTTGAACTGAGGTCTGTCATGGCACCCCAGATAATAGCATGTTGTTGTGCAATGCATAACTTGTGCCATCTCTCTGGTGAGTATAATTTCAAAGTTTTCTTAGGTAATTCCACAGGCCCGTGGGTGTGTGAACATACCCCACCCCTAAAATTCTCCAAAAGGTCCACATTTTCATCTTTTTTTTAAAGAATTGGTGAAAGTGAATGGCCCATCCTGTGCATTGATATGGGTCCTGTTTAGAAGTACACGTACATGTATGTCAAGGCTATTGAAAATGACACCATGGGAACAATGGAGCCAAACACCCCCCCCCCCCCCCCCCCCCGCTTTTTGAAATATTTTGTGGGGCCAAATTTAGATACGCACCCCCCCCCCCAACACATACCCACACACTTAATACTGCATTCACAAAATCCTGTGTAAGGGCCTGTTCCACATCAAATATAAACGGCCGTTTGACACTACCCTCCCTGACTTTCTTTAAATTTTAGGGCTGTTCATTTTCGAATAATTCAGTATTCGATTATTTCAGTATTCGATTATTTCAGTATTCGATTATTCTAAACTAGATTTGACCGAATATTCGATACTCGACGATCAACATTTTCAAGAAATCAAACTCCAGCCTCCGTTTTTAAAGGAACATTTTTTTACAAGTGTCAAGGGTTTTACGGATGGCAACAAAAACCTCTGGCCACAAAAAAGAATTACCTTTCGACAAAAATGCAGCATTTGACACTGCTAAGCTCTGTAATTTTTCTACTAAAATAGCATCAAAGTTGTATCTGTACGTGCATATATATTTTTTCGAATATTCGATCCGGCAAAAAGGTATTCGAATATTCGGTTGACGATCGAATATTTGAATATTTGGTATATTCGGGACAGCCCTATGAATTTTTTACACTTATTTCCTGTTCTTGAACTGAATTTGTTTTTACTTGGTCCCTGACAAAATGGTCAAACAGTTTAACAACCTATTGACCATGGCACATTACAAGAGCCTTATTAGACTGATTTGAGGTTAATGTCAGTTTACAGCCCCAGATCATCCAAAATCATTTGAAAGCTGATACAAAACATAAAAAAATTGTGTATTTGCTGGGGAAAAAAATTAATCTGATCTCATTCAGGCAGCCAAATCAAAGGTCACAAAACTGAACAGAGTTAGATGCTGTTTTTTAAGTCAAATTTCTTGCTAAATTTGAGGTTTTCTGTGTATATTGGTTGTCTCATAAACTTAATTTAGGCCCGGAGTGATACACTGAGATGCCGCATTACCCAAAACAGAATTTGGATAGTTCACTCTCGTGAGTGGATCATACTAATTGTGCCCCCGCCAATGGCTTAGTCAGGAGCCAAAGTGTATATGAGGGCTATCAATCTAAAAACCCGTCTTGAGTCAAGACACTGAAGACTAGAACTGTACCTAATTTAAAATCAATTTGTCAAACAATCCATAAGGGAAACTGACTAGGTAAATTTGAATACATTTTCAAAGTGAACAAAGAAACTGGCAGGAGCGGATTCAAACCTGCGACCTCCGGGTTACTGTACCGGCGCTCTACCAACTGAGCTATCTTGACCTATGTTGGCGGTCTCCCAAATTTTCAGTATCTTTGTTCGGGTGGGCGCTAGTCAGAAGTCATAAACCTAGAATGCCGTATAGCCAGGGATCACACCCAAAATATATTTACGAAAATGTCTCAAATGATTTCCTACAGGTGATGTTTTGGAGATAGATGACGAAGATGACCTGGATGGTGGAGACTTTGACCACAACCTGCATGCACAATGGGGAAGCTGTACATGTAGATGATGCTGCTGAGGGTGTTGGTATGCGAGCAAGATTAGCACAACTGATATCTGCCCCGCGCGGTGGAGTGCCCACAGCACCTTGTGCAGCATGATTATTTCATGTTACAGTGTCCCAATGAGAATGAAAATTAAAATTTGTACAAAAAGTGAGGGAAAAAGTGCAAAACCTGTTATAGGGCGAAATTTTGAACTTGGCACCCTAGCCTACATCTAATGTAGTTAAATAAAAACCAAAGTTTAACATATTTGTTGAAGTTAAAGTTTGTTGGGTTCAAAGTATACTTTTCATGCTCTTTCGAGTTTCACCCTGAAAAAGTGAAAGATTATTGTTTTTTTTTAAATTGCTACATGTAGTTTTCTAGCGTTACAAAGTTGTTCACTTTTGAATGAGACAATAAATAAAATAAAAGCCCGATAAAGCGCATCTTTGTGTGCATTATGCACTAAAGCAGCCAAGAATAAAAGCCTTTTTTGGAGGGTTGCTGGAGGCCCAAAATAGCACAAAATTGGTTTTATTTCTTTAAAATAAAACATATGTGAAGAAAGAACTGAGAAGGAAAAAAATATCAAATTTGTTGAAGAGCACGGACAGTATATCTTTAAAATCTGTAATATGAATAGGTATTTGCCAATTTATTCCCCAATCTTTTTTATACAAGATGATCTAGTTTTTGAAAATGGATGATAATCTGGTCAGCTAAGTAACATTTCCAATGTTCACACTTCTGACCTGTAAATAGTTATTTATTATGTGTCAAGATGTTTATTTCCACCCATAACAAAGAATCAGCAAGAGATGTACAAAAGTATGATAACCTAATCTTTACCATGTAAACAATGGGCGAGGGGTGTGGCATAACAGGCTCTCAATTCGCCACCAACAGGAATAGTAATCTGTCCCACTGATTTGTGAATCCGGGGGGGGGGGGGAGGGGGAGGAGGCCAATGGGGGAAATGGCCCCCCCCCCAAAAAAAAAAAACTAACCAAATTATGCCTTCCCCCATTAAATGTTTTTGTAATGTTGCGTACACCCCCCCCCCCTCCTCCCACCCCACCCTGCTTATCAAATCAAATTATTTTAGCAACTCAACATTTTTGAGGCCACTTTTTTTTGGAAAAAAAAAAATTGGCCGCCCACAAAATTGTGTTCCGGATCCGCTGTTGTGCCAGATTGAAAGGTCTTTCAAAACTAGTTAACAATTAAATGATTGCAGTTTGAGTTGAAATATTTCTTGGGCAAGGGATGCGAGGTTTCTTAAAATTCAAGAGAAAAAAGTATTGTAGCACTTAAAAGACTAACTTAATTTTAAAACTGCATGATCTTTCATAGCAACATCTACTTGAAGGAAGTTAGTCTCTAAAGTGATACAGTACCTTTGTCTCTTGTGTTTGTCTAACACAACTGCCTACCACCTTGCTTAAAACACGATGACACATTTGTACATATTAAGAATAAAATAGTCTGTCTATTTTTGTGTGGAATGTCTCATAGTAAAGCTTATAATTTGTCTAATGTTAATGCTAACAATTAACAATTCACTTTGAACATTTATTTTTCGAATGCCTTGCCGAAAAAGCACGGACACGGCATCTTTAACCAGTTCGTGCCGGGATTATTTTTGCCGAAAATTTCTATTTTTCAAAAAGGCAAAAAATTGCAGCCAACTTCTGATAAACCGCCAAACACTACAAATACTGATTTGCAAGAATCATTTCAACAGTATTTGTACAATATTTCTTGCCGAAACCTCATATATTAGAATACTCCGGGTGCGCCCACCCAGAGCGTAAATCGTAGAACAGGCCGTGCATAGCAGCCAAGTTCAAGTTCAAGTTCAAGTTCAACACACGGTCCGCCTCCACAGACTTCTCGGACTTTGTGTGTGTGTACAAAACAAATAAGGGATTAGCGTGTTGAGACGTCACCCGGAGGCGAGTCGGGGCAAGCTTGACGTTTTTACCCGTCAGCCGTGCCCGTGTATAGGGGGTCATAGAGGGTGATGGGGGTCATAGAGGGTGTTTAAGGGGAATTCTGCTAAGGCGGCCGTCGCCCCACAGAGCACAAACCACAATAAAAATAAGCTTTAGAATGCCATACCAGCAATACATGTACAAGGAAAGAAATATGAAAGAGTAATAATAGAAAAGAAAAGGAAAGGACTAAAAAGGAAATAATAGGGAAATTTAAACCATGCTAAGTGGAAATGACAAAACAAAAATAAAAAGGTATTGGGGAGTATATAGCTTAGTAAACTCGGACCCAGCCGAGGTCGGGGTTACATGTAAAATAGATACAAAATTGGGAACTTTGGACTTTGTAATAGAATCATGAAGGCGCAATGCAGACAGTATATATACACGCCAGCGTGGTACATGAATATTTACAAATTATGACTAGCTCTATAGGCTTGTACCCACAAGATACAATAGTAACCATGAATCGTACCTATTTTGGGCTGTTCGCGGCAGCTTTAGTTCTCACCATTATAGCATTGATTACAAGCATCATAATCGTTCAGGATAGGTCTATTATAATGCCAACACATCAGCGAGTCCAATTGGGCAAACATGAGAAGCCGGCCGTAGAAATGACGTTTACACGCCCAACGACGACGCTACACCCGGTACCAACCAACCACACGCTCGTTGAGGTGACTCTGCACTGTAAGACGGTGTGCAGCAAGTGAGTTCAATCAAGGAAGGCTTATTGTTTAATCCTTCATGTAAATCTCTGGGATGAGTGAGACAAGAGAAAGACTGAGGTTGCGGGTAACACCATGTGAAATATATCTCTTCTAGGAAGATGTGTGGTTCTGAAAAGAACCGGGATGAGTGTGTAACTCGACGTTTCGGACCTCCGTCTCTCTCTTACCGTACCCACTGTGCAAAGCTTCAAATCATTTTATGAGTGAGACAGTGTGATTATTTATAAACTTCGGGTAACAGGGTGTAAAGTATAGGAGGAGGACGAACATGTGACCTAGGCTTCGGCTTTGGCTCCGACTTGCCTTAATTCCTGAGATATGGCTTGATCTATAGGGAACTTTCTTTTTATAAATGCACATAGAGTCTCACATTTGGGTACAATACGCCATAATGCTTGTTACCACATATAATTAATCCGGTAACAAGCATATTAGCGGCCATTTTGAAGAAAGAAAAAATTATAAAGTGATAACACCCAAAAAGCTGCCACCGCTCACGCTGCAATGCTGTCACACATTTTCCAACTCTAGGTGTGCATACCTTTCAAAAAATCGCTGTGAGCATTACTCTTCTCGATCATTTGATACCGGTGGCCCAATTTTTGGACCGAGGCTGATGGCCTAAGAAGGAATGCAGCCCTTGCGTGGCAACCATATCCTCTATTTGGCTCCCTATTCGTACCAGCGTATATCTGCTGGTTTGTTTTTTTCAACTTTAACTATTTATGCTATACTTGCACCTGCGTTATCACCCTGCACCACACCGGTTTAGCTCAAAGGCTGTAGGCCTACACTTGTACAGGTATTTAGCATCCATACAATGTATGTCTACAGTCTAGTTGATTACGATGAACACAGCGAAGGCCCCTATTCCTGAGCCAAAACAGGA
Organism: Hippasteria phrygiana; assembly: GCA_037893225.1. NCBI lineage: Eukaryota > Metazoa > Echinodermata > Asteroidea > Valvatida > Goniasteridae > Hippasteria > Hippasteria phrygiana. Next base: position 12,519 of record JAZGUH010000381.1, read on the forward strand.
TGTCAGAAGACCATGGGCGGCGATCCCGGGGGGGGGGGGGACAATATTGTTTTGGGGGAAGGCTATGGCAGCGTCTCCCCCCCCCCCCCCAATAATTTTCCTATGGTCATATACATTGTATGGGTCATTGGCTTTTACATGCACCAGAATGCACCAGAATACACAAAGATCAGCACACATTTTCAAAAATTTCCCAGGATACACAAGAGATACCGAGTACAAAATGCTTAACAATAAGCCAGTTCGGTATTCCAACTGCGCGTGTACGTGTATGCATTAAGATTTAACAACTTTTCTTTCATTGTACGCGTGCAAAAGCAAAGCGGGTACCAGCAAATTTAAAGAGATCGTCGTGTTCTGAATAACATTTTTTTTTAAACGTTTGGACAGCGAAGTGTTTTCAGGTGTCTTGTGTGTCTAAACTTTTGTTCGAACAAAAGTTTCCATCGTCTTTTCGATTGCACGAAAAATTGCACAGAATGCATCTTCGGTTACCACGTCCCCAGTAGCGTATCCAGCTTTTTGTGCCAGGGAGGGCAAACAACGTCTGAATCGTCTTAAAACCGTCTTAAAAACACTATCTATTTTTGTTTTTTATGAGCCCCCTCCCTCCCCCTCCCCCGCTGGATACGCCACTGCACGTCCCCCATAGCCTTGTGTGCATTTATCTGCCACGTTTATCCCGAGTGAAAAATCGTCGAATCTTGTTGTGCACATGCGCAGTTGGAATAGCCTACCGAACTGGCTTTTTCCTCCGTCCCACCAACCTTGATGAGAAATCGCCGCCGCTGGGCACGACAATAGTGTCTCCACAGCATTGTGTACAACAACATGTCAGATACAGGACAAAACACACTGTGTCAATATTTTTTATCGGATTACGGTCCTTTTAAATCAACAAATCCTTCATTTCTCTTATTCCGAGGTTTTGTCCCGAATTTCTTCTTTAAGATGCATTTTACTGACATTTAGAACAACAATGTGCTTAATTGTGTTTCGTAAAAAAGTGGATTTTGTCTATCAAAAGTTTAGTGTAGTTGACATTTGACCTATAAAATGATTTTTACTGCACAGGCCTACATATTCAGCCTTTGGTGTGATACATGCAAAATCTGAAGAAAAATAGATTGGCTAATACCGTAGCTGTGAAAAACGATGAGATTTTTTTCAGACTGTGTTCATCGGAAAGTACAAACTTATCAAGCATTTTTCTCAATTGGCAATAGAATGTCGTATGAACATAGAGTTTGCGATAAAATGAGTTTTAGTGTAATGTAAAAATCCCCAAAACAGTGGTAGACGACATGTGACCAATTTCTCTTGATCAGAATGATTGGGCTTATTTGATAAAGGGGTTCGTTCTATTACCAAATAAAAATAACTCCCTCTTGCATGTTGGAAAGGTTTTAAAATAATTGAAAACCACTACGTCTCTTTTTACTTCATAATGACAACAAGCACGTTAAATAACTCGTATTGTATAAGACACCTGTGTGAAAACTGGAGATTTTATGTCAACTTTTGTTTGTCTCTCCTTTGCCAGTTTTTCAGGTGGTGTCTGCGTTCCACTGGACCTAGCCATCTTCGTCTACAAGGTTAACATCCCAACGCCGAACATGACGTTTGAACTCCAGAATCATCACCCTGTTGTCCTCAGACCGAGGCAAAACAACAAAAACGCCACCCAAAACTCCGAGGTGCTTGAAGTGGACCGGTGCAATTTGGAGGACCACTGGCCGGGAGTTGAGCTCATTCCACGGCAGGGTAGCTGCGCTGTTGTCGGTAACAGTGGGATCTTAAACAATAGTAGCTGCGGTGAATTCATCGACTCACACGACTTCGTTATCCGCGCTAATATGGGGCTTATCAAAGGCTACGAAGCTGACGTTGGTAGAAGATCTCAATTAAATGCTTTTAACAGAGCTTCAGTGTTTACCTATGGACGGGCCGTGATGGAAAGCACCAAAAACGACAAGAACCGACAGGTACGAGATCGATTCTTCGATCACATTCGAACCTTAAAGGAATCGATTTTATGGTATCCGAAACAGCTGTCTCAGCGTAAGGGTAGCTTTGTGAGTGGAAGGAAGTATAGGTCTATAATCGAGGCGATAAGGAAGGAGGGATTTTCGGGTATTCGTTTCGCCTTCAGCTGGAAACCCATCCACGTCGAAAAGTAAGTTGAAATCAGAAATGATATAGGCACTTGACAAGGGAGATTTACAGTCAGTTTTTCCGCAATGCTGCTGATTAACATCTTGTCAAGACATTTTACACTTTTTAGCAAATTAAGTTTTTCGAAAATATTCATGTTTTGAAATCTTAACTAGATTATAATCCGTAAAATGTGTTACCTATTTACCTTCTGGAAACTTTTTAAAGAACCCTCCCACCCAATAAAAAAGAAACTGGCCTGGAAAATCATGTTAATTTAAAAGATAATCAAGAATGATTACAGGCACGTTGAACAAGAGTAATAGTGATGTTTTCTGCTGTGGCAGGGTTACAGTTGTAATAATCCCTGTAGGCCCCAATATCATTTGTTTTTAAACTGTACACAGTTGAATAGGACTGATACCAATTGGCGTCCCACACCAAAGTAGTGCTGTAAATGTGTCGCATGATAAATATACTAGGTTGCTTTTCTACTTAAAAAGTATCTAAGTAATGACGTTTCCTTTCCTCCCCACCCCTCACACATACCCCGCTCTCTTCTCGCAGGCAATATGATATCAGACGAACTGGGACGCTCGGGTTAGACATGTACGCAGTCGCTCGTACATTCTGTTCCAACATCACACTCTTTGGCTTCTATCCATTTTACGAGGATCTCCAGGGTAGGCCTGTAAAGTACCATTATTACGAAGATGTGAAATTCAACTATACGCGCAACAAGGGCCATCAGTTCTCCTTGGAACATACCAAGTTAAAGGAACTCGCAAAGCAAGGAAATATCACGCTGATTGTCCAGGACTGTGTACCCAGAAAGCATGGACATTCTGTTGGAGTTAGGGGCTTGGACAACCGATTCAAGGCTTCGGCTTCGTCTCCAACTATTTCCTAGGTCCATTGGCAATCTGAAGCCTTGAATATTTGAACAAAATATACAGGTTATGCCTCTTGGTTTAAATGAAAGACTCTTAGAAAAAAAAGTTTCCCAAAAATAGCCACATGTGTTAGTACCTAAACTTAGGTGAAGCCGAGCCGATGCAAAGCCGAAGCCGAAACCAAGGTTTGAGAAATTGGAAAGAGAAGGTACAGGTTGTTTGTTAAAAGGCGAATCGGATGGGCTCCCCGAAGCGATATTATGGGATAAGTTGTACTCTGTATATCATCTGGTGTCCAATATCTGCCATCTCGCATCTCGCATTTTGTCTCTGGTTGCACATGCCCAATAGTAATGTGTAATTTGAGACGCTTGCATCTATACCCAGCAAGATATGGGACCAAGGGGTACCCCCCTCTTGCCCCTACACATCCTCAAGACTATATTGTTACCTAACACAACACCCCCCCCCCCCGGATATCTGAAAGGAATTCTCGAGATTCCGGGAACACAATTTCTATTTTTGCCTTTTTATATATAGGCCTAAGATCGCAAATGTGGCACACTTTTCAGTAAAAATGAAACATCTTGGCTGAAAATTGATTAGACCTGCAATATAACCCTCGATTTGGCCCAAAGAAGATATGCGTATATACAATCCATGAGTAGTGTTCCAATAGATCAGAATGGAACAGGTGGCAAACGACAGTTCAAATATATATATATGTTTGCTATAGGCCTATACGTACTGTTTGATATGAATGCGCTTTCGGTTTCATTGCTTTCTGTTTCATTTTCGAAACTTTATCTTTCTGAGGTATGAAACAGCAAATAAAGACGAGGGGATTAGTTGGAGTTGTTCAAGTGATGCATTATTATGCATGCAACATTTTTAGCTTCAGTTTAGCTGTTATATTAGGTAAATGTTGCAATCGCTAAAAAACAAAGAAAAATTGAACTGATTTCTTTTTGGCGACTGTATATTTTGGTTCGTAGTTTTTTATGGGTATTGCCCAAAACAAAGCCAATAGGCCATTCAAGGTGTGGTCTATACAAAAGACAAGAAAAGACGGAAATTACAGGGATCTATATGTTACGAGGGCCTAAATGTTTTGTTCGGACGAATTTTTGTTTTCTATTTTTGGCGTCTGCAACCCTCCGAAAAAAAAGTCTTTTTATTCTTGGTTGCTTTCGCGCCTTTAAGAAACAGAAAGATCCACGCTGCGAGAACTGGATTAATATCGGGTTGCAAATAATTCGAGCAAGTTTTCTCGAATGACCCGTGATCCATGTCATTGTGTATACACACGAGGTAGAGAATTGTACCTGGCGATCATCTGATAGGTTCACAAGGCCACTGGTTGCGGCGCCAGCCTAAAGACTCTTGCAGCGTATTTTGCGCATTATTTAGACAGTGAGTACTGGAAATAAGTCTATGTTTCGCTAGTCAGATGTCAGGGGTAAGACGCCAATTTTTTGTTTTGTAATCACTACTCACTTATTACAACACATTGTACGTGTTTTTTTGCACGAACAACTCTTATAAAAGATAAGGAACATTTTCAAACAGCAAAATTTCATGACATTTGAAGGCAATGTGTCCCTTTAAAGGAAACATGATTTAGGATTTATATTGCATTATTCCTGCTTAAAACAATAAAGTATTATTTTGACAATGATATTTTGTGTCCAGAGACAATTATTTCCCAGATTAAATATGAGAAAACAATTTTTGAAAATGAGAGGCGCCTCATTTTGGAAGCTAATGAGGCTCATGGAGATCAATGGGAGCTTGTTGTTGAGCACATTACAAGAGATTTAGATCTACAGGGCCCCCTTACATCAATTTTATCTGCAGAGGAATGGCCTTCAACTGAGGCGCCGCGTATACGCGAGGTAGTAAATCGTGATGTTGACAGGTATGTCGCTTTGGATCTTAAATACAATTAATTTTTGCTTATCGATACAACGTCTTAAGTTATTTAATTTCGTACCTATCTTAATTTCAGAATTCATTGGAGAGTAGAAGGCAACTGGAACTGCAACAAATAGTTGTGGACATGGATTATAAGCCACATTTTGAGATTTTCATTTGGGTAAATAGTGGGTGAATACTGTTTATATGAGGAGGAGACTGGTTCGTACTTAACCATATTTCCTTTAAAACAAAAAAATAGCATTCAGAAGATAGGAAAACAGCCTGTTATGACTTACCCTTTTGAACAGCACCCTACCAAGTTTCTGATTGGTTTGGATCATCCCACTACTACTACAGCCATCACCAATTGTAGGGATTTGAGCCAGTTTGTGTAGATCAAGAGATATTGCTTTTCTTTTTAACATAGATTTATCGAATGTATGAAGAATAAACCTTTCCACATGTCATGGACCGCATAGTGTAGTGATGTTAATAAAGTAAACCAGTCAAACGTGCCCCATACGATACACGTACGATGATCACTCCAAGGCGGTCCACACGTGGTGGTTTTGTTTACATTTCACGCCATCTGGCAACGTGGGTAAAAAGGGGTCTATAGTTTCATATTAGCTTGTGTACCCCAAACAGCATCACCTTTAAAAATTTACGAAATCCACCAATCATTCTATAAACAAACTTATCGCCGGGCCTACAAGTAAGTGGTGAATCATTCTTCCTCCTATACCGTGGTTACGGAGTGGAATTTTCTCAGTTCTGCCAACCTTTATTTTGTTATACGCTATCCTGTGCTTTTATGAATAGAACGCAACAATCCCAACTCGAGCCATTGCTGAATTAGACGGTCAAGACGGTCGTGGTGGGTGGAGCCTGGGGTGGAGCCTGTAAAGTTAAGATTTTCTATTGGCCGAAGACATAACGTCCGTCGTACGTTCGTCTAAAACGCACAAACACTAATACGACGGTATTTCGGTTCTACTGGAAAGAGGTGAAGACTGACACTATCCTTAGTGGTGTTACTGAATCCAGCAGCAACGACACGATATTATTGACGAAAAACTTTGCGTCAAATGGGAAGACACTTAGGGGTGGAGACAAGTCTTCCGTTGAATTGAAGTCGACTCGGAGGTAGGGGAATCGCTGGGGTCTCGGCGGGGATTCGCGTCCAGCCTCAAAACAAACATGAGCCTGAATTTTTTTCGAGTTTCACCAGTGGAGAAAACCCGCAGGAGATCTAGAGTGCGTCCCAGTTTCTTTGTGAACTGTGACGATCGAATCACCAGAGTACGACAATCTCCGTTTTCCCCGGCAGTAAAGACCAGGCGATTCGTGGCTATTATAATCGTTTGTCGTGATAACGCGCACGCGCGCGGCGGCCGGTTATCGCGTATATACGTAACAACGTCTTGAACCAAGACTAGGCAGAGGCTGGCTCGGTGCAAAATGGTCATGTGGCAAGTCTGACCAGTATATACCCATGCAACCACTCTGACCAGCCAAATTTTACTGGTTCCAGCGTGGCACCCCCAGGGGAAACCCGGGCCAGCAAGACCATGATGGGGTCATAGAGGGTGTTTAAGGGGAATCCTGCTAAGGTGGCCGTCGCCCCACATACAGAGCACAAACCACAATAAAAATAAGCTTTAGAATGCCATACCAGCAATACATGTACAAGGAAAGAAATATGAAAGAGTAATAATAGAAAAGAAAAGGAAAGGACTAAAAAGGAAATAATAGGGAAATTTAAACCATGCTAAGTGGAAATGACAAAACAAAAATAGAAAGGTATTGGGGAGTAAATTTAAGACTATATAGCTTAGTAAACTCAGACCCAGCCGAGGTCGGGGTTACATGTAAAATAGATATAAAATTGGGAACTTTGGACTTTGGAATAGGATCATGATGGCGCAATGCAGACAGTATACACGCCAGCGTGGTACATGAATATTTACAAATTATGACCATCAGCTCTAGGCTTACATGGTGTAAAGTATAGGAGGAGGACGAACATGTGACCTAGGCTTCGGCTTTGGCTCCGACTTGCCTTATTAATTCCTGAGATACTGGGGCACTTTCTTTTTCTAAATGCACACAGAGTCTCACATTTGGGTACAATATTGCAGAATACCCCGCCACTCGTCTATCCCCACTTCGTATGCGGATACACGGTTGTCACCAGTAGCGTATCCAGCTTGGTGTGCCAGTGAGGGCAAACAACATCTGAACCGTATTAACACCACTATTTCTTTTTGTTTTTAATGACGCCTCAAATGCCACAGGGGGAAAACTTACACCCCCCCCCCCCCCCCCCCCCCCCTCGGCCTCCCGGCTGGATATGCCACATGTCACGGTTGATAAACCATCTCACACATCCGGCCGTGCACACATGTATGATGCAGCTCTGTTTCACATACGCAGTGTGGACATTCCTTTGTATTTGTGTAGTTAAGAATTCTCGGCCAAAATCCTCATTTTTCTCACATCCAGAAAATGTTTGAAATTGGCCCCTGAAATAATTATCTTTATTCTCCCACAGATAACCCTAACCCCATTTTGCCTCTGAAGCCCTTTTCCAGAGAGAGCGAACTCTCTTCTATAGAGGAATCCCACAACGACGAGTTTAGCGCCGATCTGCGCACTTCCGCGTTTGAAAACGCCTCGTGGAATGGAACATTCCATCTGTCACCTCATGAAATTATTCTTACCATCGCACTCATAAACATTCATTATTTGTATACTATCCATTCAAGCCTTTCTGGACTCGGCCTCTCAGCCATGGGCTGAGAAGGAATGCAGCCCTTGCGTGGCAACCACATCCTCTATTTGGCTTCTTCGTACCAGCGTATCTTCTGTTATTTTTCAAATTTAACTATTTATGCTATACTTGCATATATCTGGTTATAACCCTGCACCACACCGGTTTAGCTCAAATGGGCTGTGCACTTAGGTGTGTATCCACCGTCGAACGCGGACGTCCTATTGTTCCCTCTTTTGTTTGTACTTTATGGACTCCCATAGGTTTTGTACACGATCTCAATCGCGGACGTATTTTAGGATTCGCGGACGATATTGTTCCCTTTGTTATACGTCCACCACTTTTGTTTGGGAGAACAAACGCAATGGGAGGTCCACGATTGCACCCGTTTACATGACTGTGTGTACAGGTATTTAGCATCGATACAATGTATGTATACATAGCGTATTCCTGATCCTGAGCCAAAACATGATGTCAGAAGAGGCGCGACAACAGTGTCTCCATAGCATTGTGTACAACAAAATGTCAAACATCTATCGCCTGCTCAAGTTTATGAGCAACATGTCGCCAGATGTTATTTTCAGATACAGGACAAAACACCCTGTTGTGTCAATTTTGTTATTGGATTACGGTCCGTCCTTTTTAATCAACAAATCCTTCATTTCTCTTATTCCGGGGTTTTGTCCCGAATTTCTTCTATAAGATGAATTTTACTGACATTTATAACAACAGTGCGCTTAATTGTGTTTTGTTAAAAATGTGAAATTTTTCTATCAAAAGTTAAGTGTAGTGGACCTTTGACCTGTAAAATGATTTTTACCGTCAGACCTACATAGCCTAGTACCATTAGTCCGTAAACATGTTCAGCCTTTGTGCATACATGCAAAATCTGAAGAAAAATAGATTGGCTACAGGCGCGGATCCAGGGTGGGGGGGGTCGAAACCCCCCCCCCCCCCCCCCCCCCCCTGCTCGTTGCCAATTTTGTTTGTTTGTTTGTTTGTTTGATTGATTTTGTTGTTGTTGTTGCTTGTAGGTGCCTACGACTTGCAAATACAGGTCTTATTTTGCCTTTGGGTAAGAACAAAAAAAAAGAGGTTAAATGGCGCCACCAACGGTGAGACAATGTATCAGCCCCCCCCCCCCCCCCCCCCCCTCCCCACCGCGCTTGTAAAAAAAAATCGCAGGCGGAACATTTTGGGAGTCACTTTTCTGGGCAAATTTCAAAAAACCCCTCTGCAAAAATTTCTGGATCCGCCCCTGGGCTAATACCGTACAGCTGTGGAAAACAATAAGAAAAAAGTCGACTTTTTTCAGACTGTGTTCATCGGAAAGTATAAACTTATCAAGCATTTTTCTCAATTTGCAATAGAATGTCGTATGAACATGGAGTTTGCGATAAAATGAGTTTTAGTGTAGTGTAAAAAAAAACCAAAACAGTGGTAGACGACATGTGACCAATTTCTCTTGATCAGGTGATTGGGCTTATTTGATGAAGGCTTCGTTCTATTACTAAATAAAGAAACCTTCCTCTTGCATGTTGGAAAAGTTTTAAAATAATTGAAAACCACTACGTCTCTTTTTACTTCATAATGACAACAAGCACGTTAAATAGCTCGTATTGTATAAGACACCTGTCAAAACAATTTGAACTGGAGATTTGATGTCAACTTTTGTTTTTCTCTCCTTTGCCAGTTTTTCAGGTGGTGTCTGCGTTCCACTGGACCTAGCCATCTTCGTCTACAAGGTTAACATCCCAACGCCGAACATGACGTTACTCCAGAATCATCACCCTGTTGTCCTCAGACCGAGGCAAAACAACAAAAACGCCACCCAAAACTCCCAGGTGCTTGAAGGGGACCGGTGCAGTTTGGAGGACCACTGGCCGGGAGTTGAGCTCATTCCACGGCAGGGTAGCTGCGCTGTTGTCGGTAACAGTGGGATCTTAAACAATAGTAGCTGCGGTGAATTCATCGACTCACACGACTTCGTTATCCGCGCTAATATGGGACTTATCAAAGGCTACGAAGCTGACGTTGGTAGAAGATCTCAATTAAATGCTTTTAACGGAGTTTCACTGATATGGACGGGCCGTGATGGAAAGCACCAAAACCGCCAAGAACCGACAGGTACGAGATCGATTCTTCGATCACATTCGAACCTTAAAGGAATCGATTTTATGGTTTCCGAAGAAGCTGATTCATGGTGAGGGTGAAAGGAAGTATAGGGCTATAATCGAAGCGATAAGGAAGGAGGGATTTTCGGGTATTCGTTTCGCCTGCAGCTGGAAACCCATCCACGTCGAAAAGTAAGTTGAAATCAGAAATGATATAGGCACTTGACAAGGGAGATTTACAGTCAGTTTTTCCGCAATGCTGCTGATTAACATCTTGTCAAGACATTTGACACGTTTTAGCAAATTAAGTTTTTCGAAAATATTCATGTTTTGAAATCTTACCTAGATTATAATCCGTAAAATGTGTTACCTAGGCCTACTTACCTTCTAGAAACTTTTTAAAGAACCCTCCCACCCAATAAAAAAGAAACTGGCCTGGAAAATCATGTTAATTTAGAAGATACTCAAGAATGATTACAGGCACGTTGAACAAGAGTAATAGTGCATGTTTTCTGCTGTGGCAGGGTAACAGTTGTAATAATCCCTGTAGACCCTAATATCATTTGTTTTTAAACTGTACACAGTTGAATAGGACTGATACCAATTGGCGTCCCACACCAAAGTAGTGCTGTAAATGTGTCGCATGATAGGTTGCTTTTCTACTTAAAAAGTCTCTAGTAATGACGTTTCCTTTCCTCCCCACCCCTCACACATACCCCGCTCTCTTCTCCCAGGCAGTTTGGTATAAGACGAACTGCTACGCTCGGGTTAGACATGTACGCAGTTGCTCGTACATTCTGTTCCAACATCACACTCTTCGGCTTCTATCCATTTTACGAGGATCTCCAGGGTAGGCCTGTAAAGTACCATTATTACGAAGATGTGAAATTCAACTATACGCGCAACAAGGCCCATGAGTTCTCCTTGGAACATACCAAGTTAAAGGAACTCGCAAAGCAAGGAAAAGTCACGCTGATTGTCCAGGACTGTGTACCCAGAAAGCAGTAGATGGACATTCTGTTGGAGTTGGGGGCTTGGACAACCGATTCAAGGCTTCGGCTTCGTCTCCAACTATTTCCTAGGTCCATTGGCAACCTGAGGCCTTGAATATTTGAACAAAATATACAGGTTCTGCCTCTTGGTTTAATAAAAGACTCTTAGAAAAAAAGTTTCCCAAAAATAGCCACATGTGTTAGTATACAAATAATGAATGTTTATGAGTGCGATGGTAAGAATAATTTCATGAGGTGACAGATTGAATGTTCCATTCCACGAGGCAAAGCCGAGTGGAATGGGACATTCCATCTGTCACCGAATGAAATTATTCTTACCATTGCACGAATGTGAAACATTCATTATTTGTTTTATACAACGCCTGAATAAATCCGACAGATTGCATGCATGGATTTCTTGGTGTAACGTTACAACGTGCCGTTTACCTTCTCAGTCCAGCATAAAACCGCGACAAAAAATTGTAGTGTTCCGAATCAGTTAAAGCTTCAATTGTTGTTCCTGCGTGTCTTGCAAATTCATCTAATCGTTTCTCTGCATATTTGATTTGTCTCTTTGTATTTGGAGCGTCAGCATCGCCTACGAGTTCCAATATTTCGTCGTCTGTTAGGAAAACAAACCGCGGCAGTTCGGGAAACTCGGCCGCCTTGTTGTGTGAATGACAGCCCTGTTGTAGCGCCACATAGTGACCGTGCAATTAGGGAAGTTCTTTTGGTTCTATCAATGCGCGCGCACCGTTTGATAGAACCATGTGATAGAACGTTTTGGGCGGTGCGGGTTCGCGTCGTGTGATGGGTCGAATAATTCAATGCACGTGATCGACGATCCACCAATCGGATGGCTGGGATATATTCAGGTGTTGTATAATACCTAAACTTGGGCGAAGCCGAGCCGATGCAGAGCCGAAGCCGAAACCAAGGTTTGAGAAATTGGAAAGGGAAGGTACAGGTTGTTTGTTAAAGAGGCGAATAGGATGGGCTCCCCGAAGCGATATTATGGGATAAGTTGTACTCTGTATATCATCTGGTGTCCAATATCTGCCATCTCGCATCTCGCATTTTGTATCTGGTTGCACATGCCCAATAGTAATGTGTAATATGAGACGCTTGCATCTATACCCAGTAAGATATGGGACCAAGGGGTACCCCCTCTTGTCCCTATACACCCTCAAGACTATTGTTACCTAACACCCCCCCCCCCCGGATATCTGAAAGGAATTCTCGAGATTCCGGGAACACAATTTCTATTTTTGCCTTTTTATATAGGCCCTATAGGCCTAAGATCGCAAATGTGGTACACTTTTCAGTAAAAATGAAACATCTTGGCTGGAAATTGATTAGACCTGCAATATAACCCTCGATTTGGCCCAAAGAAGATATGCGTATATACACTGTTATTCTCCTGTGTAAAAACGCTGTGTAGAAAAGATTTTAAACAACCATGTGTAATTATTGAACAAGGTTGTGTGATCATATCCAAGTTGTGTAAATGCTAGGTTGTGTAAATGCATATAAATCGATATTGTCCCCAAAACTGAATTTAAACAACTGTTGTGTAGACTTTGAAGCACGTGATAAGAAATAAACCAATCACGAAGTACGAACAATCAGAAATGAGAAAATTTGTATTCACAAAAGTCAAGTTAAATTGCCGTGTTTAGTTCAAAAATACACTTTCTTGACCATAATATGTTTTATTCAAACAATTCCACAATTGAATTTTTTTTTTTTTACAAACATAGGTGAAGAATCTTATTACATCTCCTTTAATTTCATATTCAAATATCGAAATTGTTCATGGGAAGCCATGACTTTATTATGAGGGGAATACGCTGAATATAAAGCTAAAGCACAACATCGTTCACTTTGTAGTCTTTAGTATATTATATGTGTACACTCTACCTTAGTAATGTATAATAAGTTACTTCCGTTTGGTCTGGTTCCGAATTTATTCATTTCTGTTAGTTAATGGCAATCCACACTGTAAAAATATCCCGTAAATTTACTGTGCACTTCCCGTAATTTGTAAGGTTTTGTACCGTTTTTGCTTCAAAAATTAACCAATTGCTGTGTAAACCATTTACACAACTCATTGGATAAATGAATTTTACACATTATTGTGTAGAAATACTACACAACTGTTATTTACAAATTACACAACTAGGGTTGTGTAAACTGTTTACACAACAGTTGCTATGTTCATATAGTAAACAGCGGTTGTGTAAAATGTTACATAACTTGTGTAAGATTTTACACAACCGTAATAACCGTGTACAATCCATGAGTAGTGTTCCAATAGATCAGAATGGAACAGGTGGCAAACGACAGTATGTTTGCTAAAGGCCTATACGTACTGTTGGATATGAATGCGCTTTCGGTTTCATTGCTTTCTGTTTCATTTTCGAAGCTTTATCTTTCTGAGGTATAAAACAAAAAGAAATAGTTTTTTTAAGACGATTTTCAGACGTTGTTTGCCCTCCCTGGCACAAAAAGCTGGATGCGCTATTTCATGCTGTGAATACAAGGATCTTTCGTGTAATCATGAGTAGCATTAGTCGTTTCAGAAACCGAACATGATGGAAACACTGTCGCCCATAAGCAGCCATCTGACGGTATTACCACGTCATCCAATAGAGAGAGAGAGCCACTTATCTCTGCTACACTTGCCAAAAATAAACTTCTCAAAGAGATGAAACCAGCCGAAATACAGACAAGTGTGAATGGACTGTACGTCGCCCAAGTTGGGATATTACACATGTGCACTGCCTAATGGCCGCAGTAACTGAGGATGGGACCGTGGAGTGGGGATCCACATTCATTCCCCAAAGGACATTTTCTTAATGAAGAGGCTCAAGCAGGATGTCTTAATCTGGCGTGGACATAAATAACTTAAATAGTCAGGGTTTTATTTGTTTGTTTTATTTTGTTATGGTGCGATCAACTTCTAGTCAACTACACCACAAAAACACTCAGTGGCGTATTCAGCAGGGGGGGGGGGGGGGGGGGGGGGGGGGCACCCCCCCCCCGGCGGCATTTGAGGTGTCATAAAAAAACAAAAAGAAATAGTGTTTTTAAGACGATTCAGACGTTGTTTGCCCTCAGCCCTCCCTGGCACAAAAAGCTGGATACGCTACTAAAAACAGTAGTAGGCCTATGAATTTAGAAGACCTGTGGTATTTAGATTTAATGATGATTTTGCCCAAGCAATGTACTTTTCCAAGAATATTTTTGCCAGAATAGTGTCCGATTAGAAATTGTTTGAAAATTTTCAAAACACTTAATAAAAAAATAAAAAATCCAAACAACTTATGTTTTTTAATTTAAATTCATGTTCTCAAAAATTCAGTTACACTGAAACCAAAAGTAAACTAAAACAATAGGTGTACAGGCTATGCACGGAATCCCCAAAAGGAGAATTAAACCTCAAACAATTTCAAAAAATATCTGTAATTACTTCCTACAGAATTGCTACCGCGTAATTTACAGGAATATGCAAATAACCCTCTATACAAATCCTATTGAATTTCCCTTTTGTTGCAGTTATCAGGCAGCCTTAGGATTTCAGCCAGAGACGGACAAAGGCTTCCAAAATATATTGTCCTTTAAAAGTAGAGGAAACCTTTTTCGATTCTTAAAACCGGTTTACCTTCCAAAAGAAAGTGCTTACTTTTAATGTGCTAAATGTATAAAAGTACATAATCTTCATAATCTCCTGTTCATTTGAAAAAAATTAGCTCAAATTTCCAAATACTTCATGAAGATTTAAACCTCAAAAATGTTTTCACCCCCCCCCCCCCCCCCCCTCATAACTGCAGCCAACAAGAACGAGATTGATTCTCTTGTCATCACGCGGTAACACTTAACTGGCCGACTCCATTGTGCAGCTGAAATATTTGCTCAATGGAAGATGATAACAATGTTTAACTCGGCCTCGCCCTTAACAGAATGACCAATCACTAGAGTCCGACTATGGTCTGACAAAGTCTCACATGCGGCAAGTGTGTACATGTGGCCACTGTGATTGGTCAGTGCGGGGCGGGACGGAGTTTAATGAATGGGTCTATTGTTCATCATGTGAGCAAGTTTGATTGTTAAAAACCACCTGCGACATTTGCCGGCAATCATCCGAAATCAAACCAACCCAACTGGCATACAAAAGATACTCAGTTTAAAGGGTGGCTGCAATGAAATTGTACCAACAATTCAATTTTGTGTTGTATAACTCTTTACAATATAAGAAATGTGATTAAAATGTGTTTTCTGTGTTTCTGCCCATTTTTGGTGTTTGATTTTCCCGGAATAAAGTTCCCCCCTTTCTCTATTGTTTCCGCGCCCTTACTGCGTTACGTCATCTCGGGAACACAGAAACTCAGCAAGAGTAGTTTGATCAGTATGGGTGTACGTGTGGATGTATGCCGTTGTGGAGGGAACCAGCCACGCGCGATTAAATAGCGTAAAAATCTTCAAACAGAATCTTTTGGATCTGAATCTGACAATCAAGTGTCGATTTTAGACTTGTTGATTCAGACACTTCTTCGGAACATTATTGGGGCGAGGAAGAGGAGGATCTTGGAGCTCTTCCGTACATGTATGAGCCAGAAGGTGAGAGTAACAGCCGCACTACTGAAGACTCCGAATCGGACTCCCGATGCGGAACGCGTAAAAGACTTGAAAACAACGATTGCTAGGCTAAATCACTCTCCGAGTCCAAATAGTGATCCTTCGTTTTGAACGTACGTAGGACCGTAGCGACGTAAGGACCTCATTATCGCCCAATGAGAAGCTCTACACCATAGGCCCCACCCAATTGTGACCGTTGCTTTATTGAGCTTCATAAATATGCATGTTATACAAAAGGCTTTTCCAAGAGACGCATGCACATGCCACCAGTCAATCTCGTACCACCGGTACATGACATTGTTCAACTGCAACGCGTAGCAGTGTGTATCACAGATTAGGAATTTGGCGCGTAAAGAAATGTGATTTGAATATAGGTTTGGTTGAGTGGCTGTCGACACGAACCTGTTTATTTTCATTAGAGAAGAATAGACAAATAAGGTTTCACAGTTTAGGAGTGCAAGTTTTATCCGTTCTCAATTTAATCGTTATCCACAATTTGTTTTAAATTCATTGTTTAGTGGTATTTGTTTCATTTATTTTGAATAAGATTGTCAACCTAAGCCGACTGCAGACAAATTATGCCACCAAAAACTAATTCAAGCAAAACAAGAACATTTTTTTTTAAAAGGAAACAAAAGGAAAGAAAAAAAAATAGAAGAATAAAAACAAGGACTGAAAAATAACCGCCTCAATTACAAAACCAATATAACTTTCTATTTTTAAATGGATGCTCACGGTGGCTTTAGTGTTTTTTTTAAATGTATTTTCATTTGTTTCGTTTCTAGCTATATTTCTTTTTAACTAAAGGGCAGATGAAAATGTCATAATGCAAAAAATGTATGTGTGTCTTTGGGGCAGGGAGGGAGAAAGAGATGGGTCAGGCATATTAGGTCCAGCCTGACATCTAAACAATAGGCCTTTTCACACTAGACAAAATCTCGGGGGCGGCCCCGGGGCAACGCGGGGGTGAGAATGTGCGACGTTTCACACTAGCCATTTTCGCCACGGGGCCGCCCCCGAGATTGGTCTCGCCCCAGGGCGAACTCGCCCCTGCTCCAGGCCAGGGGTGAGATTTTCCAACCCGGGGCGAGACCGATCTCGGGGGTGGCCCCGGGGCGAAATGGCTAGTGTGAAACGTCGCCCCACATGCAGGGCTTCGTACAACCCGGTTGAGAAACAGGTGGTCTCGACAAAATAATTCCAAAGGTCCTGTCAAAGCTCAGCGCCATTATTCTGAAGCACAATATGTGGCAGAGGCACCCCCCCCCCCCCCCCCCTCTTTTGTGCTGGTCATTGTGTTCCCGGAATCTCAGGAATTATTTTTAGCGAGGAGGAAGTTAGGAATTTACTGGCCATCTGGGGGTCGATTAAATACAAACTAGTGTGAAACGCTCATGCCCAACCCGGCCCGGGGCGAGCTCGCCCCGGGGTTGGCTGAGGTAGGTTTGCGCGAAACGAGTGTGAAACGACGCGGGGTTGAGCTCGGGGGTGAAAACGCCGGGGCGGCCCCGGGGCGAGGGGTTCGGCGCTCTAGTGTGAAAAGGCCTTATGCCTGACCAGCAGGGTGGTTATGACCAAACAAAATGTCACCTCAATGTTAACACCAACCTGAATATCATCAACGCGCTATACATGCTTTCTCTAACCAAACCAAATCTCATTTGAATCTGAATATCATCTGTTCGGTGCTTTCAATGACCAAACCAAATCTCATTTGAATGTGAACACCAACCTGAATATCATCAGCTCGGTGCTTTCAATGACCAAACCAAATCTCATTTGAATGTGAACACCAACCTGAATATCATCAGCTCGGTGCTTTCAATGACCAAACTAAATTCATTTGAATATGAACACCACACCTGAATATCATCAGCTCGGTGCTTTCAATGACCAAACTAAATCTCATTTGAATATGAACACCAACCTTGGAACAATTTAAAATGGATCATGCAGCTCGTGTACAAATATCAAGAGAGAAAAGACATCTTATCCTGGCAGGGTACAACGTCCATGGCCCTCGTGGGGCCTTGTTATTAGTTATGTACAACGAAATGCTGTCCCACGAGGTCCCATTGCCAAGGTTCAATACATTGTATACCACGATGAAATTGCGACTTCCATCAAATTCATTTGAATGTGAACACCGAAAGCGCCGAGCTGATGATATTCAGGTTGGTGTTCATATTCAAATGAGATTTGGTTTGGTCATTGAAAGCGCCGAGCTGATGATATTCAGGTTGGTGTTCATATTCAAATGAGATTTGGTTTGGTCATTGAAAGCACCGAACTGATGATATTCAGGTTGGTGTTCATATTCAAATGAGATTTGGTTTGGTCATTGAAAGCACCGAACTGATGATATTCAGGTGTGGTGTTCACATTCAAATGAGATTTGGTTTGGTCATTGAAAGCACCGAATTGATGATATTCTGGTTGGTGTTCACATTCAAATGAGATTTGGTTTGGTCATTGAAAGCACCGAACTGATGATATTCTGGTTGGTGTTCACATTCAAATGAGATTTGGTTTGGTCATTGAAAGCACCGAACTGATGATATTCAGGTTGGTGTTCACATTCAAATGAGATTTGGTTTGGTCATTGAAAGCACCGAACTGATGATATTCAGGTTGGTGTTCATATTCAAATGAGATTTGGTTTGGTCATTGAAAGCACCGAGCTGATGATATTCAGGTGTGGTGTTCACATTCAAATGAGATTTGGTTTGGTCATTGAAAGCACCGAGCTGATGATATTCAGGTGTGGTGTTCACATTCAAATGAGATTTGGTTTGGTCATTGAAAGCACCGAACAGATGATATTCAGATTCAAATGAGATTTAGTTTGGTTAGAGAAAGCATGTATAGCGCGTTGATGATATTCAGGTTGGTGTTAACATTGAGATGAGATTTTGTTTGGTCATAGAAAGCAGTGCGTTGATGGTGTTCAGGGCCCATATTCATAAAAGCCTGCTAAGCCTAGTTGGCAACTAAATTGGCAACTAAATGCCAATTAAGCCTAGTTGGATACTAAGTGTTATTCATAAAATGCCGCTAAGCTTAGTGGACTTCTAAGTTGTCTGATAACTTTAGAGGTGATCTTGGGTACCTCTAAGTCACTAGTTGACAACTTAACCCTTCATTTGTATGTTTGACTCTGACGTGAAAACATGGCTAGACGGATTCTGCAACTGTTACAGTTGCATCGTGCAATGAGGAGGGAAGGAGTATTCAGAGACAGGCGTAATCCAATGGAGATTTTTACTGATTATGAATTAATCAAGAGATATCGATTTTCACGGGAAGGCATAATGTTTATAACGGATTTAATAGCACCCCAGATTGATCATCCAACTAGACGTAATCAAGCACTACTTCCGTATCAGCAGGTGCTGATTGCATTACAGTATTATGCTACAGGAACATTTCAAATGGTTGTTGGCGACCCATATTGTGTTTTGTGGTTTGGAACAATGCCAACTGCTAAGTGAACAACCAACTAAATCCTAGTTGACAACTACCTGGCACTGTCCCTAGCAGGGTTTTATGAATATGAAAATAGCAAGAAACTATGGAGCAGGCAACTAGGCATTTAGCAGCCTGCTAAGGCCTAGTTGACTGCTGAGTTAGCAGGCTTTTATGAATACGGGCCCTGGTGTTTTGTTCACATTGAGGTGACATTTGGTTTGGTCATAACCACCCTGCTGGTCAGGCATAAGGCCTTTTCACACTAGAGCGCCGAACCCCTCGCCCCGGGGCCGCCCCGGCGTTTTCACCCCCGAGTTCAACCCCGCGTCGTTTCACACTCGTTTCGCGCAAACCTACCTCAGCCAACCCCGGGGCGAGCTCGCCTCGGGGTTGGGCATGAGTGTTTCACACTAGTTTGTATTTAATCGACCCCCAGATGGCCAGTAAATTCCTAACTTTCTCCTCGCTGAAAATAATTCCTGAGATTCCGGGAACACAATGACCAGCACAAAAGAGGGGGGGGGGGATGTGTGACTCTGCCACATATTGTGCTTCAGAATAATGGCGCTGAGCTTTGACAGGACCTTTGGAATTATTTTGTCGAGACCACCTGTTTCTCAACCGGGTTGTACGTAACCCTGCATGTGGGGCGACGTTTCACACTAGCCATCCCCCCCCAGGCCACCCCCGAGATCGGTCTCGCCCCGGTTTGAAAAATCTCACCCCTGGCCTGGAGCAGGGGCGAGTTCGCCCTGGGGCGAGACCAATCTCGCGGGCGGCCCCGTGGCGAAAATGGCTAGTGTGAAACGTCGCACATTCTCACCCCCGCGTTGCCCCGGGGCCGCCCCCGAGATTTTGTCTAGTGTGAAAAGGCCTATTGTTCAGATGTCAGGCTGGACCTAATATGCCTGACCCGTCTCTCTCTTCCTCCCCGCCCCAGAGACACACATACATTTTTTGCATTATGACATTTGCATCTGCCCTTTAGTTAAAAGGAAATATAACTAGAAACGAAACAAATGAAAATACATAAAAAAAAAAATAAAAAAAAGCTACCGTGAGCATCTATTAAAAAATAGAAAGTTATATTGGTTTTGTAATTGAGGCGGTTATTTTTGAGTCCTTGTTTTTATTCTTCTATTTGTTTTCCTTTCCTTTTGTTTCCTTTTTAAAAAAAATGCTCTTGTTTTGCTTGAATTAGTTTTTGGTGGCATAATTTGTCTGCAGTCGGCTTAGGTTGACAATCTTATTCAAAATAAATGAAACAAATACCACTAAACAATGAATTTAAAACAAATTGTGGATAACGATTAAATTGAGAACGGATAAAACTTGCACTCCTAAACTGTGAAACCTTATTTGTCTATTCTTCTCTAATGAAAATAAACAGGTTCGTGTCGACAGCCACTCAACCAAACCTATATTCAAATCACATTTCTTTACGCGCCAAATTCCTAATCTGTGATACACAATGCTACGCGTTGCAGTTGAGCAATGTCATGTACCGGTGGTACGAGATTGACTGGTGGCATGTGCATGCGTCTCTTGAAAAACTTTTGTATACATGCATATTTATGAAGCTCAATAAAGACAACGGTCACAATTGGGTGGGGCCTATGGTGTAGAGCTTCTCATTGGGCGATAATGAGGTCCTTACGTCGCTACGGTCCTACGTACGTTCAAAACGAAGGATCACTAATACGACGGTATTTCGGTTCTACTGGAAAGAGGTGAAGACTGACACTATCCTTAGTGGTGTTACTGAATCCAGCAGCAACGACACGATATTATTGACGAAAAACTTTGCGTCAAATGGGAAGACACTTAGGGGTGGAGACAAGTCTTCCGTTGAATTGAAGTCGACTCGGAGGTAGGGGAATCGCTGGGGTCTCGTCCCAGTATCTTTGTGAACTGTGACGATCGAATCACCAGAGTACGACAATCTCCGTTTTCCCCGGCAGTAAAGACCAGGCGATTCGTGGCTATTATAATCGTTTGTCGTAATAACGCGCGCGCGCGCGGCGGCCGGTTATCGCGTATATACGTAACAACGTCTTGAACCAAGACTAGGCAGAGGCTGGCTCGGTGCAATGGTCATGTGGCAAGTCTGACCAGTATATACCCATGCAACTGTTACGCCCCAACTACGGTCATGGTACCAACTATACTTGGGCCAGTCCCATCTATAGTTGGGCCGGTACCAACTGGAACCGGACAGTTGGGACTAAACGCGACGGGGGTGTCGTATTTATTGTGAGCGCATGACTGAAAAAGCCATTCGTCATGATTATGCATGATCACGGGTTTTGGGGCTGCAATGTTACGCCACTTGTATAAACATGTACATGTACAATGTACATTTGTGCATGGACGGTTATGAAAAATTGAAGGCCGGGAGTAAGGTGGGGTCATTATTGATCTCCGTGGGGGGGGTTTGTGTCGGGCGCGGGCGGCATGGTCGCTTTCATGCTACTTCGCGTCGCTCATACACATGAAAAAACAGTTTCACACTCTTGAACAAAAGGAAACAGACATAATGTTTTGTTTTCTCAAATATTTAATTAGCATGTGATTGGGGTAATAGTCTCAGAGTGCCGAGTACACTTGTCTCGATTCCTTCACATTTTTCGTCTGTAACAATACAAAAATGCACTGCAATTTTATATCAATTCGTTAATTATTTGTTATTTAAATAAAGTGAAATGTGTTCAAGTAATAAGAATGAGTTTTCAGTGCCTAGTGCAGTCCATCCCCCCCAACCATAGTTGGGACCACCACTTTGTGGCAGGCAATGCATAACATGGCTGATAATTGTTTAATACAGTGAAATTGTGTTAGTAATATAAATGACTTTTCAGCGCCCAGTGCATGCAGTCCCAGCCATATAGTTGGGACCACCACTTCAATCCTGTCCCAACTGTGGCAGGCAGTAACCATAACATGGCTGATAATTTTTAAATACAGTGAAATTGTGTTCAAGTAATACGAATGAGTATTCAGTGCTACAGTGCAGTCCCAACCATACAATGTAGTTGGGACCACTACTTCAATCCTGGCCCAGTCGTGGCAGGCAGTAACCACAACATGGCTGATAATTTTTAAACAAATGATGAAATTATGTTCAAATTGGTTAAATAGTGAAGCGTTGGCGTTGCTGATTTCGTCCATGGTATGATGTTTAGCAAGCTTAGCCTACTAACCATAAATAATAGCCGGCCGGCCAGCCACGTGCGTCGAACCCACGAAACTTCCTTTCCAAGCCTGGCGCGCAGCATACGATTATTGTAATGTAGCATATATTCACGTGCGGTTCCGTATCCCCGCCCCTTCAGTCCCAACTGTAGTTGGGATTTCCCAACAACTCCGTCGTAGTTGGGACCGGTCCCAACTACAGTAGGAGCCGGCCCAGGTATAGTTGGGTCAATGCCATAGTTGGGGCGTAACACAACCACTCTGACCAGCCAAATTTTACTGGTTCCAGCGTGGCACCCCCAGGGGAAACCCGGGCCAGCAAGACCATGATGGGGTCATAGAGGGTGTTTAAGGGGAATCCTGCTAAGGCGGCCGTCGCCCCACATACAGAGCACAAACCACAATAAAAATAAGCTTTAGAATGCCATACCAGCAATACATGTACAAGGAAAGAAATATGAAAGAGTAATAATAGAAAAGAAAAGGAAAGGACTAAAAAGGAAATAATAGGGAAATTTAAACCATGCTAAGTGGAAATGACAAAACAAAAATAGAAAGGTATTGGGGAGTAAATTTAAGACTATATAGCTTAGTAAACTCAGACCCAGCCGAGGTCGGGGTTACATGTAAAATAGATATAAAATTGGGAACTTTGGACTTTGGAATAGGATCATGATGGCGCAATGCAGACAGTATACACGCCAGCGTGGTACATGAATATTTACAAATTATGACCATCAGCTCTAGGCTTGTACCCACAAGATACAATAGTAACCATGAATCGTACCTATTTTTGGCTGTTCGCGGCAGCTTTAGTTCTCACCATTATATCATTGATTACAAGCATTATATACCTTCAAGATTCAGGGTTCATTATAATGCTGATACGTCAGGCCGTTGGGGGGACTCTGCTCTGTAAGACGGTGTGCAGCAAGTGAGTTCAATCAAGGAAGGCTTATTGTTTAATCCTTCATGTAAATCTCTGGGATGAGTGAGACAAGAGAAAGACTGAGGTTGCGGGTAACACCATGTTAAATAAATCTTTTCTGGGAAGATGTGTGGTTCTGAAAAGAACAGGATGAGTGTGTAACTCCACGTTTCGGACAGTGTGCTCTGTCCGTCCTCAGGAGTGTCTTTAGGACGGACAGAGCACACTGTCCGAAACGTCGAGTTACATACTCATCCCGGATCTTTTCAAAACCACACATCTTCCCAGAAGAGATTTATTTCACTCACATGGTGTTACGGTCCGCAACCTCCGTCTCTCTTATCGTATATACCCACCGTGCAAAGCTTCAAATCATTTTATGAGTGAGACAATGTGATTATTTATAAACTTCGGGTTACATGGTGTAAAGTATAGGAGGAGGACGAACATGTGACCTAGGCTTCGGCTTTGGCTCCGACTTGCCTTATTAATTCCTGAGATACTGGGGCACTTTCTTTTTCTAAATGCACACAGAGTCTCACATTTGGGTACAATATTGCAGAATACCCCGCCACTCGTCTATCCCCACTTCGTATGCGGATACACGGTTGTCACCAGTAGCGTATCCAGCTTGGTGTGCCAGTGAGGGCAAACAACATCTAAACCGTATTAACACCACTATTTCTTTTTGTTTTTAATGACGCCTCAAATGCCACAGGGGGAAAACTTACACCCCCCCCCCCCCCCCCCCCCTCGGCCTCCCGGCTGGATATGCCACTGGTTGTCACGGTTGATAAACCATCTCACACATCCGGCCGTGCACACATGTATGATGCAGCTCTGTTTCACATACGCAGTGTGGACATTCCTTTGTATTTGTGTAGTTAAGAATTCTCGGCCAAAATCCTCATTTTTCTCACATCCAGAAAATGTTTTTAACCCCAATTTTTGAAATTGGCCCCTGAAATAATTATCTTTATTCTCCCACAGATAACCCTAACCCCATTTTGCCTCTGAAGCCCTTTTCCAGAGAGAGCGAACTCTCTTCTATAGAGGAATCCCACAACGACGAGTTTAGCGCCGATCTGCGCACTTCCGCGTTTGAAAACGCCTCGTGGAATGGAACATTCCATCTGTCACCTCATGAAATTATTCTTACCATCGCACTCATAAACATTCATTATTTGTATACTATCCATTCAAGCCTTTCTGGACTCGGCCTCTCAGCCATGGGCTGAGAAGGAATGCAGCCCTTGCGTGGCAACCACATCCTCTATTTGGCTTCTTCGTACCAGCGTATCTTCTGTTATTTTTCAAATTTAACTATTTATGCTATACTTGCATATATCTGGTTATAACCCTGCACCACACCGGTTTAGCTCAAATGGGCTGTACACATCCACCGTCGAACGCGGACGTCCTATTGTTCCCTCTTTTGTTTGTACTTTATGGACTCCCATAGGTTTTGTACACGATCTCAATCGCGGACGTATTTTAGGATTCGCGGACGATATTGTTCCCTTTGTTATACGTCCACCACTTTTGTTTGGGAGAACAAACGCACTTGTACAGGTATTTAGCATCGATACAATGTATGTATACATAGCGTATTCCTGATCCTGAGCCAAAACATGATGTCAGAAGAGGCGCGACAACAGTGTCTCCATAGCATTGTGTACAACAAAATGTCAAACATCTATCGCCTGCTCAAGTTTATGAGCAACATGTCGCCAGATGTTATTTTCAGATACAGGACAAAACACCCTGTTGTGTCAATTTTGTTATTGGATTACGGTCCGTCCTTTTTAATCAACAAATCCTTAATTTCTCTTATTCCGGGGTTTTGTCCCGAATTTCTTCTATAAGATGAATTTTACTGACATTTATAACAACAGTGCGCTTAATTGTGTTTTGTTAAAAAAGTGGAATTTTTCTATCAAAAGTTAAGTGTAGTTGACCTTTGACCTGTAAAATAATTTGTACCGTCAGACCTACATAGCCTAGTACCATTAGTCCGTAAACATGTTCAGCCATTGGTGTGCTACATGCAAAATCTGAAGAAAAATAGATTGGCTACAGGCGCGGATCCAGGGTGGGGGGGGGGGGGGGGGTCGAAACCCCCCCCCCTGCTCGTTGCCAATTTTGTTTGTTTGTTTGATTGTTTTTGTTGTTGTTGTTGCTTGTAGGTGCCTACGACTTGCAAATACAGGTCTTATTTTGCCTTTGGGTAAGAACAAAAAAAAGAGGTTAAATGGCGCCACCAACGGTGAGAACATGTATCAGCCCCCCCCCCCCCCACCGCGCTTGTAAAAAAAAATCGCAGGCGGAACATTTTGGGAGTCACTTTTCTGGGCAAATTTCCAAAAAAAAACTGCAAAAATTCCTGGATCCGCCCCTGGGCTAATACCGTACAGCTGTGGAAAACAATGAGAAAAAAAGTCGACTTTTTTCAGACTGTGTTCATCGGAAAGTACAAACTTATCAAGCATTTTTCCCAATTGGCAATAGAATGTCGTATGAACATGGAGTTTGCGATAAAATGAGTTTTAGTGTAGTGTAAAAAAAACCAAAACAGTGGTAGACGACATGTGACCAATTTCTCTTGATCAGGTGATTGGGCTTATTTGATAAAGGCTTCGTTCTATTACCAAATAAAGAAACCTTCCTCTTGCATGTTGGAAAAGTTTTAAAATAATTGAAAACCACTACGTCTCTTTTTACTTCATAATGACAACAAGCACGTTAAATAGCTCGTATTGTATAAGACACCTGTCAAAACAATTTGAACTGGAGATTTGATGTCAACTTCAAGTTGTTTTTCTCTCCTGCCAGATTTTCAGGTGGTGTCTGCGTTCCACTGGACCTAGCCATCTTCGTCTACAAGGTTAACATCCCAACGCCGAACATGACGTTACTCCAGAATCATCGCCCCGTTGTCCTCAGACCGAGGCAAAACAACAAAAACGCTACCCAAAACTCCGAGGTGCTTGAAGGGGACCGGTGCAATTTGGAGGACCACTGGCCGGGAGTTGAGCTCATTCCACGGCAGGGTAGCTGCGCTGTTGTCGGTAACAGTGGGATCTTAAACAATAGTAGCTGCGGTGAATTCATCGACTCACACGACTTCGTTATCCGCGCTAATATGGGACTTATCAAAGGCTACGAAGCTGACGTTGGTAGAAGATCTCAATTAAATGCTTTTAACGGAGCTTCACTGAAAACCTATGGACGGGCCGTGATGGAAAGCACCAAAACCGCCAAGAACCGACAGGTACGAGATCGATTCTTCGATCACATTCGAACCTTAAAGGAATCGATTTTATGGTTTCCGAAGAAGCTGATTCATGGTGAGGGTGAAAGGAAGTATAGGGCTATAATCGAAGCGATAAGGAAGGAGGGATTTTCGGGTATTCGTTTCGCCTACAGCTGGAAACCCATCCACGTCAAAAAGTAAGTTGAAATCAGAAATGATATATAGGCACTTGACAAGGGAGATTTACAGTCAGTTTTTCCGCAATGCTGCTGATTAACATCTTGTCAAGACATTTTACACTTTTTAGCAAATTAAGTTTTTCGAAAATATTCATGTTTTGAAATCTTACCTATAGATTATAATCTGTAAAATGTGTTACCTACTTACCTTCCAGAAACTTTTTAAAGAACCCTCCCACCCAATAAAAAAGAAACTGGCTTGGAAAATCATGTTAATTTAGAAGATACTCAAAAATGATTACAGGCACGTTGAACAGAGTAATAGTGCATGTTTTCTGCTGTGGCAGGGTAACTGTTGTAATAATCCCTGTAGACCCTAATATCATTTGTTTTTAAACTGTACACAGTTGAATAGGACTGATACCAATTGGCGTCCCACACCAAAGTAGTGCTGTAAATGTGTCGCATGATAAATATACTAGGTTGCTTTTCTACTTAAAAGGTCTCTAGTAATGACGTTTCCTTTCCTCCCCACCCCTCACACATACCCCGCTCTCTTCTCGCAGGCAGTTTGGTATTAGACGAACTGCTACGCTCGGGTTAGACATGTACGCAGTTGCTCGTACATTCTGTTCCAACATCACACTCTTTGGCTTCTATCCATTTTACGAGGATCTCCAGGGTAGGCCTGTAAAGTACCATTATTACGAAGATGTGAAATTCAACTATACGCGCAACAAGGCCCATGAGTTCTCCTTGGAACATACCAAGTTAAAGGAACTCGCAAAGCAAGGACAAGTCACGCTGATTGTCCAGGACTGTGTACCCAGAAAGCAGTAGATGGACATTCTGTTGGAGTTGGGGGCTTGGACAACCGATTCAAGGCTTCGGCTTCGGCTTCGTCTCCAACTATTTCCTAGCTCCATTGGCAATCTGAGGCCTTGAATATTTGAACAAAATATACAGGTTCTGCCTCTTGGTTTAATGAAAGACTCTTAGAAAAAAAAAGTTTCCCAAAAATAGCCACATGTGTTAGTATATACCTAAACTTAGGTAAAGCCGAGCCGATGCAGAGCCGAAGCCGAAACCAAGGTTTGAGAAATTGGAAAGGGAAGGTACAGGTTGTTTGTTAAAGAGGCGAATAGGATGGGCTCCCCGAAGCGATATTATGGGATAAGTTGTACTCTGTATATCATCTGGTGTCCAATATCTGCCATCTCGCATCTCGCATTTTGTCTCTGGTTGCACATGCCCGATAGTAATGTGTAATTTGAGACGCTTGCATCTATACCCAGCAAGATATGGGACCAAGGGGTACCCCCCTCTTGTCCCTATACACCCTCAAGACTATTGTTACCTAACACCCCCCCCCCCCCCCCCCCCGGATATCTGAAAGGAATTCTCGAGATTCCGGGAACACAATTTCTATTTTTGCCTTTTTATATATAGGCCTAAGATTGCAATGTGGTACACTTTTCAGTAAAAATGTAACATCTTGGCTGAAAATTGATTAGACCTGCAATATAACCCTCGATTTGGCCCAAAGAAGATATGCGTATATACACTGTTATTCTCCTGTGTAAAAAACGCTGCGTAGAAAAGATTTTAAACAACCATGTGTAATTATTGAACAAGGTTGTGTGATCATATCCAAGTTGTGTAAAAGCTAGGTTGTGTAAATGGATATAAATCGATATTGTCCCCAAAACTGAATTTAAACAACTGTTGTGTAGACTTTGAAGCACGTGGTAAGAAATAAACCAATCACGAAGTACGACCAATCAGAAATGAGAAAATTTGTATTCACAAAAGTCAAGTTAAATTGCCGTGTTTAGTTCAAAAATACACTTTCTGGACCATAATATGTTTTATTCAAACAATTCCACAATTGAATTCCACAATTTTTTATATTTTTTTTTACAAACATAGGCCTATAGGTGAAGAATCTTATTACATCTTATTACATCTCCTTTAATTTCATGACTTTATTATGAGGGGAATACGCTGAATATATAGCTAAAGCACAACATCGTTCACTTTGTAGTGTTAAGTAGATTATCGTAGCATTTGTACACTCTACCTTAGTAATGTATAATAAGTTACTTCCGTTTAGTCTGGTTCTGAATTTATTCATTTCTGTTAGTTAATGGCAATCCACACTGTAAAAATATCTCGTAAATTTACTGTGCACTTCCCGTAATTTGTAAGGTTTTGTACCGTTTTTGCTTCAAAAATTAACCAATTGCTGTGTGAACCATTTACACAACTAATTGGGTAAATTAATTTTACACATTATTGTGTAGAAATACCACACAACTGTTATTTACAAATTACACAACTAGGGTTGTGTAAACTGTTTACACAACAGTTGCTAGGTTCGTATAGTAAACAGCGGTTGTGTAAAATGTTACACAACTTGTGAAAAATTTACGCAACCCTAATAACAGTCATGTACAATCCATGAGTAGTGTTCCATAGATCAGAATGGAACAGGTGGCAAACGACAGTTCAAATATATATATATATGTTTGCTAAAGGCCTACGTACTGTTGGATATGAATGCGCTTTCGGTTTCATTGCTTTCTGTTTCATTTTCGAAGCTTTATCTTTCTGAGGTATGAAACAGCAAATAAAGACGAGGGGATTAGTTGGAGTTGTTCAAGTGATGCATTATATATTATGCATGCAAAATGTTTAGCTTCAGTTTAGCTTCGACTGTATATTTTGGTTCGTAGTTTTTTATAGGCCATTTAAGGTGTGGTCTACAAAAGACAAGAAAAGACGGAAATTACAGGGATCGATATGTTACGAGGGCCTAAATTTTCAAACTATGTTTTGTTCGGAGGAATTTTTGTTTTCTATTTTTGGCGTCTGCAAGGTAAGCACTTAAAAAGACCAACCAAAATGACATCGTCACGCCTTGTGCCTATTCAATAAAGCCTTGTGCCTATTCAGTAAGGCCCAGTGCGCTTTCAGTAATACATGACGATGTCGTTTTGGTGGTTCTGAAACAGTGCCTTCCCGTCTGCAACCCTCTGGAAAAAAAGTCTTTTTATTCTTGGTTGCTTTCGCGCCTTTAACACACAGCTGCGAGAACTGGATTAATGTCGGGTGGCAAATAATACGAGCAAGTTTTCCCGAATGACACTGATCCATGTCATTGTGTACATGCGCATACCGAACTGGCTTATTGACGTCTTTTGCTTGAACGTTACAAATACCGTCGGTAAAAATAATGTATTCAAAGTACGTATCTACGTAGGCCTATACCTTCTATGTCAGTAATTTTAAATTACAAGGGAAAGAAATCTCGTCTTCCCAATACTGCACATATTTATTCCCATTTTTTAGATACCTTTGTGTATAATACAGCAAAAATCCCCGAAATTTGTCGTAAGTAAACTTTGCAGTACGTTCAGCCATTTGTTGTGCTTTTTCCCTAGGCCTATGCATGTTAACTTAATGTTCAGGAGCCCCCGGTTAAATTGTTTTGTTTCTGTTTCTTCTTTATCAGTAATAAAATAATGTAAACAACCTGAACCAGACTAACCAGCAAATTATTATTATTGCCATTGGTGATCCTGAGGTGTGGGTCAAGGAAAAGAAACAAAACACAGTATTTTGTGAACACCTAAAAATTCCTTCTTTTTTTTTAAATAAACACACAAACCACAATTCTGTACTAGAAATGCAACTGAATTTAACTTGTCAATTTTAAATTTTAAAAACAACTTATTTTGATAACTTGGTGTTTTTTCACTAAGTTGGAACATCAACAGCCGTTTATTTTACTCAAGTCAGCAAGACGTGCATTGCGTGCGGATTATAGGCCTATATTGTAACTGGACTTGGGCCTATACTCCTGCTGGATGTCCTAGTTCAGGGGCCACGTTTGTTGCAGCCAAAAGTGTGACGGGCTCTCGACCAATAGAAACGGGTAAACTGTCATGTATTTATGAATTACATAATGATTACATTACTTTACACATGCAGGGTTTGCCTATGCCGTACAGTACAAACAGTATGCAATACAAATTACTATACATGAACGCACACAGAAAAGCAGATATACACATGAAAATAAAATAATACACGATAAACAACAATCATACAACATCGTTAATTAATGAAACTGAATTGTAAATACCATTTATAGCATCATTGGAAACCTAACACAATGACAAACTACGTTTATATCCTTCCTCCATGGTTTACTTCATGTAGGCCCTCTATATACATGTATATGAAAAACTGTACAACTACCTAGACATAATTATAATGCCATCATGTCGGCTTGCTGACCGTCCGTGTAGCCTTTCCGAGTTTCACCCGGGCGAAAATATAATTATTTTGAAGTTGCTATTTTTCTAGCAATACGAAGTTACTCACTTTGAAATGAGACATCGAACGAAGAAAATCCACCCACGTGTAGTTATCGAATAATTACAAATGTCGAATTATTTGCGGCCCGACAATAATTCGGGCGTGTCTTTGTGTGCATTATATAGAATTGTGAAAGCAATCATCAATAACAGCATTTTTTTAAGGGTTGCGAACGCCCAGAATAGGAACAAAAAAGAGGGGTTTTCGTTAAACAAAAACATGTTATAGACGAAAATATTAGACAGATTATCATTAGACCGGCACATTGGGTCATTGGGGTACGATGTTGGAGATGGTTTGCTCTAGTGCCGTACGTTGCTTCATAACTCGGGCCTTCCTCATTCGAGATAATACTAGCGCTCACCGACACGCTGTGGCTGGCTCGCTTACCGCAAAAGACCGTCACGAACCCTTCACGGAACTGGTGATACTTGAAGGCGTATACGAAAGGAATTGACACTCATGTTGGAGGCTACCATCACAACAGTCCATTTGGTAGAAGGACCCGGCGAAGTCGACGGGACCTCCCAGACTAAAGTAGAGGTGTGGGATCTGATTGGGACTCCAGCAGACTACATAGACTGTCATGACCGATGTAAGCCTCTTTATGATGTTCCTCTCCAAGCGCAGCTGCACCATGTGGTCCCCTTCGGGTAGCATCCGCCACTGACGCTTCACCTCCTTCAGTATGCTGGCGTATGAGAACACCATAAGGGACAGAGGAACGAAATAGATGAAGATAACAGTAATGATACCAATGGTTTGCTGCACCCCCGTAGGCCTACCCCCGAAGCGAGACAGGAGACAATGCTTGCCCGAGAAAACGTCAGACATTGCGATTAGGGAGCTCAAGAGGACAAAATCAGCCAACCAGGACAAGGGGAAGAACTTCAGGACTCGCTCCTGACGGAAGACGGCCCTGTGGCGCAGCGGTCTGAGAATACCGCTCCAAGGTAAGTTCCATGAGATTGATAATGGACACCATAAAACAAGCCCAGACTGGGTAGCGGCTGAACCACACCTTGCAGACACCCAAGGGCATGATGTTGTCAGCAGGCATGGCAGCTTCAGATAGAAATACAGCCAACATGAGCACAGCGCTGGTCAGATCGATCACGGACTGATGCAAGATGAGTATATTGGTGACCGTGGATCGCATCTTCTTGACGGACGACAGGATGACTATGACGAGGCTGATACCTATGAGTGCTGTTACACTGATTACGAGGTTCGCTGGAAGCCACCTAGTAGCCGCAACATGGGAACCATCATTAGGCGTTTCTGTGACGGGCACACTCTCGTTGCTCATGATCTGCATGTTTAAAACAGAAATAAAAAATTGTACTAAAGGAGCACAATTTTATGAAGAACTTCTTTTTCTGGGAGGCAGAAAAAAAAATTGTCCTAAAATTGCCATGGTTGTAAAGATCATTAACAAGTAAAGTATAACAACTAGCAAAGGACATCTCTCGAAAATACAGCGTTTATCTGAAAATCATTGACGAACTAAAGTTACGTCACCCCCCCCCCCCCCCCCCCTCCCCGCCCGGCGGCATTTGAGACATACAAAACAAAAAGAAACATTTTTTTAAGACGGTTTTCAGACGTTGTTTGCCCTCCCTGGCACAAAAAGCTGTATGCGCTATTGCTGTGAATACAAGGATCTTTCGTGTAATCATGAGTAGCATTAGTCATTTCAGGAACCGAACATGATGGAAACACTGTCGCCCATAAGCAGCCATCTGACGGTATTACACGTCATCCGATAGAGAGAGCGCCACTTATCTCTGATACACTTGTTAAAAATAAACTTCTCAAAGAGATGAAACCAGCCGAAATACAGACAAGTGTGAATTGACTGTACGTCGCCCAAGTTGGGATATTACACATGTGCACTGCCTAATGGCCGCAGTAACTGAGGATGGGACCGTGGAGTGGGGATCCACATTCATTCCCCAAAGGACATTTTTTTAATGAAGAGGCTCAAGCAGGATGTCTTAATCTGGCGTGGACATAAATAACTTAAATAGTCAGGGTTTTATTTGTTTTGTTTTTTTTGTTATGTTTTTTTTAATTCTCCCGAAAGTGCGATCAACTTCTAGTCAACTACACCACAAAAACACTCAGTGGCGTATTCAGCAGGGGGGGGGGGGGCACCCTCCCCCGGCGGCATTTGAGGTGTCATAAAAAAACAAAAAGAAATAGTGTTTTTAAGATGATTCAGACGTTGTTTGCCCTCAGCCCTCCCTGGCACAAAAAGCTGGATACGCTACTAAAAACAGTAGTAGGCCTATGAATTTAGAAGACCTGTGGTATTTAGATTTAATGATGATTTTGCCCAAGCAATGTACTTTTCCAAGAATATTTTTGCCAGAATAGTGTCCGATTAGAAATTGTTTGAAAATTTTCAAAACACTTAATAAAAAAATATAAAATCCAAACAACTTATGTTTTTCAATTTAAATTCATGTTCTCAAAAATTCAGTTACACTGAAACCAAAAGTAAACTAAAACAATAGGTGTACAGGCTATGCACGGAATCCCCAAAAGGAGAATTAAACCTCGGACAATTTCAAACAATATCTGTAATTACTTCCTACAGAATTGCTACCGCGTAATTTACAGGAATATGCAAATAACCCTCTATACAAATCCTATTGAATTTCCCTTTTGTTGCAGTTATCAGGCAGCCTTAGGATTTCAGCCAGAGACGGACAAAGGCTCCCAAAATATATTGTCCTTTAAAGTAGAGGAAACCTTTTTCGATTCTTAAAACCGGTTTACCTTCCAAAAGAAAGTGCTTACTTTTAATGTGCTAAATGTATAAAAGTACACTTAATCTTCATAATCTCCTGTTCATTTGAAAAAAATTAGCTCAAATTTCCAAATACTTCATGAAGATTTAAACCTCAAAAATGTTTTCACCCCCCCATAACTGCAGCCAACAAGAACAAGCTTGATTCTCTTGTCATCACGCGGTAACACTTAACTGGCCGACTCCATTGTGCAGCTCAAATATTTGCTCAATGGAAGATGTTAACAATGTTTAACTTGGCCTCGCCCTTAACAGACTGACCAATCACTAGAGTCCGACTATGGTCTGACAAAGTCTCACATGCGGCAAGTGTGTACATGTGGCCACTGTGATTGGTCAGTGCGGGGCGGGACGGAGTTTAATGAATTGGTCTATTGTTCATCATGTGAGCAAGTTTGATTGTTAAAAACCACCTGCGACATTTGCCGGCAATCATCCGAAATCAAACCAACCCAACTGGCATACAAAAGATACTCAGTTTAAAGGGTGGCTGCAATGAAAGTGTACCAACAATTCAGTTTTGTGTTGTATAACTCTTTTACAATATAAGAAATGTGATTAAAATGTGTTTTCTGTGTTTCTGCCCATTTTTGGTGTTTGATTTTCCCGGAATAAAGTTCCCCCCCTTTCTCTATCGTTTCCGCGCCCTTACTGCGTTACGTCATCTCGGGAACACAGAAACTCAGCAAGAGTAGTTTGATCAGTAGTTTGTGTACGTGTGGATGTATGCCGTTGTGGAGGGAACCAGCCACGCGCGATTAAATAGCGTAAAAATCTTCAAACAGAATCTTTTGGATCTGAATCTGACAATCAAGTGTCGATTTTAGACTTGTTGATTCAGACACTTCTTCGGAACATTATTGGGGCGAGGAAGAGGAGGATCTTGGAGCTCTTCCGTACATGTATGAGCCAGAAGGTGAGAGTAACAGCCGCACTACTGAAGACTCCGAATCGGACTCCCGATGCGGAACGCGTAAAAGACTTGAAAACAACGATTGCTAGGCTAAATCACTCTCCGAGTCCAAATACGACGGTATTTCGGTTCTACTGGAAAGAGGTGAAGACTGACACTATCCTTAGTGGTGTTACTGAATCCAGCAGCAACGACACGATATTATTGACGAAAAACTTTGCGTCAAATGGGAAGACACTTAGGGGTGGAGACAAGTCTTCCGTTGAATTGAAGTCGACTCGGAGGTAGGGGAATCGCTGGGGTCTCGGCGGGGATTCGCGTCCAGCCTCAAAACAAACATGAGCCTGAATTGTTTTCGAGTTTCACCAGTGGAGAAAACCCGCAGGAGATCTAGAGTGCGTCCCAGTATCTTTGTGAACTGTGACGATCGAATCACCAGAGTACGACAATCTCCGTTTTCCCCGGCAGTAAAGACCAGGGCCCAATTTCATGGCTCTGCTTACCGTTAGCGAAAAATCATCGCTTACTGTAGCAGAAAATTATGTGCTTACGCAAGCTTATTTCACGCGTTAGCGGGGATTTTTGGCTCCTGAGCATGCGTACATCCCGTAACTAAGGATTCTGTGCTTACAGGGCTAGCGCAGAATTTTTCTGCTAGCGCTGTTAGCGCAAAATGGTGATCGTAAGTGCGGAAAGCTGTGGTTAGCAGAGCCATGAAATTGGGCCCAGGCGATTCGTCGCTATTATAATCGTTTGTCGTGATAACGCGCGCGCGCGCGGCGGCCGGTTATCGCGTATAATATGTAACAACGTCTTGGACCAAGACTAGGCAGAGGCTGGCTCGGTGCAAAATGGTCATGTGGCAAGTCTGACCAGTATATACCCATGCAACCACTCTGACCAGCCAAATTTTACTGGTTCCAGCGTGGCACCCCCAGGGGAAACCCGGGCCAGCAAGACCATGATGGGGTCATAGAGGGTGTTTAAGGGGAATCCTGCTAAGGCGGCCGTCGCCCCACATACAGAGCACAAACCACAATAAAAATAAGCTTTAGAATGCCATACCAGCAATACATGTACAAGGAAAGAAATATGAAAGAGTAATAATAGAAAAGAAAAGGAAAGGACTAAAAAGGAAATAATAGGGAAATTTAAACCATGCTAAGTGGAAATGACAAAACAAAAATAGAAAGGTATTGGGGAGTAAATTTAAGACTATATAGCTTAGTAAACTCAGACCCAGCCGAGGTCGGGGTTACATGTAAAATAGATATAAAATTGGGAACTTTGGACTTTGGAATAGGATCATGATGGCGCAATGCAGACAGTATACACGCCAGCGTAACCATGAATCGTACCTATTTTTGGCTGTTCGCGGCAGCTTTAGTTCTCACCATTATAGCATTGATTACAAGCATTATATACCTTCAGGATTCAGGGTTCATTATAATGCTGATACGTCAGGCCGTTGGGGGGACTCTCTGTAAGACGGTGTGCAGCAAGTGAGTTCAATCAAGGAAGGCTTATTGTTTAATCCTTCATGTAAATCTCTGGGATGAGTGAGACAAGAGAAAGACTGAGGTTGCGGGTAACACCATGTTAAATAAATCTTTTCTGGGAAGATGTGTGGTTCTGAAAAGAACAGGATGAGTGTGTAACTCCACGTTTCGGACAGTGTGCTCTGTCCGTCCTCAGGAGTGTCTTTAGGACGGACAGAGCACACTGTCCGAAACGTCGAGTTACATACTCATCCCGGATCTTTTCAGAACCACACATCTTCCCAGAAGAGATTTATTTCACTCACATGGTGTTACGGTCCGCAACCTCCGTCTCTCTTATCGTATATACCCACCGTGCAAAGCTTCAAATCATTTTATGAGTGAGACAATGTGATTATTTATAAACTTCGGGTTACATGGTGTAAAGAATAGGAGGAGGACGAACATGTGACCTAGGCTTCGGCTTTGGCTCCGACTTGCCTTATTAATTCCTGAGATACTGGGGCACTTTCTTTTTCTAAATGCACACAGAGTCTCACATTTGGGTACAATATTGCAGAATACCCCGCCACTCGTCTATCCCCACTTCGTATGCGGATACACGGTTGTCACCAGTAGCGTATCCAGCTTGTGCCAGTGAGGGCAAACAACATCTAAACCGTATTAACACCACTATTTCTTTTTGTTTTTTATGACGCCTCAAATGCCACAGGGGGAAAACTTACACCCCCCCCCCCCCCTCGGCCTCCCGGCTGGATATGCCACTGGTTGTCACGGTTGATAAACCATCTCACACATCCGGCCGTGCACATAATGTATGATGCAGCTCTGTTTCACATACGCAGTGTGGACATTCCTTTGTATTTGTGTAGTTAAGAATTCTCGGCCAAAATCCTCATTTTTCTCACCTCCAGAAAATGTTTTCAACCCCAATTTTTGAAAGTGGCCCCTGAAATAATTATCTTTATTCTCCCACAGATAACCCTAACCCCATTTTGCCTCTGAAGCCCTTTTTCAGAGAGAGCGAACTCTCTTCTATAGAGGAATCCCACAACGACGAGTTTAGCGCCGATCTGCGCACTTCCGCGTTTGAAAACGCCTCGTGGAATGGAACATTCCATCTGTCACCTCATGAAATTATTCTTACCATCGCACTCATAAACATTCATTATTTGTATACTATCCATTTAAGCCTTTCTAGACTCGGCCTCTCAGCCATGGGCTGAGAAGGAATGCAGCCCTTGCGTGGCAACCACATCCTCTATTTGGCTTCTTCGTACCAGCGTATCTTCTGTTATTTTTCAAATTTAACTATTTATGCTATACTTGCATATGTCTGGTTATAACCCTGCACCGCACCGGTTTAGCTCAAATGGGCTGTACACTTTAGGTGTGTATCCACCGTCGAACGCGGACGTCCTATTGTTCCCTCTTTTGTTTGTACTTTATGGACTCCAACAGGTTTTGTACACGATCTCAATCGCGGACGTATTTTAGGATTCGCGGACGATATTGTTCCCTTTGTTATACGTCCACCACTTTTGTTTGGGAGAACAAACGCACTTGTACAGGTATTTAGCATCGATACAATGTATGTATACATAGCGTATTCCTGATCCTGAGCCAAAACATGATGTCAGAAGAGGCGCGACAACAGTGTCTCCATAGCATTGTGTACAACAAAATGTCAAACATCTATCGCCTGCTCAAGTTTATGAGCCACATGTCGACAGATGTTATTTTCAGATACAGGACAAAACACCCTGTTGTGTCAATTTTGTTATTGGATTACGGTCCGTCCTTTTTAATCAACAAATCCTTAATTTCTCTTATTCCGGGGTTTTGTCCCGAATTTCTTCTATAAGATGAATTTTACTGACATTTATAACAACAGTGCGCTTAATTGTGTTTTGT
Organism: Hippasteria phrygiana; assembly: GCA_037893225.1. Lineage (NCBI taxonomy): Eukaryota > Metazoa > Echinodermata > Asteroidea > Valvatida > Goniasteridae > Hippasteria > Hippasteria phrygiana. The sequence continues at coordinate 50,544 of JAZGUH010000381.1, forward strand.
TAAAAAAGTGGAATTTTTCTATCAAAAGTTAAGTGTAGTTGACCTTTGACCTGTAAAATGATTTACCGTCAGACCTACATAGCCTAGTACCATTAGTCCGTAAACATGTTCAGCCTTTGGTGTGCATACATGCAAAATCTGAAGAAAAATAGATTGGCTACAGGCGCGGATCCAGGGTGGGGGGGGGGGGGGGGGGGTCGAAACCCCCCCCCTGCTCGTTGCCAATTTTGTTTGTTTGTTTGATTGTTTTTGTTGTTGTTGTTGTTGTTGTTGCTTGTAGGTGCCTACGACTTGCAAATACAGGTCTTATTTTGCCTTTGGGTAAGAACAAAAAAAAGAGGTTAAATGGCGCCACCAACGGTGAGAACATGTATCAGCCCAACCCCCCCCCCCCCCCCCCCCCCCCCCCCCCCCCACCGCGCTTGTAAAAAAAAATCGCAGGCGGAACATTTTGGGAGTCACTTTTCTGGGCAAATTTCCAAAAAAAAATGCAAAAATTCCTGGATCCGCCCCTGGGCTAATACCGTACAGCTGTGGAAAACAATGAGAAAAAAAGTCGACTTTTTTCAGACTGTGTTCATCGGAAAGTACAAACTTATCAAGCATTTTTCCCAATTGGCAATAGAATGTCGTATGAACATGGAGTTTGCGATAAAATGAGTTTTAGTGTAGTGTAAAAAAAACCAAAACAGTGGTAGACGACATGTGACCAATTTCTCTTGATCAGGTGATTGGGCTTATTTGATAAAGGCTTCGTTCTATTACCAAATAAAGAAACCTTCCTCTTGCATGTTGGAAAAGTTTTAAAATAATTGAAAACCACTACGTCTCTTTTTACTTCATAATGACAACAAGCACGTTAAATAGCTCGTATTGTATAAGACACCTGCATGTGAAAACAATTTGAACTGGAGATTTGATGTCAACTTTTGTTTTTCTCTCTTGCCAGATTTTCAGGTGGTGTCTGCGTTCCACTGGACCTAGCCATCTTCGTCTACAAGGTTAACATCCCAACGCCGAACATGACGTTACTCCAGAATCATCACCCTGTTGTCCTCAGACCGAGGCAAAACAACAAAAACGCCACCCAAAACTCCGAGGTGCTTGAAGGGGACCGGTGCAATTTGGAGGACCACTGGCCGGGAGTTGAGCTCATTCCACGGCAGGGTAGCTGCGCTGTTGTCGGTAACAGTGGGATCTTAAACAATAGTAGCTGCGGTGAATTCATCGACTCACACGACTTCGTTATCCGCGCTAATATGGGACTTATCAAAGGCTACGAAGCTGACGTTGGTAGAAGATCTCAATTAAATGCTTTTAACGGAGTTTCACTGATTACCTATGGACGGGCCGTGATGGAAAGCACCAAAACCGCCAAGAACCGACAGGTACGAGATCGATTCTTCGATCACATTCGAACCTTAAAGGAATCGATTTTATGGTTTCCGAAGAAGCTGTCTCATCGTGAGGGTGAAAGGAAGTATAGGGCTATAATCGAAGCGATAAGGAAGGAGGGATTTTCGGGTATTCGTTTCGCCTTCAGCTGGAAACCCATCCACGTCGAAAAGTAAGTTGAAATCAGAAATGATATATAGGCACTTGACAAGGGAGATTTACAGTCAGTTTTTCCGCAATGCTGCTGATTAACATCTTGTCAAGACATTTTACACTTTTAGCAAATTAAGTTTTTCAAAAATAGTCATGTTTTGAAATCTTACCTAGATTATAATCCGTAAAATGTGTTACCTACTTACCTTCTAGAAACTTTTTTAAAAACCCTCCCACCCAATAAAAAAGAAACTGGCCTGGAAAATCATGTTAATTTAGAAGATACTCAAGAATGATTACAGGCACGTTGAACAAGAGTAATAGTGCATGTTTTCTGCTGTGGCAGGGTAACAGTTGTAATAATCCCTGTAGGCCCTAATATCATTTGTTTTTAAACTGTACACAGTTGAATAGGACTGATACCAATTAGCGTCCCACACCAAAGTAGTGCTGTAAATGTGTCGCATGATAAGTTGCTTTTTTACTTAAAAAGTCTCTAGTAATGACGTTTCCTTTCCTCCCCACCCCTCACACATACCCCGCTCTCTTCTCGCAGGCAGTTTGGTATAAGACGAACTGCTACGCTCGGGTTAGACATGTACGCAGTTGCTCGTACATTCTGTTCCAACATCACACTCTTTGGCTTCTATCCATTTTACGAGGATCTCCAGGGTAGGCCTGTAAAGTACCATTATTACGAAGATGTGAAATTGAACTACACGCGCAACAAGGCCCATGAGTTCTCCTTGGAACATACCAAGTTAAAGGAACTCGCAAAGCAAGGAAAAGTCACGCTGATTGTCCAGGACTGTGTACTCAGAAAGCAGTAGATGGACATTCTGTTGGAGTTGGGGGCTTGGACAACCGATTCAAGGCTTCGGCTTCGTCTCCAACTATTTCCTAGGTCCATTGGCAATCTGAAGCCTTGAATATTTGAACAAAATATACAGGTTATGCCTCTTGGTTTAAATGAAAGACTCGAGAAAAAAAAAGTTTCCCAAAAATAGCCACATGTGTAAGTACCTAAACTTAGGCTAAGCCGAGCCGATGCAGAGCCGAAGCCGAAACCAAGGTTTGAGAAATTGGAAAGAGAATTAGGTACAGGTTGTTTGTTAAAAGGCGAATCGGATGGGCTCCCCGAAGCGATATTATGGGATAAGTTGTACTCTGTATATCATCTGGTGTCCAATATCTGCCATCTCGCATCTCGCATTTTGTCTCTGGTTGCACATGCCCAATAGTAATGTGTAATTTGAGACGCTTGCATCTATACCCAGCAAGATATGGGACCAAGGGGTACCCCCCTCTTGTCCCTATTCACCCTCAAGACTATTGTTACCCCCCCCCCCCCCCGGATATCTGAAAGGAATTCTCGAGATTCCGGGAACACAATTTCTATTTTTGCCTTTTTATATTTAGGCGTAAGATTGCAATGTGGTACACTTTTCAGTAAAAATGAAACATCTTGGCTGAAAATTGATTAGACCTGCAATATAACCCTCGATTTGGCCCAAAGAAGATATGCGTATACACTGTTATTCTCCTGTGTAAAAATCGCTGCGTAGAAAAGATTTTAAACAACCATGTGTAATTATTGAACAAGGTTGTGTGATCATATCCAAGTTGTGTAAAAGCTAGGTTGTGTAAATGGATATAAATCGATATTGTCCCCAAAACTGAATTTAAACAACTGTTGTGTAGACTTTGAAGCACGTGGTAAGAAATAAACCAATCACGAAGTACGACCAATCAGAAATGAGAAAATTTGTATTCACAAAAGTCAAGTTAAATTGCCGTGTTTAGTTCAAAAATACACTTTCTGGACCATAATATGTTTTATTCAAACAATTCCACAATTGAATTCCACAATTTTTTATATTTTTTTTTACAAACATAGGCCTATAGGTGAAGAATCTTATTACATCTCCTTTAATTTCATATTCAAATATCGAAATTGTTCATGGGAAGCCATGACTTTATTATGAGGGGAATACGCTGAATATAAAGCTAAAGCACAACATCCTTCACTTTGTAGTGTTAAGTAGATTATCGTAGCATTTGTACACTCTACCTTAGTAATGTATAATAAGTTACTCCCGTTTAGTCTGGTTCTGAATTTATTCATTTCTGTTAGTTAATGGCAATCCACACTGTAAAAATATCTCGTAAATTTACTGTGCACTTCCCGTAATTTGTAAGGTTTTGTACCGTTTTTGCTTCAAAAATTAACCAATTGCTGTGTAAACCATTTACACAACTAATTGGGTAAATTAATTTTACACATTATTGTGTAGAAATACCACACAACTGTTATTTACAAATTACACAACTAGGGTTGTGTAAACTGTTTACACAACAGTTGCTAGGTTCATATAGTAAACAGTGGTTGTGTAAAATTTTACACAACTTGTGAAAAATTTACACAACCCTAATAACAGTGTACAATCCATGAGTAGTGTTCCATAGATCAGAATGGAACAGGTGGCAAACGACAGTTCAAATATATATATATATGTTTTCTAAAGGCCTACGTACTGTTGGATATGAATGCGCTTTCGGTTTCATTGCTTTCTGTTTCATTTTCGAAGCTTTATCTTTCTGAGGTATGAAACAGCAAATATAGACGAGGGGATTAGTTGGAGTGATGCATTATATATTATGCATGCAAAATGTTTAGCTTCAGTTTAGCTTCGACTGTATATTTTGGTTCGTAGTTTTTTTATGGGTATTGCCCAAAACAAGGCCAATAGGCAATTTAAGGTGTGGTCTACAAAAGACAAGAAAAGACGGAAATTACAGGGATCGATATGTTACGAGGACCTAAATTTTCAAACTATGTTTTGTTCGGACGAATTTTTGTTTTCTATTTTTGGCGTCTGCAACCCTCTGGAAAAAAAGTCTTTTTATTCTTGGTTGCTTTCGCGCCTTTAACACACAGAAAGATCCACGCTGCGAGAACTGGATTAATGTCGGGTGGCAAATAATACGAGCAAGTTTTCCCGAATGACACTGATCCATGTCATTGTGTACATGCGCATACCGAACTGGCTTATTGACGTCTTTTGCTTGAACGTTACAAATACCGTCAGTAAAAATAATGTATTCAAAGTACGTATCTACGTAGGCCTATACCTTCTATGTCAGTAATTTTAAATTACAAGGGAAAGAGATCTCGTCTTGCCAATACTGCACATATTTATTCCCATTTTAGATACCTTTGTGTATAATACAGCAAAAATCCCCGAAATTTGTCGTAAGTAAACTTTGCCGTACGTTCAGCCATTTGTTGTGCTTTTTCCCTAGGCCTATGCATGTTAACTTAATGTTCAGGAGCCCCCGGTGAAATTGTTTTGTTTCTGTTTCTTCTTTATCAGTAATAAAATAATGTAAACAACCTGAACCAGACTAACCAGCAAATTATTATTATTGCCATTGGTGATCCTGAGGTGTGGGTCAAGGAAAAGAAACAAAACACAGTATTTTGTGAACACCTAAAAATTCCTTATTTTTTTAAAAATAAACACACAAACCACAATTCTGTACTAGAAATGCAACTGATTTTAACTTGTCAATTTTAAATTTTAAAAACAACTTATTTTGATAACTTGGTGTTTTTTCACTAAGTTGGAACATCAACAGCCGTTTATTTTACTCAAGTCAGCAAGACGTGCATTGCGTGCGGATTATAGGCCTATATTGTAACTGGACTTAGGCCTATACCCCTGCTGGATGTCCTAGTTCAGGGGCCACGTTTGTTGCAGCCAAAAGTGTGACGGGCTCTCGACCAATAGAAACGGGTAAACTGTCATGTATTTATGAATTACATAATGATTACATTACTTTACACATGCAGGGTTTGCCTATGCCGTACAGTGCAAACAGTATGTAATACAAATTACTACATGAACGCACACAGAAAAGCAGATATACACATGAAAATAAAATAATACACGATAAACAACAATCATACAACATCGTTAATTAATGAAACTAAATTGTAAATACCATTTATAGCATCATTGGAAACCTAACACAATGACAAACTACGTTTATATCCTTCCTCCATGGTTTACTACATGTAGGCCCTCTATATACATGTATATGAAAAACTGTACAACTACCTAGACATAATTATAATGCCATCATGTCGGCTTGCTGACCGTCCGTGTAGCCTTTCCGAGTTTCACCCGGGCGAAAATAGAATTATTTTGAAGTTGCTATTTTTCTAGCAATACGAAGTTACTCACTTTGAAATGAGACATCGAACGAAGAAAATCCACCCACGTGTAGTTATCGAATAATTACAAATGTCGAATTATTTGCGGCCCGACAATAATTCGGGCGTGTCTTTGTGTGCATTAGAATTGTGAAAGCAATCATCAATAACAGCATTTTTTTAAGGGTGCGAACGCCCAGAATAGGAACAAAAAAGAGGGGTTTTCGTTAAACAAAAACATGTTATAGACGAAAATATTAGACAGATTATCATTAGACCGGCACATTGGGTCATTGGGGTACGATGTTGGAGATGGTTTGCTCTAGTGCCGTACGTTGCTTCATATTCAGCCCCGTTAAGATTTTCTGTTTATTATATTTCCATCATTCCGGAACTTTTAAGTTCATTCCCCTCGGCCCTACCAAACAATCTAAATAGCACTGACCTGCTGTACTTTTATCTTCATACTAACACTCGGGTGGTTGTAGTCAGGGGGTTTGATCTATGCATAATGCATTTATTTATGAATTCATAATGCCGCTGCAACATTAGGCTAAGCAGGTGCGTGCGCACAACAAGGCTTTTACAAAATTCCCAAGACGTTGTTACCATTGGCGGTTCGTGGCTATTAATAGTTTGTCGTGATAACGCCCTCTCGCGCGGCGGCCGGTTATCGCGTATATTATACGTAACAACGTCTGGAACCAAGACGAGGGCCCTTTCTCAAACGCAGGCTTCGGCTTGGGGCTTGTGGCTTCAGCTTTTGAGGCTTGGGCTCAGGCTTCGCAATGAAGCTTCCCTCAGCCTGAAGTATTGGTACACTGAGGCTTCAGCTTGCGTCGGCTTGATGCATCGAAAATGTCGAATAGGTTCGGTTTCGGCACGATTGTAGTTACATGTAACTGTTTGTGTGTTCCTTCCTCCATGGTGTATGCACACCGATAATGTGATAAGTACTTATACTGATATGATGGATACAGACTTTGATTTTTTCAGTCTTTTAAACGCGTTGAATTGTATCATTTCTGTGACAAACCAAATTATTTCGAGAAGGAGGCAGCGAAAAAGATCTCTCTTGGGTTTAATGCAATACAGTGCAACTAGACGGAACAGAGACGTTATACGTTATGTATGATTTATAGCTTGAAAATTCCAACTCTAAACAGACGTGAGATTCGCCGCATGTCATGAGCCTAGTCCTAGAGCTGGAATATTCAAGCTAATGTATGACTATGAATAGATGATTGATACCATGTAGGGCCTATGTACATGATGTAACGTTATCTCATCATGTCTGAAGACCAAAGTCTTATCGGCACTATTAAACTGTTAGTTTAGGACATCTTTCCTGTAGGAACAAAAATACATTTTTATTATGTTTGTTGTAACAGACACAATAACATAATTCGCCTCAACAATGGTGATCATGATGATGGTCTTGAATATCATTAAGAATTATTTTTGTGTAAATAAAATAGGCAGGGCTTGCAAATCCAACAATATGTGTGAAGTGAACAAGAGATCTTTTGTTCTGGCTGTTGGAATCATTGCTCGTGGCTTTACAGAACTTTCTGGAACTCCTATCATTGACAGAGCTCTAGGAGCAGTAGATGGCACACATGCCAGTGTTACTCCCCTAACAAATGATAAGGGAGCATACATTAACAGGAAGAGCGAGTTCACTGTGCAGACACAAGCTGTTTGTAACCATGAGGGTCTTTTTATAGACATATTCACAGGTTTTCCCGGCAGTGTTCATGACGCCAGAGTCTACAGAAGCAGTCCCATTGTTATGGAAAGGGAGTATCCTCCTAGAGGATACTATCTTCTAGGAGATACTGCCTATCCTGCCTCAAACACCATGCTTACACCATACAAGCAGCCTCAAGCTGCTCAACCAGTCAACGCACGGTTTAACTATCACCACAGCAAGGCAAAATCAATAATTGAAAGGGCCTTCGGCCAGCTGAAAACTCGATGGAGATCCATTTTCACAAAGAGGATTGAACTGAGGTCTGTCATGGCACCCCAGATAATAGCATGTTGTTGTGCAATGCATAACTTGTGCCATCTCTCTGGTGAGTATAATTTCAAAGTTTTCTTAGGTAATTCCACAGGCCCGTGGGTGTGTGAACATACCCCACCCCTAAAATTCTCCAAAAGGTCCACATTTTCATCTTTTTTTTTTAAGAATTGGTGAAAGTGAATGGCCCATCCTGTGCATTGATATGGGTCCTGTTTAGAAGTACACGTACATGTATGTAAAGGCTATTGAAAATGACACCATGGGAACAATGGAGCCAAACACCCCCCCCCCCCCCCCCCCCCCGCTTTTTGAAATATTTTGTGGGGCCAAATTTAGATACGCACCCCCCCCCCCCAACACATACCCACACACTTAATACTGCATTCACAAAATCCTGTGTAAGGGCCTGTTCCACATCAAATATAAACGGCCGTTTGACACTACCCTCCCTGACTTTCTTTAAATTTTAGGGCTGTTCATTTTCGAATAATTCAGTATTCGATTATTTCAGTATTCGATTATTCTAAACTAGATTTGACCGAATATTCGATACTCGACGATCAACATTTTCAAGAAATCAAACTCCAGCCTCCGTTTTTAAAGGAACATTTTTTTACAAGTGTCAAGGGTTTTACGGATGGCAACAAAAACCTCTGGCCACAAAAAAAAATTACCTTTCGACAAAAATGCAGCATTTGACACTGCTAAGCTCTGTAATTTTTCTACTAAAATAGCATCAAAGTTGTATCTGTACGTGCATATATATTTTTTCGAATATTCGATCCGGCAAAAAGGTATTCGAATATTCGGTTGACGATCGAATATTTGAATATTTGGTATATTCGGGACAGCCCTATGAATTATTTACACTTATTTCCTGTTCTTGAACTGAATTTGTTTTTACTTGGTCCCTGACAAAAGTGTCAAACAGTTTAACAACCTATTGACCATGGCACATTACAAGAGCCTTATTAGACTGATTTGAGGTTAATGTCAGTTTACAGCCCCAGATATCCAAAATCATTTGAAAGCTGATACAAAACATAAACAAATTGTGTATTTGCTGGGGAAAAAAATTAATCTGATCTCATTCAGGCAGCCAAATCAAAGGTCACAAAACTGAACAGAGTTAGATGCTGTTTTTTAAGTCAAATTTCTTGCTAAATTTGAGGTTTTCTGTGTATATTGGTTGTCTCATAAACTTAATTTAGGCCGAGTGATACACTGAGATGCCGCATTACCCAAAACAGAATTTGGATAGTTCACTCTCGTGAGTGGATCATACTAATTGTGCCCCCGCCAATGGCTTAGTCAGGAGCCAAAGTGTATATGTGGGCTATCAATCTAAAAACCCGTCTTGAGTCAAGACAATGAAGACTAGAACTGTACCTAATTTAAAATCAATTTGTCAAACAATCCATAAGGGAAACTGACTAGGTAAATTTGAATACATTTTCAAAGTGAACAAAGAAACTGGCAGGAGCGGGATTCAAACCTGCGACCTCCGGGTTACTGTACCGGCGCTCTACCAACTGAGCTATCTTGACCTATGTTGGCGGTCTCCCAAATTTTTAGTATCTTTGTTCGGGTGGGCGCTAGTCAGAAGTCATAAACCTAGAATGCCGTATAGCCAGGGATCACACCCAAAATAAATTTACTAAAATGTCTCAAATGATTTCCTACAGGTGATGTTTTGGAGATAGATGACGAAGATGACCTGGATGGTGGAGACTTTGACCACAACCTGCACAATGGGGAAGCTGTACATGTAGATGATGCTGCTGAGGGTGTTGGTATGCGAGCAAGATTAGCACAACTGATATCTGCCCCGCGCGGTGGAGTGCCCACAGCACCTTGTGCAGCATGATTATTTCATGTTACAGTGTCCCAATGAGAATGAAAATTAAAATTTGTACAAAAAGTGAGGGAAAAAGTGCAAAACCTGTTATAGGGCGAAATTTTGAACTTGGCACCCTAGCCTACATCTAATGTAGTTAAATAAAAACCAAAGTTTAACATATTTGTTGAAGTTAAAGTTTGTTGGGTTAAAAGTATACTTTCATGCTCTTTCGAGTTTCACCCTGAAAAAGTGAAAGATTATTGGTTTTTTTTAAATTGCTACATGTAGTTTTCTAGCGTTACAAAGTTGTTCACTTTTTAATGAGACAATAAATAAAAGAAAAGACCGATAAAGCGCATCTTTGTGTGCATTATGCACTAAAGCAGCCAAGAATAAAAGCCTTTTTTGGAGGGTTGCTGGAGGCCCAAAATAGCACAAAATTGGTTTTTTTTCTTTAAAATAAAACATATGTGAAGAAAGAACTGAGAAGGAAAAAAATATCAAATTTGTTGAAGAGCACGGACAGTATATCTTTAAAATCTGTAATATGAATAGGTATTTGCCAATTTATTCCCCAATCTTTTTTATACAAGATGATCTAGTTTTTGAAAATGGATGATAATCTGGTCAGCTAAGTAACATTTCCAATGTTCACACTTCTGACCTGTAAATAGTTATTTATTATGTGTCAAGATGTTTATTTCCACCCATAACAAAGAATCAGCAAGAGATGTACAAAAGTATGATAACCTAATCTTTACCATGTAAACAATGGGCGAGGGGTGTGGCATAACAGGCTCTCAATTCGCCACCAACAGGAATAGTAATCTGTCCCACTGATTTGTGAATCCGGGGGGGGGGGGGGGGGGAGGGGGAGGAGGCCAATGGGGGAAATGGCCCCCCCCCAAAAAAAAAATAACAAAATTATGCCTTCCCCCATTAAATGTTTTTGTAATGTTGCGTACACCCCCCCCCCCCCCCTCCTCCCACCCCACCCTGCTTATCAAATCAAATTATTTTAGGGACTCAACATTTTTGAGGCCACTTTTTTTGGGAAAAAAAATTGGCCGCCCAAAAAATTGTGTTCCGGATCCGCTGTTGTGCCAGATTGAAAGGTCTTTCAAAACTAGTTAACAATTAAATGATTGCAGTTTGAGTTGAAATATTTCTTGGGCAAGGGATGCGAGGTTTCTTAAAATTCAAGAGAAAAAAGTATTGTAGCACTTAAAAGACTAACTTAATTTTAAAACTGCATGATCTTTCATAGCAACATCTACTTGAAGGAAGTTAGTCTCTAAAGTGATACAGTACCTTTGTCTCTTGTGTTTGTCCAACACAACTGCCTACCACCTTGCTTAAAACACGATGACACATTTGTACATATTAAGAATAAAATAGTCTGTCTATTTTTGTGTGGAATGTCTCATAGTAAAGCTTATAATTTGTCTAATGTTAATGCTAACAATTAACAATTCACTTTGAACATTTATTTTTCGAATGCCTTGCCGAAAAAGCACGGACACGGCATCTTTAACCAGTTCGTGCCGGGATTATTTTTGCCGAAAATTTCTATTTTTCAAAAAGGCAAAAAATTGCAGCCAACTTCTGATAAACCGCCAAACACTACAAATACTGATTTGCAAGAATCATTTCAACAGTATTTGTACAATATTTCTTGCCGAAACCTCATATATTAGAATACTCCGGGTGCGCCCACCCAGAGCGTAAATCGTAGAACAGGCCGTGCATAGCAGCCAAGTTCAAGTTCAAGTTCAAGTTCAACACACGGTCCGCCTCCACAGACTTCTCGGACTTTGTGTGTGTGTACAAAACAAATAAGGGATTAGCGTGTTGAGACGTCACCCGGAGGCGAGTCGGGGCAAGCTTGACGTTTTTACCCGTCAGCCGTGCCCGTGTATAGGGGGTCATAGAGGGTGATGGGGGTCATAGAGGGTGTTTAAGGGGAATTCTGCTAAGGCGGCCGTCGCCCCACAGAGCACAAACCACAATAAAAATAAGCTTTAGAATGCCATACCAGCAATACATGTACAAGGAAAGAAATATGAAAGAGTAATAATAGAAAAGAAAAGGAAAGGACTAAAAAGGAAATAATAGGGAAATTTAAACCATGCTAAGTGGAAATGACAAAACAAAAATAAAAAGGTATTGGGGAGTATATAGCTTAGTAAACTCGGACCCAGCCGAGGTCGGGGTTACATGTAAAATAGATACAAAATTGGGAACTTTGGACTTTGGAATAGAATCATGAAGGCGCAATGCAGACAGTATATATACACGCCAGCGTGGTACATGAATATTTACAAATTATGACTAGCTCTATAGGCTTGTACCCACAAGATACAATAGTAACCATGAATCGTACCTATTTTGGGCTGTTCGCGGCAGCTTTAGTTCTCACCATTATAGCATTGATTACAAGCATCATAATCGTTCAGGATAGGTCTATTATAATGCCAACACATCAGCGAGTCCAATTGGGCAAACATGAGAAGCCGGCCGTAGAAATGACGTTAACACGCCCAACGACGACGCTACACCCGGTACCAACCAACCACACGCTCGTTGAGGTGACTCTGCACTGTAAGCAAGTGAGTTCAATCAAGGAAGGCTTATTGTTTAATCCTTCATGTAAATCTCTGGGATGAGTGAGACAAGAGAAAGACTGAGGTTGCGGGTAACACCATGTGAAATATATCTCTTCTAGGAAGATGTGTGGTTCTGAAAAGAACCGGGATGAGTGTGTAACTCGACGTTTCGGACCTCCGTCTCTCTCTTACCGTATACCCACTGTGCAAAGCTTCAAATCATTTTATGAGTGAGACAGTGTGATTATTTATAAACTTCGGGTAACAGGGTGTAAAGTATAGGAGGAGGACGAACATGTGACCTAGGCTTCGGCTTTGGCTCCGACTTGCCTTAATTCCTGAGATATGGCTTGATCTATAGGGAACTTTCTTTTTATAAATGCACATAGAGTCTCACATTTGGGTACAATACGCCATAATGCTTGTTACCACATATAATTAATCCGGTAACAAGCATATTAGCGGCCATTTTGAAGAAAGAAAAAATTATAAAGTGATAACACCCAAAAAGCTGCCACCGCTCACGCTGCAATGCTGTCACACATTTTCCAACTCTAGGTGTGCATACCTTTCCAAAAATCGCTATGAGCATTACTCTTCTCGATCATTTGATACCGGTGGCCCAATTTTTGGACCGAGGCTGATGGCCTAAGAAGGAATGCAGCCCTTGCGTGGCAACCATATCCTCTATTTGGCTCCCTATTCGTACCAGCGTATCTGCTGGTTTTTTTTTTTCAACTTTAACTATTTATGCTATACTTGCACCTGCGTTATCACCCTGCACCACACCGGTTTAGCTCAAAGGCTGTAGGCCTACACTTGTACAGGTATTTAGCATCCATACAATGTATGTCTACAGTCTAGTTGATTACGATGAACACAGCGAAGGCCCCTATTCCTGAGCCAAAACAGGATGTCAGAAGACCATGGGCGGCGATCCCGGGGGGGGGGGGACAATATTGTTTTGGGGGAAGGCTATGGCAGCGTCTCCCCCCCCCCCCCCCAATAATTTTCCTATGGTCATATACATTGTATGGGTCATTGGCTTTTACATGCACCAGAATGCACCAGAATACACAAAGATCAGCACACATTTTCTAAAATTTCCCAGGATACACAAGAGATACCGAGTACAAAATGCTTAACAATAAGCCAGTTCGGTATTCCAACTGCGCGTGTACGTGTATGCATTAAGATTTGACAACTTTTTTTTCATTGTATGTGTGCAAAAGCAAAGCGGGTACCAGCAAATTTAAAGAGATCGTCGTGTTCTGAATAACATTTTTCAAAAAACGTTTGGACAGCGAAGTGTTTTCAGGTGTCTTGTGTGTCTAAACTTTTGTTCGAACAAAAGTTTCCATCGTCTTTTCGATTGCACGAAAAATTGCACAGAATGCATCTTCGGTTACCACGTCCCCAGTAGCGTATCCAGCTTTTTGTGCCAGGGAGGGCAAACAACGTCTGAATCGTCTTAAAACCGTCTTAAAAACACTATTTATTTTTGTTTTTTATGACGCCCCCCCCCCTCCCCCTCCCCCGCTGGATACGCTACTGCACGTCCCACATAGCCTTGTGTGCATTTATCTGCCACGTTTATCCCGAGTGAAAAATCGTTGAATCTTGTTGTGCACATGCGCAGTTGGAATAGCCTACCGAACTGGCTTTTTCCTCCGTCCCACCAACCTTGATGAGAAATCGCCGCCGCTGGGCACGACAATAGTGTCTCCACAGCATTGTGTACAACAACATGTCAGATACAGGACAAAACACACTGTGTCAATATTTTTTTATCGGATTACGGTCCTTTTAAATCAACAAATCCTTCATTTCTCTTATTCCGAGGTTTTGTCCCGAATTTCTTCTTTAAGATGCATTTTACTGACATTTAGAACAACAATGTGCTTAATTGTGTTTCGTTAAAAAAGTGGATTTTGTCTATCAAAAGTTTAGTGTAGTTGACATTTGACCTATAAAATGATTTTTACTGCACAGGCCTACATATTCAGCCTTTGGTGTGATACATGCAAAATCTGAAGAAAAATAGATTGGCTAATACCGTAGCTGTGAAAAACGATGAGATTTTTTTCAGACTGTGTTCATCGGAAAGTACAAACTTATCAAGCATTTTTCTCAATTGGCAATAGAATGTCGTATGAACATGGAGTTTGCGATAAAATGAGTTTTAGTGTAATGTAAAAATCCCCAAAACAGTGGTAGACGACATGTGACCAATTTCTCTTGATCAGAATGATTGGGCTTATTTGATAAAGGGGTTCGTTCTATTACCAAATAAAAATAACTCCCTCTTGCATGTTGGAAAGGTTTTAAAATAATTGAAAACCACTACGTCTCTTTTTACTTCATAATGACAACAAGCACGTTAAATAGCTCGTATTGTATAAGACACCTGTGTGAAAACTAGAGATTTTATGTCAACTTTTGTTTGTCTCTCCTTTGCCAGTTTTTCAGGTGGTGTCTGCGTTCCACTGGACCTAGCCATCTTCGTCTACAAGGTTAACATCCCAACGCCGAACATGACGTTACTCCAGAATCATCACCCTGTTGTCCTCAGACCGAGGCAAAACAACAAAAACGCCACCCAAAACTCCGAGGTGCTTGAAGTGGACCGGTGCAATTTGGAGGACCACTGGCCGGGAGTTGAGCTCATTTCACGGCAGGGTAGCTGCGCTGTTGTCGGTAACAGTGGGATCTTAAACAATAGTAGCTGCGGTGAATTCATCGACTCACACGACTTCGTTATCCGCGCTAATATGGGGCTTATCAAAGGCTACGAAGCTGACGTTGGTAGAAGATCTCAATTAAATGCTTTTAACAGAGCTTTGGTGTTTACCTATGAACGGGCCGTGATGGAAAGCACCAAAAACAACAAGAACCGACAGGTACGAGATCGATTCTTCGATCACATTCGAAACTTAAAGAAATCGATTTTATGGTATCCGAAGCAGCTGTCTCAGCGTAAGGGTATCTCTGTGAGTGAAAGGAAGTATAGGTCTATAATCGAGGCGATAAGGAAGGAGGGATTTTCGGGTATTCGTTTCGCCTTCAGCTGGAAACCCATCCACGTCGAAAAGTAAGTTGAAATCAGAAATGATATAGGCACTTGACAAGGGAGATTTACAGTCAGTTTTCCGCAATGCTGCTGATTAACATCTTGTCAAGACATTTTACACTTTTTTAGCAAATTAAGTTTTTCGAAAATATTCATGTTTTGAAATCTTACCTAGATTATAATCCGTAAAATGTGTTACCTACTTACCTTCTAGAAACGTTTTAAAGAACCCTCCCACCCAATAAAAAAGAAACTGGCCTGGAAAATCATGTTAAATTAGAAAATACTCAAGAATGATTACAGGCACGTTGAACAAGAGTAATAGTACATGTTTTCTGCTGTGGCAGGGTTACAGTTGTAATAATCCCTGTAGGCCCCAATATCATTTGTTTTTAAACTGTACACAGTTGAATAGGACTGATACCAATTAGCGTCCCACACCAAAGTAGTGCTGTAAATGTGTCGCATGATAAATATACTAGGTTGCTTTTCTACTTAAAAAGTCTCTAAGCAATGACGTTTCCTTTCCTCCCCACCCCTCACACATACCCCGCTCTCTTCTCGCAGGCAGTTTGGTATTAGACGAACTGCTACGCTCGGGTTAGACATGTACGCAGTCGCTCGTACATTCTGTTCCAACATCACACTCTTTGGCTTCTATCCATTTTACGAGGATCTCCAGGGTAGGCCTGTAAAGTACCATTATTACGAAGATGTGAAATTCAACTATACGCGCAACAAGCATCAGTTCTCCTTGGAACATACCAAGTTAAAGGAACTCGCAAAGCAAGGAAATATCACGCTGATTGTCCAGGACTGTGTACCCAGAAAGCATGAACATTCTGTTGGAGTTGGGGGCTTGGACAACCGATTCAAGGCTTCGGCTTCGTCTCCAACTATTTCCTAGGTCCATTGGCAATCTGAAGCCTTGAATATTTGAACAAAATACATGTGTAAGTACCTAAACTTAGGTGAAGCCGAGCCGATGCAGAGCCGAAGCCGAAACCAAGGTTTGAGAAATTGGAAAGGGAAGGTATACAGGTTGTTTGTTAAAGAGGCGAATCGGATGGGCTCCGCGAAGCGATATTATGGGATAAGTTGTACTCTGTATATCATCTGGTGTCCAATATCTGCCATCTCGCATCTCGCATTTTGTCTCTGGTTGCACATGCCCAATAGTAATGTGTAATTTGAGACGCTTGCATCTATACCCAGCAAGATATGGGACCAAGGGGTACCCCCCTCTAATTGTCCCTATACATCCTCAAGACTATTGTTACCTTACACCCCCCCCCCCCCCCCCCCCCCAGGATATCTTAAAGGAATTATCGAGATTCCGGGAACACAATTTCTATTTTTGCCTTTTTATATATAGGCCTAAGATCGCAAAATTAATGTGGTACACTTTTCAGTAAAAAATGAAACATCTTGGCTGAAAATTGATTAGACCTGTCGATTTGGCCCAAAAGAAGATATGCGTATATACAATCCATGAGTAGTGTTCCAATAGATCATAATGGAACAGGTGGCAAACGACAGTTCATATATATATACTGACCTTTTCCAGCATAAGGCGACCGGTTACCGTTTTTCTATGGGCATGGGGCGACCGACCGGCTTGGGGCGACCGATTACCGGTCGCCTTAAGGTAAAAGCAACAGGAAGAGATGGGGTTAGGTTACAGTTTTTTTTAATGCACAATCCCCATAGACCGGTCGCCCTATGCTGGAAAAGGGCGTTATTTATATATATATATATATATATATATATATGTTTGCTAAAGGCCTACGTACTGTTGGATATGAATGCGCTTTCTGTTTCATTGCTTTCTGTTTCATTTTCGAAGCTTTATCTTTCTGAGGTATGAAACAGCAAATAAAGACGAGGGGATTTACACTGTAAAAACAGTGTTTAGCAAGTAAACACTTTTCTAAACACTTTCTTGCTATCAGTTTGTAAACACGTTTACATACTAAACATGTTTAGCGTGTTGACGGATAGTGTTTAGCTATTGAACACTGATGTTTAGGAATTGGACACTGTTTAGCTTCTAAACATGTTTACAAACTGATACATGTAGCAATATTGTGTTTAATTGCTAAACACAGTTTTTAGAGTGTAGTTGGAGTTGTTCAAGTGATGCATTATTATGCATGCAAAATGTTTAGCTTCAGTTGAGCTGTTATATTAGGTAGATGTTGCAATCGCTAAAAAAAACTAAAAAAATTGAACTGATTTCTTTTTGGCGACTGCATATTTTGGTTCGTAGTTTTTTATGGGTATTGCCTAAAACAAGGCCAATATGCTATTCAAGGTGTGGTCTACAAAAGACAAGAAAAGACGGAAATTACAGGGATCGATATATGTTACGAGGGCCTAAATTTTCAAACTATGTTTTGTTCGGACGAATTTTTGTTTTCTATTTTTGGCGTCTGCAACCCTCCGAAAAAAAGTCTTTTTATTCTTGGTTGCTTTCGCGCCTTTAACACACAGACAGATTCACGCTGCGAGAACTACATTAATATCGGGTGGCAAATAATACGAGCAAGTTTTCCCGAATGACGCGCATACCGAACTGGCTTATTGACGTCTTTTGCTTGAACGTTACAAATACCGTCGGTACAAATAATGTATTCAAAGTACGTATCTACGTATACCTTCTATGTCAGTAATTTTGAATTACAAGGGAAAGAGATCTCGTCTTGCAAATACTGTAACGACAACAACAAATAACAACAACACGAAGATACACCCATCGCCCTTGATTGGTAATCAAAATTTAAACAGTTCATAAAGCATTGAGCATATATATATACAGAGTTTCAGGCAAAAATATCCCTTCTAACTATAAAGAGTTTCCGAAATGGAGGGGAAAGGTAGTGTGCAGATGCATTCCCAAAGCCGTGTAAATGTTATAGCCCCTTAATGATCCAGCCCAATCTTGAGTCGCCATCCCTATACCCTCGAAGCGAGACAGGAGACAATGCTTGCCCGAGAAAACGTCAGACATTGCGATTAGGGAGCTCAGGAGGACGAAACCAGCCAACCAGGACAAGGGGAAGAACTTCAGGACTCGCTCCTGACTGAAGATTGACCAACTGACATGGACGACTGACCAGACCAGACGTGCGTTCTTCAAGCTCCCAAAATAATCATATTACTTCCAACTTCCGACCTTCTAAACTACAACTTACTGACTCCAACCTGTCATACATTGAGTCTAGAGGAACCTAGATCGGTTTGGAGATAATCAAGGCTAAGATCATGCCAACAGGACGCAAGAAAGTGACAAAATCTCCTGAATATGCACCTCCAGCACTGTCTCCACAGCCGCTTACTCCAAGCAGCCCGGAGTCAATCGACCGTGATGAAGCAACGGCGTGCGACCAAGAATTCCAGCGTTTTGTCCGCGAAGCTCTCACAGAAATCCGGGCGGGTCAGTCGAACATCCACAAACGCATTGACCAACTTGAAGGAAGAATAAACACTTCCATTGAATTCGAAAGTGCACGCATCAATGAACTCGAAGTGAAGGTTCCGGAGTTGAAAAAGCCGACAGCACAAATGGCCAAAGCTGAGGAACAATTTGTGAAACATGGCGAGAAGCTGAATAAGTTGGAGAGGTTCAGGAGAGGTTCAGCAGACGGAATAATGTCCGATTTATTGGCCTTCCTCAAGACAAGAATGAAGACTGTCTAAACATCACTTAGAAGCTGCTGGAGGAAAAATTCGGCATGCATGATGTGAGGTTAGAGCGAGCTCACCGTGACGGGCCGAAGGTTCCATGTAGACCTCAACATCTTCTTGCTAAATTAAACTGCTACCAGGATAAAATACAAACCTTCGACAGCAGCGGCAAGCCCTTGCAGATGTCCCATTCTTCTGTGTTGAAGACCTTACTCACCAAGATCTCCTCGAGAAGCGTCGATGGTCAACGCAAGTGGTCAAGGCCTACAAGGAAGGGACCAAGTACCGCTTCGTGGCTGGTAAGTGGCGGGACCATGCGGGAGCTGTAGCTGCTTTCTGCCGTGAGTAATTTACCGTGCCCACTACACATTTCATCATCAGCGCCATGGATTCTTTAGTTTTGTGAAAGTCTGTCTTTATTATATTTATTTGTTCTTCATTTTGTTTATTTTGTCGCATCTTGAATTTCGTTTCTTTTTATTATGTTAATTTTGTTGTTTGTTTGGTACCTCATAATACCACGAACATGAACTTGTATTTGCTTTTTGTGCTATTATTTACATTGCTCTGTTCTCACTGTTATTTTTGTTTAATGTAAGCCTTTGACCATGTGTATAATTTGACTTTTCTTGATTTGGGTGTTCATTGTTAGCTTCTGCTGTTTGATTCTTTGTATTATTATTATTATTTTTGTTTATTTTGCTTAGCTGTTTTGCTTACGTGTTATCGCTTTGGATTTTGAGCTTTACACGCACGTCTGTATATTATCTTGCTTTACTTGATTTTTGTTTTTGAATTTGTTGTTGTTTTGGTTATACATTTACTTTTGATTCAGTTTTTGTCTTTGTTTGTAAGTCCTCGGTACATACTTGACTGATTTGTTTATATTATCTGTTTTCTGGTATGATGATTGATGAAAACACTCTTGTCGATGATATTTATGCCAATGGCAGTACCTGTAGTTATTTTAAATCCACTGATTTCTGTAATAATTTGAATTTTCCTCTCAATGTTAAATTCTCTATTTTCTACATGAACACTAGAAGTCTCTGTAGACATTTTCACGATGTTCAGAATTAGCCTACCTGTGTTTCCTTAACCATGCACTTCTTTTCTATTGATGGCTTCACCGAGACATGGTTTAAAGGCTCTCCTCCCCCATTTGTTCATATGGAGAACCATCAACTTATCTATTCCTCTCGTTCCAATAAGCTTGGGGGAGGAGCTGCCATGTTTGTGAGCGATTCTCTTAAGTATACCATCCGAGATCACCTCATGCCTTCTTCTGGTGATTATGAGTGTGTTTTTATTGAAGTTAAAAGGGAGCATACATGTAATTTAATTATCGGAAATGTCTACAGAGCTCCAGGTACTTCCCTTGACAGATTCCATGTATCTTTTGATTCCTGTCTTGATACAGTCTCTAAGGAGAAGAAGCTTTGTTACATAATGGGAGATTTCAACCTGAATTTACTTAATTGTTCTGATCATCAGCCCACGGACGATTTTGTCAACATTCTCTCTTCGTATGGGTTCCGTCCTCTTATAGACAAACCCACCCGCATCACCCCTCACAGTGCCACACTAATTGATAATATATTTACTAACAATGATTGTGATATATCCGCAGGTATAATCTATGCAGATATAACTGACCATTTGCCTCTTTTTCAGGTTACTTCTTTTGCTTGAGCAACCCACGTGATGGTCGCAAGTCGTATGTCACTCGTGACATCAATAACAACTCTCTTCGCTCCTTTATTGCAGATATTTAATTTACGGATTGGAGCGAAGTTTATCAATGTGAACTTGCTGACTCTGCTTATACCACTTTTCTATCTATCTTTAATGGTATCTTAACTTCCATTTTCCACTTAAAGTGAAAACCACCGGCAAATCAAAGAGAAATCAACCCTGGATCTCCAACTCTATCATTAATTCTTGTAATTATAGAAACAGGCTCTACAAACGGTTTCTGCGTAACCCAACCCCAGCAAATGAGCATAAAAGAATTATCCGGTCTGCCAAGAAGAACTACTACACCCATAAATTAGATTCCAATAAAACGAGTATGAAGAATACATGGCGTGTAATTAATAACATTTTGGGAAAGAAACAAAAGGACGACTGCCCCGATGAGTTCACTGACGGAGAACAGACAATTTCAAGCTTTGTTGATATTTCTGATTCTTTCAATTCTTATTTTACCAACATTGGTTCCTCTCTAGCAAATAATATTCCTTCTACAAACTGTCTTTTTACTGATTACCTGCCAAATCATAACAGCTCTTCTTTCTTTCTCGTTCCAACTAACTTCTATGAAGTTCATAAAATCGGCAAGGAGCTGAAAAATACTGCTAGCTGTGGAAGTGATGGTATTAACCCTATTGTGGTTAAGGCTGTTATCAGTTTTATCTCTCGACCTCTTGCTTTTATCTTCAATCTTTCTTTTCTTTCTGGGTCTGTTCCTACACATCTTAAGGTTGCCAAAGTTGTTCCTATCTATAAATCTGGTGATAAAAGGGGCATTCACAACTATAGACCTATTTCTATTCTTCCCTGTTTTTCTAAAATTCTTGAAAGATTAGTGTATAATCGTCTTCTAAAGTTCATTTCTTACTTTAACCTTCTCTTTAACCAAAACATTCCACCGACATGGCTCTGGTTTAACTTGTTGACCAACTCACCGATGCAGCTTGTAATATGAAATTAACTGCTGGTGTGTTTATCGACTTGTCGAAAGCCTTCGATACTATCAATCATGAGATACTCTTATCTAAACTTGACTATTACGGAATTAGAGGGACTTCTTTACAGTGGTTTGCCTCTTATTTGCGTAATCGACAGCAGTATACCACTGTACATAACTGTGATTCCACATACAAAGGTGTTCTTCATGGTGTTCCTGAGGGTTCTATAGTCGGTCTTTACTCTTTCTTCTTTATGTTAATGACTTGCATTATTCTTCTTCCCTTCTTCAATTTATTCTTTTTGCAGATGATACGACAATCTTGTACTCAAACTCAAATCATGCTTCTTTGGTCAACACTATGAACTCTGAAATGCAGAAAGTATCATCCTGGTTTAGAGCTAACAAACTCTCCCTAAACCACCAAAAAACCAAATACATGCTTTTTACAAAGTCCAGCACGCCTCCAACTGATATAAACCCCATCTTTATTGACGGCATTTCTATTGCTCGAGTTCATTCGACGAAGTTTTTAGGAGTGCTTATCGATGACAAACTCTCTTGGTCTGAACACATTTCCTCTGTAACTAAGATTGTTTCTCGTAATATCGGTGTTATGTCTAAACTTCGCTCGTTTCTACCTTCATCTACTCTGATCGCACTTTATAACACCCTAGTCCTACCCTACCTTAATTACTGCAATATCGTGTGGGCACGCACCAGTAACAATAAAATTCATTCACTCATCGTCACCCAAAAGAGGGCAATCACTCTTATCCTCGAGACAGCACTGCACCTCTTTTCGCTAGACTGCATACCTTGACTCTCTCTGACATTAATAAATTACACACTGGCATTTTCATGTATAAATACGTCCATAATCTTCTCCCTCCAACTTTTTCCTCCTACTTCACTCCTGTACACGACACACACTCTCATCGCACTCGATCCCAAAACAATCTATTCTTACCATTTACCCGCACGTCATATTCATTCACACGCTTAAATTCTACGGTCCTCGCCTTTGGAACTCTATTGATGGAACTGTGAAGACTCAATTGTCCGTGGGCGGATTTGTCCTCCTACAAGATCGTCCTCATCTCCCATTATGTGACTTAGCTTCTGAAATTTACTTTTGTCTTCTACTTTGAACCTTAGATTTATGCCCAGTTCTAAGAATTCTTTTTCTGTCTTGTTTAATATATTTATCCTTGTCTCATTTTGTCAGCAGTATGTACATTGTTTCTTACCAGATTACGTATGCGTTTAGTATGCGTTTAATGTCATGACCATGTAATCAGTTTGTTTGTTATATCCGTCAATTTCGTCATATCTGTTTGTCTGTTGTGTCCGTCTGATTTGTATGTCTCATCACTTCACTCAGTATTTCTTGAATTAGTTATTATTTAAAGGCATCTCTATACAAGCTTCGGCTTCCAGAATATGCCTCCATGTACCGTATGTGCCGGCAATTTATTGTATATTTCCTTGTATATTGTAATTTCTTGTATATTTCAATTGCCCTGTGCAGAATGGAAAATTCGTCCTAAAATTGCCATGGTTGTAAAGATCATTAACAAGTAAAGTATAACAACTAGCAAAGGACACAACCATCTCTCAAAAATACAGCGTTTATCTGAAAATCATTGACGAAAAACTACATTTTCCGAACCAAAGTTACGTCACCCCCCCCTTCCCGGCGGCATTTGAGACATAAAAAAACAAAAAGAAATAGTTTTTTAAGACGGTTTTCAGACGTTGTTTGCCCTCCCTGGCACAAAAAGCTAGATGCGCTATTGCTGTGAATACAAGGATCTTTCGTGTAATCATGAGTAGCATTAGTCATTTCAGGAACCGAACATGATGGAAACACTGTCGCCCATAAGCAGCCATCTGACGGTATTACCACGCCATCCGATAGAGAGAGAGCCACTTATCTCTGCTACACTTGCCAAAAATAAACTTCTCAAAGAGATGAAACCGGCCGAAATACAGACAAGTGTGAATTGACAGGCTATGCACGGAATCCCCAAAAGGAGAATTAAACCTCGAACAATTTCAAAAAATATCTGCAATTACTTCCTACAGAATTGTTACCCCGTAATTTATAGGAATATGCAAATAACCCTCTATACAAATCCTATTGATAAATGCCCCCTTTGTTGCCGTAATTAGGCAGCCTTGGGATTTCAGCCAGAGACGGACAAAGGCTCCCAAAATATATTGTCCTTTAAGTAGAGGAAACCTTTTTCGATTCTTAAAACCGGTTTACCTTCCAAAAGAAAGTGCTTACTTTTAATGTGCTAAATATGATTTATGAATGTCCTTTTTGTTTTGAAAATGTACATAATCTACATAATCTCCCGTTCATTTGAAAAAAATTAGCCCAAATTTCCAAATACTTCATGAAGATTTAAACCTCAAAAATGTTTTCACCCCCCCCCCCCCCCCCCAATAACTGCAGCCAACAAGAACGAGCTTGATTCTCTTGTCATCACGTGGTAACACTTAACTGGCCGACTCCATTGTGCAGCTTACAGATTTGCTCAATGTATGACGATAAAAATGTTTAATTTAACCTCGCTCCTTAACAGACTGACCATGCGGCAAGTGTGTACATGTGGCCACTGTGATTGGTCAGTGCGGGGCAGGACGGAGTTTAATGAATGGATCTATTGTTCATCATGTGAGCAAGTTTGATTGTTAAAAACCACCTGCGACATTTGCCGGCAATCATCCGAAATCAAACCAACCCAACTGGCATACAAAAGATACTCAGTTTAAAGACAATTAGGGGCGTGGCTGTTGACAGTAGACCTGGCCTTTGGCTTGATCCAATGTTACCAGTGGCTGCGCCCCTTCTCAGGCATAACTGACATTATGAGGATTTGGCCATCCCACTTTTACCTCTATTTACACACAAGTCTGCCTGGTTTATAGTGAGGGCAATCACCCCAAATAGTCTGGTATCTCTGACTACTGATGATTAACTTCAGCAATGATCATATCACAGCCATCGGGGAAACTAGACAATAAAATGGTCACGACACAAGAAAGAAACTATCAAGACGTTCAGGAGAATCTGAAGTTTTTATTTAACCCATTCATACATTTGAAGTGCCAGTATCGGGTCATCAGTGTGCTAGATCTTACTCAGACCTGGAGTTGCAGGACAACTGCTCGGCAACTATAATACGGGAAATCGGGAATTCACTGAAAAAAATTAGAATCCATTTTTGTTCTGTGCCACGCTCGCATTTAGCTTGCCCGCATTCTTTAATTTGAGTCGCGTGTGCATTTTGGCAAGTTGTAAACGCCCTGTTGGTCGAAGCTGCATCGAGTGCGTGCGTAAAACACGCACGCGAGCGTGGTGCTATTACAGTAAATGCTTCTAAATTAGTCTATACACTGTCGTCCATTACTACTAAGAACCATTTCTGTCCCTCTCAAACAGCCATCAATCGTCTATTAGTTGCTAAGGCACGCAGCACAGGGGTGGATCCAGGATTTTTTGCAGGGGGATTTTTGAAATTTGCCGCTAAAGGTGACTCCCAAAATGTTTCGTCTGTTTACAAGCAGGGGGGGGGGGGGATCCGAGCCCAGCATCGTCAGAGTAGCACAAGAATTATTCGTCACCACACCAATCGATCCCTCTCATCGGACACATCTTTCTGAAGATGCTGTAATTCTCTCAACCCCTGCAAACAAAAGCAAAGAACACCAACTAGGAATGTATAAAGAGCAATCGTTTGCATCCTGACAAGATACAATACATGATCAACCTGCAAGGCAGGGATTTGGAAACACACAGGCTTTATGAAAATGACAAATCGAGTGTGTCCAAATTGGTTGTTTTGGTCAACTGTGTTTTATTATTCTTCTCAGCAGTCACTAGGGTTTGAATTCTCACCAATACAGCCAATGAGTTGATGTCTTTGAGCAAGATAGTTTACATCAACTGCTGCTTTCTACACAAGTCTAAATCTTCCTTTGTCGGTAGGGGGTTCTCTGTAAATGAAACTTTATTTCAAGTTACCTCATAAACAAGTTTGATGTTCGCTTTGATCTCTGCAGAATCCTCCGTCAGCTTATCACTCAAACTGGAATATCAAAATGAGGGGAAAAGAAAAAGTACATACCTGTTATAACTTGGGGGTGTTTGTGGGGTGGGGTGTTTGTGGGGTGGGGTGGGGTTTGGGTGGAATGGGGTGTTATCCTGATTCCAAAAATGTGTATCATATGCAGTAGAACTATAACGAACACCACTACACCAAACATATGGCTATAACAAACATCTTCTTTGTCTCCCAAATTGATGTATTCTTTACACACTATAATGAACGACAACTATAGTGAACATTTGTTGTGGATCCCATGATGTTTGTTATAGTGGCGTTCTGCTACATATGGAAAAAATCTTGGAAAATCGGCATAACGTTCAACATTTAATTTGTTTCCTCCTGATGACATTTAAAGGCCATACAAATGGCACCCAAGGCTCTTGTTATGAACAACTAGCAGCCTTCATGTTTTCTTCTCGTGAACAAAAATCCATTTTGTTCTTAACCCCTTGAGTACGGTATTTTACAGGAGACGTCGGGGTGCCGCGGCGGCTCTGGCAGCCAAGCGAACCACTACAATGTGTTTGTGCAGACAAGCATAACCTATACACAATAATCCAACAATGGATTGAAACTGCACAAACAGCGGCCAATGGCGTCATCCGGCCTGGTGGCACTGTTTTTTCCAACAATGACATGCCTTGACTGCTAAATGCAACAACTTTTTACCGTTGGTGCATTCTGTTGCATTTAGCATTTAGCAGGGTTAGGGGTTAATAAATACCAATTATGATAAGTACTAATTTTGATGAAATAAGTACAAATGGAAGTGCATACCTCATCAAGTGTTTGTTTTTCTTGTCAATAAACTTCAATGCCTCTGGCAGTGTAAACTCCACAAGAAATCCAAAACCAACGAGGACGTAGATTCTGCTTGTGTCAGACCTAAAAAGAAAAACTTGATTAGATTTCTACCAATCCAGTACGTCAAAAAACCGAGCCACGGGTCCCTTTCACAAGCAAATATTCATCACTGACCAATTTCACTTATCATCCATCAACTCTTTTGCCACACTTGGGTTGTGTATTCTTTCTTGATACCATCCTAGACTTGCTCCTAGTCATTCAGCGTTCCTCCTACTTACACATTTGCTTGAGCGTAGAAGTTACATCCCAGATCAACCTTTGTTTTGATGCTGTCCTCCGATAAATTGGCATCCTGATTCAAGAGAAATGCATTTACAATAACTCTGTTTAGTCATGGAATAACCAGCTGTCACTGATCCATATATTAATGTCAATTCACAAATGCCCAGGACAGTTTCACTTTTGGTTGAGATAGCAGTATTGGACTATCGTTGTCTCCTTAGAAGCTAGTCATTTTTTTAAAAACATTTTTTAAATTCTTAAGGAGTTTTTGTTATTTTCACACATTATTTGTCATTCTCAAAAATACTTAAAAAGAAAGGCAAATTTTTACCTGGAGGTTTTTTTTTTGGGGGGGTAGGACTGAGGAAAGGGATGGAGAAGAGGGGAGGGGGAGGAGTTATATAGATTGTTGTGCCCTTATAGAGCAGAGCTGGGGAAGGTTGGGGATGAAAGAGGGGACAAGGGGGTGGAATGATGAGGGTGATCTCCAAGTTGTGTGTCTGTATGTTTTTATTTTTTTATTTTATTTAATTCTTTCTGGTAATGAAACCAAGGATTCCTCAAAAGTGCCCTAGGCACTGTAGCTCGAAAGCCTGAAGAAACCTGTAGAGAGAAGACAATGAGAAGAAGTTACAATTTTAGAGGTGGAAGGAAAACCCCTGAAGAATATTCTGGGGAAAACCCACGGAATCAGGTAGGGACTGAAAACCCAATCCACATGTGGACCAGGGCAGGAATCGAACCCGGGCCACAGCGGTGAAAGGCGGGGACAGTAACTACTGCGCCAACCCGACTCCCCTTGATATTATGTTCATATTATGTGCAACATTTTTAGCTGTAATCCATGTGTGATTGAAGTACCTGCAGTTTGTCGATGGTGGTTTTCAATTGTAGATAGTGGGCTGCTTGCTCATAAATCTTGTCTCTCTCTTCCAAAACCTTTCTGGAAACCAAATAAAAAAGAATAAATACAATAAATTCAGGTGAAAATGTGACGACATAAAACACTCCATTTCTAAAATGACTCATAAAACTAATAATTTCACAACCGACAGCCAAGATTAATCAAACTTACTAGCTTGCAAAATTGTACATTGTCATGGTAACTGGTCGGTAATTGAAGGTGGAATCCCAAATCCTACCCCCTCCTCCCCCTCCTCCCCCCCCCAAAAAAAACAAAACACCAAGACCATTTCTACTTTGTACATGTGGTTGTTGGGTCCATATTGAATCTGATAAATTGGCCCCAAATGATCAATTAATATGCCACGCTGGAACAAAATGAACCATTTAGCAGATGGCATCTTCAACACTTTCTTCAGACACATCAGATATTCCAGAGGCGTTCAATTGACCTTTCGTTGACCACGCCCCTTAAACAACCCGTGGAATTTTGTGTGATTTTCTTTTGTCTCAGATTTTGCATGTTTTGCATCAAATTTATAACAAATGTCATCGGACAATACTTCACAAGCTGTGTTCCCACAGATATAGGCCTAAATCAACTGTCTACATTTTTTACTGTAAAAGAAATTATTGAAATTTGCTACATTGGTTTTATACTTCTAAACTCTGACTGACAAATCATCATAATCTAAGATTGCCCATTCCCTTTAAAACTTACTGAAGATCTTGTCTTAAAACTTCGTTGACAAATTTCTCATATTCTGTGACTTTGCCGGGTATGTCTGCCATCACACCATGGACAACATGACCACTGCATCCAGTACTAGCAGAGTTGGAGTAACGGTGTCTGGTCGACTACTTCATGCATAATAAAAATTATGGAAATGAGGAACATGATGTAAAATCAAACAGGGAAATTTAGAATGCTAACCAGATTTATTATTTAGGTATGCAAAATGTACACACAAAAACATGTTTCGTATTTTAAAACTTCTCGAACATTAGATTTACACATCTTTGACAAAACTTTTTACATCCAAATATGTAGTGGCTTGGGCAATTGTAAAAATCCACAATTGGACACTTTCAGTAATTTGAGTTACTTGGAACCTATAAGTGGCTCATTTTCAGTAAATTTGGAGATGAATTTTTAGTTCATTTGACTTTGAGGTGTACTTAAGTTCTAGAACTGCAAATTTCCAAACAAAATTGCAAGGTAGATTTTACTTCAATACAAGATGAAAGGCGATTGTGTAGTTTTGATTAAATTAGAGTCAATGGTATTTTTTGAATTCTCATTTCAAAATGACTTTTTCAACCTAAAACAGACTTCTCTTAATTCTATTGACATCTTTTTTGTAATTTTGAACGGTTTATTGCAGTAGAAAATGCAATTTTCTTACGTGCTTTACGGCAGTTGCCATGCGAATCAATGCGGTTTTTACGTGTTTACTGGGCGTCGCGGTGATCGTCATCTTTAATTTCGCATTGCGTTTTGTCGTCTTCATCATAGCTTTACCCTCAAATTTCCCTCAAAAACTAAAACCTTGCCCTTTATCTATGGCAAACCTGTTGGTTTGTAATGTCGCTAACTAGTTTGTTTGGCAATTCCAATAAAAGTGGATTTCTGTTCCCTTATGGGGAACAGGGCCCTACACTACACAATCGCCAAATGAATTAGTCTAACTAGAAGCAGAATTTTGATAATGAAATTCTTGCTTTTATTTCGACCCTTTTTAACATTTTTATTATTTAAAATGTAGGCCTAACTGTTGTTACTGTAGTGTTAGTGTACTGTTACTGTTAGCCCTGACTTCAATGTGAATGATCTTCAATTTCGAAGTCCAGTAAATTATCCTTTCTGAAATTATCCTGCACTCTGTTCAGAATTTAAATGCGCTTGCATGACCACATGTCAAAAGTATATGATGTGGACCGAAATCTACAATTAAAAAGTCCCACAAAGAACGTTTTTAGCAACAAACCTGCCTTACCTAAGTTGAAGTTTCATCTCTCCATGCATGATCAGTGCAGTGGATGTCTGTTTATGTCTACCGCCCTCAAGAGACACGCCGTACACACGTTGTCTCGATCGTCTCAACTGGAAAAATGGCTACCGATGGTGAGTATACAGGGTGCACCACACTAATTCCAGCTCCATTGACAACAGTGTAAAATCAACAAAGTTCAGGGCCCAATAACCTGTACCCCAGCATCACTGGGGTCTACACAAACAAATGCCACTTATTGTCTGATCTTTTGTCTGTCCATTTCTTTTCTATTTTTAGGGGGTTAACCAATTACATTTTTAAT
The DNA here is from genome assembly GCA_037893225.1 of Hippasteria phrygiana. Taxonomy (NCBI): domain Eukaryota; kingdom Metazoa; phylum Echinodermata; class Asteroidea; order Valvatida; family Goniasteridae; genus Hippasteria; species Hippasteria phrygiana. The sequence continues at coordinate 80,655 of JAZGUH010000381.1, forward strand.
TATTGACACAAAACAAACCCACCTCCAAAAAAGTCCTATTTCCCAAGCCGATCAACAGCCATTTTTAACATGGCATCCCTCCACTTTCTCGGGCAAATAGGACCCATTTTTCAACAGTAATTTTATCAAGTCTGCACACAGATGGAAGCCCAGAAACCAGGGAGTTGATGCTGGGCTATGTTTACACAATCCCACAATTTTTGGAGGCACAAACTCTCCTTTTTCAAAAAAAGTTGTGGGTATACATTTTATGTTGATGAGCTGGCGCATAAATTCGGACATGAATTAGTGTGGTGCACCCTACAATCCACACTGCACTCAAGAGTATACTTAATTACGGACTTAATTACTTATCCAAACTCTTCTTATTTTGTTCAAGTCATTTATAAAGCGGTCAGGGAGGTAATGTAGTATCCAGACACCTGTTTTGGGCTGTTTCTGTATTCAAATTCGTGAACATTTTAAAAGTATTTTTTGCAAACGGCTCAGGCCACTGCCTGGCATGCTAAATAAACCTTTTGAATGCATTGATGTGGGTTATGCAATATGTGTTCCTTCCTCCACGGACAAACAAACCATGTAATTTATACACAAACCTATGGCACTGTGAATATTAAATGATCTTATTCTAAATATCTTTCATTAGTTGAGAGATATTCTTTTCACATATTTTTGCATGGAACAATAACCAGGAAAATAATTTTTTAATGGCAGTTGAAAATTGGTGGAATACTTTTTTGTGAATGTAGGGTCCTGTGTTCTTATAGTAACAGGGGTGGACATCAAAGAGTTGCTTTACTACAGCAGTGTCTACTACTGCCCTCTTCCCAGTTAAACATTTTTGACCTAAAGAAGTAATTATTATGCAATTTGTTTCATTTATGAAATTATTTTTTTGTCTCAGATGAAGTGATACGCCGGCGGCTCCTGATTGAAGGGGAAAGCGGCGGAGATGACCGTCGGATCAACAGCCTCCTCAAGATGTTCATCAAGTGGTGCAACAGTGACACCTCCCAGGAAGAAAGGTGCCCGTTAAAGATTATCATTAAAATTACTTGTCCGACCATAAGTAATTGTTGAAGACCTCCTTTATGATTCAAAGTTCCCCATCCATGCATTGTATGCCTTAACTTGTGAATTCAATTTGATTGTTCAGCTCCTTGTACTGTTTAAAACATTTTCCAATCATACATATTTTTCCCATCTGAAAAAACTCTCATAAGCAGAGCTTGATGTTTACAAACACTAATACTACGGGTGAGTAACTTGTTCCCAACATACTTGCAGATTGTAAGAAACTGATTCCTCTGGAATTTTGTTTTTTTAAAGATATGCTATGCTATGAGCTGGAAAAACTTTGTTGGTTATGCACTAGTGAAATGCACAGTGCGTTATCCTGGAGGTTATTAACCCTAGCAGCAGAGTTATAATCAAGTCAATCACAAGTCAGATCAAAAGGCGGATCACAAGTCAATCACAAGTCAATGACAAAGGAATGCTTTTGTTATTATTATTATTATTGGTAATGAAACCAAGGATTCCTCAAAAGTGCCCTAGGCACTGTAGCTCGAAAGCCTGAAGAAACCTGTAGAGAGAAGACAATGAGAAGAAGTTACAGTTTTAGAGGTGGGAGGAAAACCCCAGAAGAATATTCTGGGGGAAAACCCACGGAATCAGGTAGGGACTGAAAACCCAATCCACATGTGGACCAGGGCAGGAATCGAACCCGGGCCACAGCAGTGAAAAGCGGGGACAGTAACTACTGCACCAACCTGATTCCCCAGGTTATTTAGTGTGTTTAAAAAGCTTGTTACATGGCTTGAGACCAGAATTGTGAAGTGACTTGCGATGACTTGTGATGACTTGTGATTGAATTGTGATTGAATTGTGATTGAATTGTGATTGACTTGATTACAACTCTGCCTAGCAGTCCCAAATCCTCCAATTTTAGGGTTAGGGTTAAGGAAAATATTTTGTTTCGGTGCTTGGATAACATGTCTTTTAAACTGGTGGTATTGCATGAAACTTGTTCACAAAATAGTCTGCATCATCAAATTGAGTATGAGGTCTGTTTTCTTCGTAATATATTTAGCCTGGCTACATATCACAAGATGCAGTCAATCCTAGCCCAGGTAGAATTCGCCACGGAGAAAACTCAGCTGATCCACGATATGAACACCAAAGAAATGACCAATTATGAAGAGGTCTACAAAGAAATAGGTAAGACCATCATACCTACTGCTAAACGTGGTACGTCAGTGGTCAACTAGACACAAGCGGTTGTGGGTTCGAGTCCCACTGGTGTACACTCAAGTTTTTCATTAACCCTAACCCTGCCAGACGCAGCACAGTGCATCTGTGCTGACAGCTTCACTTTGCTGCACTCTCCACACAAGTCAATGTAACAAAGTATGCAATCTGATGCGTCTGGCAGGGTTCTAGCAAACATGCCCTGGAGGGTTAGAGTTAAGTCTGAGAAAACTTTAACCCCTTGCCACCGGGTGGCGCCGGGGCACCAGGCCGGGTTATGCAGCCAAGCGAAACGGAAACAAGAGGCTTGTGCAGCCAAGCATAACGTACACAATACCCCAATAATGGATTGAAAATGCAGAAATTGACATGTATAGACGTCACCCGGCCAGGTGGCAATTTCAATCTGCACGTATTTGTGTCAACCATACGCAAGGGGTTAAGCATACAATGTTAAAAATACTCCGTTTAGAAGGGAAAAAGACTTGTGCATGAATTTACATCATTCCCTGTATTGACGTTTTCTGTTATCAGTGCTATATTTGTTCAAAGTGAAAAAAGAAAACTGGCAGAAGCAGGATTCGAACCTGCGACCCCTGGAATACCGTACTGGTGCTCTACCAACTGAGCTATCTTGCTCTATGTTGGCGGTCTCCCAAAGTGTCAGTTTTCTTTTATCGGGGGCGATAGTCAGAAGTCATAAACCCAGATACAACCCTGAAACCTGACTAGCGCCCCCAATCAAAGAAAACTGACAATTTGGGAGCCTGCCAACATAGGGCAAGATATTCTGGAGGTCGCAGGTTTGAATCCCGCTCCTGCCAGTTTTCCTTGTTCACTTTGAGAATTTATTTAAATATACCTAGTCAGTTTTCACTTGTGGTTTGTTTGACGAATTAACTTCTATATTGGATTAGAAACAGCCAGCATACCCTGGACGTCTGGACAAGTAATCAGATTTGAGTCCTGCCAAAGCAAGCTGGTGGGTCCCCCCCACGGGCTCCTTGAAGTCACTGAGGAAACAGTGCTAATAAATACTACATCTTTACCCAAACTGTCCTTCAAATGTAATATCTCCAATCACCATCTCTCCATCTGTCAAACAGAGCAAAGCATAAAGGAAGCACACTCCAAGATCGCTGCTTGCAAACTCCAAGTTCAGGACGCCAAGAGGGTACGCAAGAATCGGCAGGAATATGATGCTCTTGCTAAGGTCATCACGACGCAGCCAGATCGGAAAGAAACCATGAAGTAAGAAACTTGCCTGGATGTCTTGTTATAGCCTTTAGTGGTGTTAGGATGTATGTTATTAAGCCCCAACTCCCAAGGCACTTTTGCTGTGAACCTTCCTACATGAGTCCTCCGAAATTCAGCAACATTCACCGAGTGGCATATTAAGACCCTTGTAAGGTAATTAGTGCCTGGACTCTGTAGTCCTCAAATCAGCGGTGCTACGAGGGCCCAGTTTGCTGGGGGTGCACCAATTCTTCTGGAGTGCTTTTTACCCTAACGGTTCGTAATCCTCCAATTTCAATACGGTTTTTCACACCACCTAGAGAGCCAGGGTTAACCCTAACCCACTAGGCCCTTTTGGCTAGGAACCTTCCTCAATCCTTCAAAATCTTCCAATTGCTCCCCCAAAAAGTTGCATTCACCCTCAATCCTCCAAATTCCTCCAAAATTTAGGACTTGTGTTCTGATGCATGTTCCCCATTTCCTCAATCCTTCAAAATCAACCAGTGTACAAAACCTATGAAGTTTTTCCCAAAAAGTTGAAGTATAAACAATAGGAAAATGTATATGGTGGGTGATGCTGTACTAAATCACCATTTCTCCTCAATCCTCCAAAATCAACCGGTACTAAATCACCATTTCTCCTCAATCCTCCAAAATCAACCGGTACTAAATCACCATTTCTCCTCAATCCTCCAAAACCGCATAGAGGGTTTTGGAGGACTGAGGGGGTTAGGGTTAATACAGTGATCTTAAATTGGATCTTCACAACTAGATTGTACAATACAGGGTTTCCCCTTAACTTTTTTTTTCACTAGCCTGCCGGACCAGTAATGTTCACTGGTCCGCATGTTTTTTTTTACCTTTTAGGCTACTTTTTTTGTATTAAGTAACCTGACCAAGTACACTGTATTTACAAACATTTATTACAAGCTGAGAGTAAGCCTGTTTGATATGACGATATTTCCCGATATTTCTAAATTTTTTCATATCGAAAATCGTATCGGCCCCTTTAAAAAAAAACCCGGAATATCGGGGAATTCGATATACCGCATAATATCGCGATATATGTTCCTTTTGGCCCCATTACGTGTAGATTTGTCCAGTTTACTTTGCTCGAAATTCCAGTTATTTCCAATTATTGGACGGTAGAATAGTATATAATGTATCATGATGTACCATGGAGGAATACAAAAAATACATACATGCACTAAATGTGTCTTTCTTTGACCGTTTTCTAAACCCCGACATGACATCTCCGCGCGATTTACCTTCCGCGATTTACCTTCCGCGCGATTTACCCTCCGCGCCGTACGTTGTCAAGTGCAAACAACGTCTTATTCCCAGTGTACAATGTACGTACCTACACGCTTGCGAACTCATCTTGAGATCGAGGGGTATGGCAATTGTTTGCAATAAGGTCAACCCCTGTAGCGCATCTGCGCGTGCGCGTTGCTTTGTTGCTAGCCTTGGTCAAGTGCAAGCAACCGCACTGAATGCCACCGTCTTTCCCCAGTGTACAAGGCACACGTAGTTAGATGTAGTTACGTGTAGCGAACTGCGTCGCGTCTTGAGAAAAGATTAAAACACGTGCCGCGCACCCATTGTACATTGTGCAATGTCATGTCGTCTTCACAAAATATACGACACGATCGTTTGTTGACAGCTCGCATGTGATCGTCCATGGTATTATCATCTGCGTTACTAATCAACAATGCTGAAATAGAAACAAACGCTAGTCTTTCTGGAGTGCCATAAAGTAGCAAACTGAAGGTAAATGTCGTAAAACTCCAAATACTCAACGAGCGAAGGGAAGCTTTGTCAAACCGGCCCCCCGTTCCTGCCGCTCAATCCCGGCGGGCCCGATCCTGGTGGTGGCCCCGATCTCATGATGCCGTGGTGACTTCCGTCATGTATTTTTTTTATTCCTCCGTTCTGCCGATATTTCGGTATCAAAATAAATGGATATCGAACAGCCTTAGCTGAGAGTAAACTCCACGCAATCAGGGATCGCTGTTGACAATCTGGCTCTGAAGACGCGCGCGCTTAGCTTATCTTGGCATTCTTTTTTTACTAGACCGCCGGACTACTTAGAAAAGGGTTTTGACTAGACCGCCGCTGTTTTGACTAGAATTTGTCTAGCGGACCAGCGTTAAGGTCGAACACTGCAATAGGTACAGGCCTCAGTTGTGGAGGGGTACACTTGCTCCCCATTTCCCCCCCCCCCCCCACCCAAAAGTTGTGCCACTTGTGCAAATTCCACAGAAATACTCTACAGTCTCATGGTAGATTTTAAAGGATCTGAGAGAGTTAGGGTTAAGGTATTTTACTTGATTGCAAATTGTTCATTGATTTATAATTTGATCTTTAGTTTTGATAAATTGTAATTTTAAAAATGTCTTTATTCTCTCCGTGGACCACCCATTCCATGTATCTTCTCATGAATTTAAATAATGTAATGATCAAACGATATTCAGTATTACTGTCATCTGTTGCTTCATCGGCAAAGACTCGTTTCTCAATGAATTATGTTGTACATTTTTGCAGAAAGTTAGAGGATCTAGACAAGGACCTGTCCAACCTGAAAAACAGTAAACAGACCCTGGAACAAAAGGTAAGATTCTTCCAAGCTTCTTAATTTTTATTTGTTTTTATATTGTATGGTAAATAAGATATATTAATAATGCATGTGTTGTTTTTAATTGTTTTGGTTTCAAACCCCCAGCCCATTACTATTTTATATTAACCACAAACCCCATGCATTTTCTTTTTTGCTGAAAGAACTAAAATCTGCCTAAATCCAGCGCTGTGCAGTAATCATTGACATCGTTTTTCTACTCGGACAAAATAGGTAGACATCAAGCCCCTATAAAGTAATGGCGCTAAGTCTCTGTCCTGAATCCATCCAAATCAATCAGGTGTCGGATTTTGGCAGATTCGGGACGGCTGGGGATTTTGTTTCTATCTGTTTTGCTATATTCTTTGGAGTTTAGTTTTTCCCATCAAGAAAGGAAAAAAAAATTCAAAAATTTGAATATACGTTGTTTTGTTCCTAGCTTGAGGATCGCAGGAAACAGTTTCACGTTCTGATCAGTTCCATCCAGGAATTACAGAGAATACTGGAAGGTGAGTTTTGGAGATTTCGGTCTTCCTCTTGATTTTTCAGGGTTAAGATGAGTCACTCACTTAAGTCAGTATCAAACTTTTGCAACCTCACCCTATTGTCCTGGTCGCATGTTCTTGGAACACTGACCCCTTCCCCTACCAACTTTAGCGCAAAGACACAAGTTTGCACCTTCCCTATGGAATGGAGAAATGGGGTATACTAAATGTGTTGGTGTTGCAGTGATTTGGACTAAGATGATAGATTGCTGTGATATTGGGTGAAACTTAATGTAAGATTGAGAAGAACGCACAATTTCCCCTTAACCCCTTGTGGTCAGCTGGGGTGCCAGGCTCTCATTGAAAGAGCTGTGCAGCTGAGCATAAATGTGAACAATAGCCACCACTCTGAATAGAGTGGCCCTAATCATCACACGCTGAGCCCCCCCCCCCCCCCCCCCCCCCCAACATTTTTGCTGATTGAAAGCTTTGTTTGAAAAAGCCCATCTATTCATTACACTCTCATTCAAGAACAATATAATCAAATAATTAATGGATTGAGTACACACAGGAATGTGGCTATTCATCTCAACTGGCCCAGGTGTCTTGCCTCACACCGCGGCTATGGCTGTCATCAAGCTGCAAGGGGCATGTGCACAATGACATTTTATCCCAAATGACCCACATGACCTAGCGCGCACGTATGAATGCAAAAGGTGGTAGCACAACACCCACATGTTAAATTCAATGAGAATGGGCATTCGCGTAACATGGCGTGACATTGGGTCAGCAATTTTATCCCGAATAACCTTTGACCTTTGCGATACCGAACTGGCCTATTAACCCCCGCTTTATTCAAACACAGAGGATGACAAGGAAAGTGACGTGCCAATGGAAACCATGTTGGACGTTTCCTTGGACGTCAGCAGCAGCGACAAATGAAAACCCGATCACAGGCCAGGACTCCAGGAGAACCAGTGGAAAACGTGAGGATTCTGTGCCGGGTCTAAGACCTTTGGTTACGATAGGAGGCCGGTCTTGAAGGGCATTTTAACCCTTTGGGGAAGCAGCTTTGTTTGTGGATGTTTGTACTGTGAACTCTGACCCCTTAGCAGAACAAGAACAGACAACGGTAGCAATTGAGATAATGAGGGCCAGGGGAATGTGATGCTATTGGCTGCCGACAGCAAAACGCAGCCCACATGCTGATGAATTCAACAGCCATGTGATAGAAAATCAGGTTCACACATATATTTCTCTGAACCCCATACGGGCACCTGTATTATAATCTCCGTTTCCCATTTTTCAAACGACCCTATATTTAGCGATGACAAAAAAATAAAAAAATACTTTTCACTTTTATTTACAGTCAAACCTTTCTAGAAATGCCCCCCCCCCCCCCAAAAAAAAAAATAATAATAAATAAATTAATAATAAATAGGGGAAGAAATAGGAATTTCAGAAAGTAATTGGGTACACTTTCCAAAAATGCGATAAAAAAAATCTGATTTCACACGCAGGACAAACAATGCCAGTCCACAAGTTCTGCAGTCTTTGCCAACACAAATCATGGGACACGAATAAATGGAACTTTGTTGTGTAAACAACAAACATAAACAAAGCATGAGGTCATTACATCTCAGAGCTATTATTCTTGGGCCCACCTGGTTTTAGGACGAGTGTATAATAAGCACCATACAATACGATGAACCCTTGAAATTTTAATTAGCTAATGTACAACACAGTAACATGCAAATTTTTTTCCCCCACTGATCGACCCTGCTTTTATAAATGGACAACAATATGAGAAACATTTAATTAACTTCCTAAAAGGACAGTAGTCTCAAGATTCGGGAACCAAGGGCCCATTTTTGTTTTGTTTCCTGAACAGGAGGCATTATGTAATATGTTGTTAACTTTTCACAAAGTGACGAATTGCATATTAATGCTAATTCTGGAATGGTTTTCTTATGACAAAGGCATTTTGGTATTTGCATATACATGTATATGCCATTCGTCAATTTGTGAAAGTGGAAACGATGTAATGAAATTACTCGTCTTTAAGAAGCTCAAAGTAATAAAATTAAGTTCTTTTTCTGGAAAACTGCAAAGAATCTTTTCGTAATTTGGTTCTTAGGAGTGTCTCAAAGTTTTATATTTGGTGAGCAATACAGTTTCTTTCTAAGGTAATATACAACATTTCCAAATATAAAAAAACAAAACTACTGAATTATTATGAAATATCTTACTTGACTGTAAGTATATACATGTAATTGTCTCAAGTATCCTGTAAAATCATGGCACCTGGTGTGCTGTGATTTTCAAGAAAAGTGGAATATTTGTATCAATTTTCAGCGATGGTCGGCCGACCATCCTTGGAAATAGTCTAGTTCCCCGAACTGATATTTCCCAGACGTCTATAAATTGCTCCGTTTTGTCTAAAGTAGGGTCAGGGAACCAGACTACAAGAACAACATTTTGTTCTCTCTGTTTTCCCAACATTTACGCACACAAAACTTTAAACAGGTTAGTGTTACAGTATTTGCTATAAAATACTAACCCCAAAATCCATTCATTTCTGGAAATTACAGCAAAAGCAAATGTTGTACACTATATTGAATGTTTACTTGACGGTTTCCAGCAATCATTGTGAGATCTGTTTTTTCCTTCGAATCTACACTTTTCAAATGAGATATCCAATTCAGTTCAACCCCCTTGCCGTGCTGTCATAATGCTGATGTTCCCAATTAAAGAATTTTAATAAATTTGTCAAACCAAGATAGTAGAAATTTTGAATTTTTTTTTTTTTTTTCTGAAGTGCATTTCGGAATAACTTATTTTAATTACACGGGCTCATTGTGTGTTCTAAAAGATGTTCAAACCTACCACCCCCTTCCTTCAAAATATTTATGCCATTGGTTTGTGTCAAATTCTTCAACTGACCCTGTCATGCTCTAGGTCTAATTGTAAGCAGGAGGTTATGGGTTCGAGTCCCCTCTTAGTAACCAAGTTTTTTTTCTGTTAGACTTCCACAAAGCACCGAGCATACAATGCTGAAAGTAATAATACAATGTCAAGTAGGCAAATTCTTTGTAAATGTACAACCGAAGACCCAGGACATTTTAACATGTCAAGTGCCGGCCATTTTTGGAATGTAATACTGTGTGTATTATTTTACATGGCCGATCACATTCTCATTTATCCAGGACTTATATAAGCACTTCCCCACAAGGTTTATGGGTATTTGCACTCATGAGTTACTGGTGAAATTTGAGAAGCAGATTGCAATGGTAATTTCTTTTCGAGGCGTAGTTTTTAGCTGTGATGTATTGATGGTCGGGTTTGTGATGTTTGTTTTTTGGTGATACTTACGAAACGATCTAGGAATCCTGGCCAAATGGAGTCCTGGCAGTCTGAATGAAGGACAGCATTCACGTTAATTATTGTTTGAGTCAACTGGGAGTTCTTTGGGGCAAACAGCCTTGTTTTTGGTGAGTGTCCTTAGCATGCAAAGTTTTTGTGAGTTTTGTGTGAATTCTGGAAGTTTGGTTTATGAGTTTAATTGACAAGATGGCCGATGACCCGCATCACGCTAATTGATTACAAGATTCTGTGACTTGAACTGCAGGGTTTCGCTAGGCAGACAGCCTTTTGGTGGTATGTTTTGGGTTTTTGTTTTGTTTTGTGGTTTTTGTTTTATTTTTTGTTTCGTTTTGTAATGATACCTCCAGGGTTGTGAGATGAATTGTAAGGTTTTGTTGGACCAGTAGGATTTGTAAATTGTTAACTGCAAGGTTTTGTGAAGCTAACAGCAAAGTTTTTCAAAACGAATCTGAAAGTTTTGTGAGAGAGTCTGCAAAACTGTGTGAGTTGGGTTTATGATTTGTACAAGAGTTTCAGGAGGTAACCGTGGAATCCCAATTCCGGAATACATAACCTTGGCTGAAAGTCTGAATAATTCCAGCGTCCTTCAGACCTGTTTCGTTCTGTCTACGTTTGGACTTCAAGTTTAAAGACATTCGACGGTCGCATGTGTAGATCCATCGGCTTGATTCTCTTACGGGAGCAGGGGCAGAGGGCCTTACTGAAAGCTTTCCTGTAGCGCGAACTAGCGGCGTTGTATATCAGGGGATTGATGCTGGCATTCACGTCCATCAGACAGCTTGCAATCTGAACAAGAACAATGAGACGATCCTCCCTGATGAGCAGGGAATCTGGCTGGAAGATTTTTGACAGCATCAGCGAGAGGGAAGTGAAGTGCCAGGGAGCCAGACACAGGAAAGACACCAAGCCGTTCAGAAGCAGCATCCTAGACACCTGGTATCTGAGACGAGATCTACGGAGCAACACGGGTTGGGTGTTGCTTGTGGCATCACTACCCGGAGATGTACGGTTTAAGTGCTTCATGATTCTGGCGTACAGTACTGCATTGACAATCAAAGCCGTAAAGAACGGGAGCGTTTGGACTCCGTTGATGACGTTGACGGCGGTACTGTTGTGTGCAACGCAGTAGCCAATTCTACGGGGGAAGGTGGAGTAGTGAGGAGTGTCTGGCCAAATGACACAGTAGGTTGTGAAGATGTAGTGTCCGGGGATTAAACAGCTTGCGTAGAGTAGGGACAGGCACCAGCCTGCTGAGAGGTGCAAGGCCGTGCGTCGCCAGCTTCGAACCAGACGGTGCCGCACGGGCCTGCAGATGGCTTGGTGTCTCTCGATGGTGATCAGAGTCACGATTGAAATGGAGGCTAGGCTGGCCGTGTTAGAGGTCAAAGACACCAGAATGCAGCCGGCAGGGCCGAGGGTCAATTTGTCATTGTGGACCCGGGACACCAAGAATCGGCCGAGTTTGTCCAGAGAGCTGACCAACAGGAACACGGTGTCAGCTACAGCCAGGTTGATCAAGTACACATTGACGATGCTGTGCATCCACCGCACGCGGAAAACCACATACAGGAAGGTACAGTTGCAGAACAGACCCCAAACTAGAAGACACGGTATCACGGTAGTTAGCAGAGTGACATTCGCGGACGTGTACTCGTAGTCCAATGCATCGGCTTCATCAGTCAAATTTATCACGTTTTCTACTGTATTTGGGTCACATGTCATGACGTCATCCATCGCGAACCAATCAGAGGGGGCTGGTGCGAAGTCGAAACTTTAAATCGCCAGAAAATACAATGAATCGTAACAACGGCCAAGAGTGATCTGTCAAAACATAAATAAAATCCCATCATGAGTACCTACATCAGCCGAAACACATTGAAAAAAACACAAACAAAACAAAACAAAGCAAACAACATAGACAATCGGCTGATACACAATGTAGGAAACGTTGTTGCGGCTAAGTATAAAGTTTCCCGCCAACATGCAGGCTCAGTGTCAATTTCAGAGCGACATGCTCCCACGCTGCACAGCAAAAGGTTCGCTAGTTTCAGAAGTGGAATTTGCTTTAAATAATACCATTAACACGACTCCGTCGTGAAACACCCCTTAAATGTAGTGTACACGATTGGTAATCCTCCAATTATTTTTACTGAATTATTACGAAATACCTTACTAGACTGTAAGTTAATAGTAGTCTCAATCATCCTGTGAAATGATGGCACCAGCAGGTGTGCTGTCGTTAAGAAAATTGAAAATATATATCGTTTTCCAACAATTTCAAGGTGGAAATCGTTGGAAAACTGCCCTGTAGCCGTTAGTCAAGGCGCGCGGCTACCCGGACAAGTGGCGCGCCCCGGACATGATGGCGCCATGGCATATCCGGGGCGCTCACGCGCCCATAGCCACGCGCGCCTTGACTAAAGGCTACCATCTGCCCGACGGTTAAAAACGAGCGCCGTTTTTCTGTTTTTTTCGCCATCCAACAACGCAAAACTTTGAACAGATCAGTATTTCCTATAACATACTAATCCCCAAATCCGCCCATTTCTGAAAATTGCAACAATGACCAATCATGTACACTGCCTTTAAGGTGGCGATTTTTTTGCCGTAGTTATCACCATGGGCGTAACTCCCGGGGGATGGGGGTATATATCCCTACAATTTTTTTTACCGGGAGATTGGCCATTGCATCACCCCCCCCCCCCCCCCCCCCCACCCGTGAGAAAAAAAAACTGATTTTTTTTGTAACTTTTAAACAGTTAACATGTTTAAAAACGGAAAACAAACAGTACAAAAACTGTAAATGCACCGTTGTGTTGTCAGGCATAGGGACATAAGTATGCATTATTTGCATTAGGAGCAGGCCTACATTTAAATAGAGCACCGAAATGATGACGTCATGCAATGTTTGGACCAGAATACTTTTATGTGTTTGCATGACTGGCTGTTAACAAAGGAACAGTCGAAATTTACATTTGTTTGGAACCAGTTGTCACCTCTTATAACTGTTAAGCAACGCCACGAAATCGGCCCCAGATATCAAAACAAAATGTTTTACCTAATGTGATTTGAGGTTTTCATAGTGGAGAGTGCAAGTGGAGAGACATTTTGCCGATATACCATGTGAAGTAACTAACTTTAGAGAAGATGGACTTTGCGTCGGGGATGATACAAATTACTAGTAACCAGGAGGTCGTGGGTTCGAATCCCGTCCGAGTAAAGCCTAAGAAGTGTAGCTCTTAGAAGAACTACCGTATAAACCCTTAAAGGGGCTGTGTCGTCGCGCCATCTCGCGTTAACGAATCAAATATTGGAGTGCGCCCCCTTGCGCTTCATTTCGGTTATGTGCTATTTTTAACCTCAGTCCGTTTGTTATGGCTGTTCTGAGAATTGGCTTTTGGAAACTACACCCCCTGGAACACGCACGCATGTCCAGCGTCTGCGTACTGAAATACACATACGTGTACACGTATACATTGTACTTATAAACAAGTACCACACATCGTGGCACTCAGTTCTCTAAGAGTAAGATTATTAGAAAAAACGTTCGAATTTCATCTGTTTATTTCATAAAATTTCATTCACATGTACACAAGTGCCATGGAATATTTGTCTGAAAGTTGCATAAAATTGGAGGTTGACGATATAGAAGTAGAACCTTCCTTCCTTTCCTTTCCAAAAAGTGCAAACTTCTACGATGAGAAGAACAACGCACTGCAGGTACGTAGGGGGGCGTGCTCCAAGAACAATGAATGCACTTGACTCATTGTACTAATATGAACTATATATAGTGATGGAGTGCAGGTTAAAAAGAGAAAACTTAAAGCTAGTGCGTAACATCCCTCAACGCTGATTTGAACGCATCGAGGGAGAGTGGACTGGCTGGGTCCATCGTCAGGGAGTTCCAGTCTCTGCAAGTTTGTGGAATAAATGATGAGGAATAAACCTGTGTTCTGCAATGTGGCACGAGGAACCGTGAACTGTGACCTCTGGTGCTTGATGTGGCTTCAGTGAAAAAGGAGAACCTATGACATGTACATGCCGAAACTTTTGCCAGAGAGGACGACTCGGCACACGGGGTACTTGTCCATGTAAATGTGCACAGCAAAACTGCAACGTGTCTTGTCGCTGTGGGACAGTTCGCGCTAAATGTTGTACACAAAATCCCACAGGCGGGGTATCCGTAAAAGGGTCTATGTATTATGTGTACATTCATTTGGATGTATCTTGTTCGTATCTTGCTTGTAAACTTAGGTCGATAAAAAGCTTCAGGCTTATTTTGACCCGTCACTTCAATAACAAAATTATCATGCTACTAAAAGAGGGGTAGTGGCTGCAGACAGTTCTTTAGCAGCGAAAAAAAATTAAAATCTAGAACTTAGAAGTACATTTTTTTTAACAGTTGATAGATGGAGCTAAAACAACTTCACTTGTTCGCTATTCCAATGGCACTTGTCAACAACTCGCTGTGTAAAACAATATTTCCGCACATCAAGTCTACATGTAATGTATAGTCGACATGTACAGTACATACATTACATGTACAGTACATCCGATCCATGTACTCGGTAGTGAATTGTCCATGTCATACAAAGTAATAAGCGAATAATTCGTGCAAAACAGGTGAAAATTAGGGTTGTTTTAATATTTGTCGGGGCGTGTATTTCTTTGTTTCTTCGGTAGTCATCTTTATCATAGTGATGTGGGGATCTGTGTGCCAGTGGCGTGAACACGGGAAAGGAGTTCAGGGGCCCGCCGATTTTTTATTTCTTTTTTTGTTTCGTAAATTTAAAAAGGGGAAATTGTACACAAAGTGATGTTTCAAATTTCAAGCGGTGTTTGGGGCGGGGGTATCCCCCGTTGAGAAAAAGTTCAAGATGCAGTACTTCGTTGACAAATTCAATAATCATCCCCACTTTTCGACACGGATTTACTCGCCACTGGTGAAATCTCATTTCATTGGCGTATATTATTTATTGGTAATAACTGTTATTATTGTGTTTATTATTTGATAGTGTTTAAAGGGACACATTGCCTTCAAATGTCATGAAATTTTGCTGTTTAGAAATATTCCTTATCCTTGATAAGAGTTGTTCATGCAAAAAAACACGTATAATGTGTTGTAATTAGTAAGTAGTGATTACAAAACAAAAAATTGGCCGCTTACCCCTGACATCTGACCCGCGAAACATAGACTTATTTCCAGTACTAAATACCACCGTCTAAAATAATGCGAAAAATACGCTGTAAGAGTCTTTAGGCTGGCACCGCAGCCAGTGGCCTTGTGAACCTATCAGATGATCGCCAGGTACAATTCTCTACCCTCGCGACACATATCGCCAGTGCTGCGCGCCGTTCCACAGTACATCAAAATGGATCAACAGAACGTACTTCAACCAGATGCGACTTGAAATACGTCTGGTGAACATGGTCCGCCATTTTGTGGAGTCAAAAATTTGGTTCTACAAAATGGCGGACCGTTATTTGTCACGAAATTAAACAAAAACCACGCAATTTGAAGGGATAGTTATGGGAATCTTTATATTCTACTTTTAAAAAAGCTTCCCAACCATATCCATTTCAGTTTTATAGCCCAAATCGCAACATCCAAAGCAATGTGTCCCTTTAAATAACTCTTATGATGTAACTTTCCATAAAGTCCTTCCGTCAAATGTAACACAAGGTCGTGGACTCAATATCGCCATCAGTATAGCTGTTTTACTTTGATTTGCTCATCATTGCACGCACAGCCGATTTTAGTCGAAATTTATTTCGATACATAGGCCTACAACTTTATTTTTGTATAGGAAGGGGCTGGTGCATTATTTATTTTACAATTATAAATACAGATTTACTTATTTTTGTTTGGTTCTGTCATGGTACATTTTGGCGTGGCACAAACACATACAAAATACTTCAGGATCATGCATGCAGCAGTCATTGCAATTGTAATCTGATCTGGCGCGCGCGCCCTGTGGGTCAGCGCGCGCGCGCCCTGTAGGTCAGCGCGCGGTCGTGGGGTATTATTTGCAGTTACTGGGTTCATCTATCTGCGTTCATCATCGGGATTCAGTGTACAGCCGCAAGCCTGCTATGATCGTGACGACACAGCCCCTTTAACTTTGGCCGTCATCATAATGCCCGTGCTTCTCTTTTTACAGCGTTGGTTACTTCAAATCGTGTACCCATCTTTCTAGATGGTCTGTTTAGGCTGCAAACATTTAAGATGCTGGATTTTATCAATGGTTGCGTTCGATTAGCTTTACACTTAAAACACGGGGTTACACCGCAGGGAAGCCACGACATGAGGCAAAATGAACGCTGCGGTGTATTCGCCTAGGCATGCTGGGAAAATTAATCTCAAAGGTCGTTTGGGCGGGAACTTTAAAAGGGGGCAAAATGTTAACACAGACTCGCTGTCGTCTGCTCTTCCGGTAAAATCTTAACCATGACGACCATGGTAATTATAAAATTCACAACTTACACATAGTCTAGTCCCCAACTGTTGTAAATGTCGGGAAAATACACTCTTTGCTTTCCAATTTCTGTCACAATTTGTACATTTACTCACATCGAATTCGACTTCACCGCCGTGTTTACGTTTTCAGCTAGCCGGTGACATCATTACACCCAGGCAGCCACCAGAGACCCGCTCGCTAGCTGGGGTAGTGCGTGGTTGACACCGGGGCAGACACGAGTATCACGTGATGACTAATCGAACGCACCCAATGTGGCAGTTTGTTACGCTCAAAATATTTAATCTTATATATTAGCAACAAAAAATACAGATTTGCGGTGTGAAAAATATCACAGAGTATAAGTGGAATAACTAGGGAGATTCTAATAAATTGCAATCAAGTGTGTGCACGTACCACTTACCCTAATGGCGCATAAACACTTTGTTGGTGGATGGTAATCTTCAATTACAAAGTGTGCTAGAAGTACGTTTTGCAACTACATCTGACGCTCTTGGTTCCTTTCCCGCCTATTTCCAAATGAAAAGTCCCATCCGTGTGCTCCCGGTTAAATAGGTCTGTTGGGGGCTAAAGTCTGGGGAAAAGCTCAATCCAACATCTCCAAGGAAATGTAGACGTGCGTTTTTGATCGAATATTGGGTTTCCGTCTGATTGCTTTGCAAGTCGAAAGCTTTCAAGTTGGATTTTCTATTAACAGCGTGTTGACTTAACGTGTTAATTTTTGCCCAACGGTGCACCAAAACAACGCCGTAAATTCAAGACGGGAACGAGAAACGAGCATTGTCAAGATTTATAAGCTTTGAGGTTGGTTGCGGAGATTTTAAAAATGGAAAATTTTAGCTACACCACCCTTTTAGTAAAAATACATCATAACCCTGTCAGTTTTCACCGAATATATGCAAATTTGGTATGAAAATAATGAAAATTACATGCTCTAATCAACGATGTTGTCAAAATTGAGTTTTGTCAAGAGTAGGTAACTTTTGACACACCACATTGACCTTTGACCCCGTTTTTAAAAAGTATCATTCAGAAAATCAATGAAATATAAACTGTTTGATAGTGTGCGTCATTCTATATTATAATCCGTTTAAATCTTCCTGGGGTCTTCAAAATTGAAAATTTTAAGACTGTTTTTAACAGTTGGTAGGCTATAAATGAGTCCATTTATAGCCCATTGGAAGTCACCCTATACCACAACTTACTCTTCTGTCGTACTAATACAACATAAGAGTACTAACTGTTACCGGTAAGCTATACCTTAAAATTCTCTGGTGACGATTTAAGTAAAAACCGGCTACGAATCGTATGCAGCGTACAAATGCCAGGTTTTATACAACGTTGCCTTACATTAAATGCATTTAAAATTAATTCTAGCCTTGCGTGACTTTCCAACAAGTGCGTCAGGTGACTTATGACTTGAGAGTAAGGACGCCATTAGCCTTTTAGAGGTATGGCGGACACAATAGGAGGGCGCTATTTGATTTGGGTAAACATTTTGCGAAAACACAAATTCCAGTGAAAGTCAGAATCAGATATTGTTTTGAGTTAAAGTACAATCCATAGTACAATCCATAGATCATGCCTAATCTTCACCTTTGAAATTTCCTGTGGTTTAACAAAAGGTATACCCAAATCAAATCGCGCCCTCTCCTATTGTGTCCGCCATACCTCTAAAAGGCTAATTGTTGGTGTTAGGCTAGACCAGAAAAATGTCTAGAAATTTAGTTGAGCTTGCTGACCTACCAAAATAATTCCTCACAAGACACACAGGGTCTACTACTACTAGTGATGCAACGGAATATCAGCTATGGGACCACAGATAATTCACACCAATATTAATATTAATACATGCAAATATAAAGTAATCTTATAAATGGGCAGGCCCCAAATGGATATGTTGCAACCTCTCGTGTATAAATATGCCTGAACCTCAGTTTCAGGTTCAAGAAACACTCAAATTTCAGGTTCAAGAAACGTGTATGAATATACTGAAACTCTTAGAAATTTGCAGTTTCACATAAATTCTTCACATCTGACCAATCACCAATGATGCCCAGATTGAACAAAATGTCCCAATGAATTGAATGAATAGGAATGCCCGGGCCAACCCAAGCTACGGCAACATTTTCATAAAACACAAAACGACAAACAACTATCAATCGCCTTCGTTCAACACGCACGTTGCCCATTACTAAAGACTTCGGAAATATACACCAATGATCGATGAGAACTTCTTTACTTCAGAAAGAAATAACCAAAACAAACAAAGAGCTTGGCGTTCGTAGTAGGTACTTGTATATCGTGCGTGTCTTTGCTACCGGTAAACGGCCGTATGTGATAAGAACAGCCCGGAAAGTCAACAACTTCAGAGAGACTCCTCATGATCGATACAGGGAATACATCAATTTTTTTCATAATTTGTTTTCTTTATGTCCTATGACCGACCAAATAAAAGCAATTTTGTGAATGTAGCCAATTCTTGACGCCCTCACGCGGAGGCTGTATCCCCGCCCAAAATCCAAATGTCAACCCCCCCCCCCCCCCCCCCCCAAAAAAAAGAAATAGGAAGGGGGTGGTTAGAACGTCTATAATGTTTCGGAGACTTTTCAAAAAAAAATTATTGATTGGTATACAAGACTCATATATGCCTCCCCACCCCCAAAAAGGTCGCTTTCGAACATCTGGTGTGGTAAATGAAAGCGTGGTAAATGGAAGTGCCAAAAGTTGCTTTTTCTGGTATCGCTGAAATTTGAATCATGTTTTCCATCCATAATTCACTCATGAGCGTCATGGATATCAAGTGTGAAATGAAGCTTGTTAAGACACTGAAATGTCATGAATATTCAGTGCTCTCGTGTGTCAAAATAATATCCCCTGCGCATGAGCGTTGTACAGCTTGCTGGTTGATAAAATAATTGACTGCCCGGACAAATTTGCTAATAATCTCCTACTCGTTCAACTGAATGCAGTCGGAGACTTATTCCACTGTAGAAAGCGATACGCTCTGTGCATGTTAGGGGTACGAGTGATGCCGAGGTTTCACTGATTCAGCAATGGAATTGGTGACATTCTTACACTGTTTGACGGCGGTGTTCTTGACAAGCATCGTCTTCACAACTGTTTATGGAGGTAAGTCATGTTTTGAAATCTGTGTAATTTGTAGTCTTTCCAACCAATAAGGATATGTTGAAGCAAAACTGATCTAAATAATATACAAGCGCATTTGGTTTTCTCGAATGTGGATGCGTGGGATCGGGATTGCAAAATCCTTCTCATTTCATTGTTTGATCATTCTTGTTGTTCGCGCGCTTGTTGCTTCACGCGGTGTGAGGCGCGGATCCAGAGGGTGGGGGATCGAAACACCCCACCCTTCTCGGTGCCAATTTAAAAAAAAATTTCTTGCTTGTACGGGCCTACGCCTAGGTACCGTAGCAAACCAGAAAAGAAAAGCAAAAACCCCGAAAGGTCTTATTTTGGATGTTTAGGTAAGAACAAAACAAAGAGGTTAAATGGCGCCACCAACGTTGAGAAACTTTTTGGGCAAATGTACGGGAAAAATTCAGACCCCCCCCCCCCTCCCCCCGACTGCAAACAATCCTGGATCCGCCCCCACGTATTTTTGACCCGGAGGTTAATGCTATTACGAAAAGGATACCTGTTTCCTTGGGTTTTGCTCAGAATTATATAATTCTGTCAACCAGTATAAAACTAAAGATTTGTCATCAATTTTTCACAATTCAGAGACATAATTCAATGAATTTACTTTGGGATATGTTCTTGATATTTATAGGCAACTCGACAGAGCTTCGTCTGGTGGATGGGCGTTACCCTAACGAAGGTCGAATTGAGGTTTGTCCCCCCGGCAAGCAAACATGGGGGTCCTACTGTTCTAGTGACAACCCATTCCATGCCGGCCGCGTGGCGTGTCGACAGCTGGGCTTTCCCGCTCTCTTCTCGGCCACATTTTCCAGTCAGTTTGGCCAGGCAACCGGCCCGATCTGGTACCAGCTAATTCACTGCGGGGAGGAGCTGGAATTATACACAAATCTTGACCACTGCCTGACGTTGTCATGGCAGCCACTATATGATTCATGTGACCATAGATTCGATGTAGGTCTCACCTGTCTTACAGGTATGTAATTTCCACATTTTTATCCTGTAAAAATTAACATTTTTTTTTTCTATTGGAAAATTACCGGTACTCGCGCTTTTGCATGCACATCTTATAAAGTGCCTAATTAGGGCATATATTGTAGGGGACCGATTTTTAGCTCAGATTTAAAATTTTGACTGACAGTAACCAAATTGTTCGTTTATATCTTTAATGGGGGGGGGGGGGGGGGGGGGGGAGAAATTGACAAGTTTCAAATGACAGCAAACCATGAATGGGAATCGTGTTTTATTTCTCGAACCTAAGGGCCTACATACATACGGCCCCAAAAAATAAATATTATTAAAATGAGGCTTTATTGTTGCTTTGATTTATTTTGCAGGGCGCCTCCGCTTGGTCGGGGGTAAAACGGCTAGTGAGGGGAGGGCGGAGCTTCACTTGGGAGGCGAGGAGTGGGTTCGTCTGTCCTACAAATCAGGACAGAACTTCATGTACTCTGACTTCATGTGTTTGCAACTTGGGCACCCATTCTCAGTTGGGGTATCCGAAGAGGTGGCTGATGAGACCGGTCAGATGACCCTTTGCAGGTACAGTCACTGCCCCCTGACAGGTGACTCGCGAAGTTTCTTCCAATGCATCGATGACCTATCACTGGAACTCTGCCCGGACAACAAGAACATAACGTTACTCGGAGTAGTATGTGCAACGGGTAAGGCAAATAGATCTGTTACATGACACACAAGATGAACTGAACTACGCAATATAGCCTAGATATTCATTTGTTTTCACTAAAAATTACCATGTCCTACAATATTACCAACATGATCCAAAATGGCTGTTTCCATTTACAGTAAAACGAAGGTGTTGATTTAAAAAAAATGTACAATCTTTCAAATTCGTGGTGTTAAATTAATACTGTGGATAATATACTTTATTGAACCATTCACCCAGTGTCGATACCAGTGTTAATTTAATTTCATAGTTTTTACAGCGTGGGAAGTTACCATTACACAATTATTAAAGAAAAGCTGTAGGCCCTAATAATAACCAATCATAGATCCACAATTACATTTTCCTATTTTTTATTTATTGCGAAGAAAATGATGTACTTCGGCCTGGTGTGACCCTTGAACTTCGCCTGGCGTCACTCGGTGCTAGCCGGTCGCACTACGAGGGCCTAGTAGAAGCCCGTTACAACGCATCCAGTTGGAAGACCGTGTGCCTTCAAGTATTGAACAAGTACCGGGCACGGGATTTAGCTGACCAGACTTGCAGGGGCCTGGGCTTCCCATGGGCGGCTACCTGGGAAATGATCCCTTACTCCACGTATCTTGGCTATCAGAGTACTGTTGATGAGCTGATCATGCGAGAGCTCTACATGCGTTCATACTCAGGCGAAGTGAGGTGGACGCGCGCCCAAAACGCTTGTCATAAAGTTGGTCATAAATTGCTTTCGGTGGAATGTCAGACAGGTAATCCAGAGTTTTATATCTCCTCTCACGCACACACCTACCCAAGTGCACAGTCGTGTCTACCTATACTTATGAGGACCTGCTATTGTTCCCTTCATTTGTTCCCATTGTTTGTACTTTTTCACAACATTGTCACATAAGATCTGTACATGAACACTACGGAGGACTTATAGGCTCAGGTCCTCAGTTGTATTATTATCACTAATCCCCTATTGTCCCAAGTCCTCATAAGTAATGGACAACCTGTACACAAATTATAACATTCTTTGTAATTATACACTCAAGATTCCTAATAACATATATGGCAGTATAAATCAATGAAAACTATCATTTTAAAAATGCTCAGTTCTTGAGGTTGAGGGGCCCGAGATTGACAATCACGCCCAATGTCTTGTTCCTAATTTCGAGATGTCCTTTTTCTTTCCTTCATTGTGCGCAGGTGTAACGATGTATGGTCTTACAGTGTTCCCATGTGCAACACAGACTTGTCATCAGCGATGTGGAAGTCATGCCACTGTTGACCTATGTGGTTGCGATGCGCTTTGCTCTCAATGTAACGACTGTTGCCATGATTACACCGAACGATGTCCACTCGAACAGGACCGAAATAAATCCAATATGGCCGCTTTACTCTCAGGGGCATTTTTGTGCACCCTTGTCTATGGTGATCGTGAAGTCATCGTGAATGGATGTAGCCATGGCTGGAATGACACCCAAGTAACTCATCAGTGCTTGAACCAATCCTTACCAGGTCCTGTGGAATACGGGAATGGAATGTTTTTCCAGAATACCTATTGCGCTGAGTGTAATGGTATCGCGGCCTCTGCTCTGAATAATGACTCTTACGGTCCACCGTGGGTCGGGGAATACGATGTTGGATTTGACACATGTGTTAATGGCAGTGCAACTGAAGAAATAATAGCCGGATGCCTGTCATACACAGCGATAGCTGTAACACCATACTGGTCAAAGTACAAGAATCCTCATTGTGCTTACTGCAACGGAGTCAACATCTCTGCTTTGGACTACTGTCCGTATACTAGTTCTTCTGTTTCACCCGCGTATTTCGAGATTCTCCTAGGGAGGTCGGTTGATCCTTGGTTCCCGGAAACATCAAGCAACCTGCTAGAGGGCGAAATCAACTGCTTCAAGAAAGAGTACCAGCTACGTGTGCTACCCAGCTGGTACGGAGACAATTCCTCGAGGGGGAACACGGCGGCTTCTAATGGGGATCTGGAAGCCGACGTCATGCGCTGTTACCTCAACACACTGGGCTGGCAGAACATCCAGTTGACTTGGCCTTTTTATTTCTCGGTTAATATCGAGATCGGGAGCCAGCAATCGGCTGGAGTTCGGGAAGTGACCACCCAGTATCTGACAAACATTACTGATTTTGAAGATATACTAGATCGGACTGTCCTCCCCTCCCATGAAGAGGGAAGCTCAAGGGAATGGGTAGTACAATGCGGAGTAGGGCAGGTGGATTTTGTTGAGGTCTGTGATACGACTCACAATGAGACCCAGCACCCGTGTACGGATTCTGTGTATGCCACGAACGCAGAGGTTCTGAAAGCGTTCAGTATGGATGACGCCCAGATCATATATGTCGGTGACGGACTGCTTGTAGAAGCCAAGTCAATCTCTTTCAGCCGAAACTACCACTACCAAACCCCACCCTCCGATAACTTGGATAAAGACACAGTGATATCTGTATGTGGCGAAAGATTTGAAAGTGCAGAGTGTCGGCTACCCCTGGTTGAAGAAACAAAGTCAGTGAGTACCAAAGATGGTGAACCAGCCCTTCAGTACAAGGGGAAGGTGTTCCCGCAAGACCAGATCACGTATTTGCCAGATGGTCGAATCCTAATTTGTTCGAGCGTCTTCCTAACTCTTGGGAAACCGTATATTTTACTCTCAGACCCTCTGACCGTGCTAAACTTAATTGGTTACAGCTTGTCCATTGCTGCTCTCATCGCTACATTCTGCAATTACTGCGTGTTCCCTGTCCTGCGAAATATTCCCGGTGGAGCCATTATGAGCCTGGCCGCTACTTTGTTCTTGGCTCAGTTACTGACTCTCACGGTTCTTGACAAAGCTGAGAACCAAGCGTTCTGCATCTCAATGGCTGTCTGGATTCACTTTCTCTGGCTGTGCACTTTCTCATGGATGAATGTCCTAGCCTTTGACCTCAAGAAAACTTTCACTTCAAGACAAGCCGCCCGCGCCAGCAAGAAGGTCTTCTTCACCTACTGCCTGTACGGATGGGGAATCCCTCTTCTGATTGTCATCACGTGTCTTGTCATCCACTTCGTCGACGGACAGCGTCTTGGCTTTCAGTATGGTGGGAAGTACTCCTGTTGGGTGGTCGGAAAGTTTGCAATTCTTGGTGCATTCATCGCTCCCATGGCTTGCAGCTTGATCGTCAACGCAGTCCTTTTTGTTTGGACGGTGCGTAGCGTCCATGCTTCTCTCATTGCAGCGGCGATGGCTCGCCAAGGCAAATCAAGATCCCAGGAGACACTCAACGAGCTGTGGATTTACTTCAAGGTAAGTGTACAGATTTAATTCTCTAGCCCCCCCCCCCCCTTTGTTCGCCTTTTATTTTTCACCGAATAAATAGGGAGGCCAAACATTTTGCATGTACAATATACTTGAATCCAGGACCATAGATTGTCGAAAAATGTTGCAGGTACATACGCACTAACGCTTGCATGACAGCCATGAAGGCTTGTGAAGTCTTTGTCACTTTAAATTGTATAATTAGTATCCAATCCTTGTGCATTCTTTGTCAGCTACGATGGCTTGTATAATCTGTGTTAGCCTGTCAACCTCTGTACCTAACCTATTTCGTGTCACTTATTAATTAGGCCCTGTGAATTATATTTTTAACCGCAGATTTTCGCTCATGACATTTTAGGTTTTATCCTCCAAACCCAGGCACTCTTCCCAGCACTTGACCATTCTAGCAGTTATTTGCCTAATGTTTATCTATTAGGCAGTGGCTTATCAAGGCTGGCAGTGAGGGCGACAGACCGTCACATTTCATCAGCTACTATACTAGACAACCTGGAAATCCAATACGTACCGCTTCCCTTCACACCGTTATTAAAACTCAGAGGACAAACTGTCATAATTTCAAAATTCAACTCCCGCCTCCTCAACACAGTGCTTGGATTATGTCTAAAAGGCTGGCATTATTAATAAATCGCTCGAGCGTGTTTATGGAGAAAAAATGTAGGGAAGTTCGCTCGCCATGTGGTTCAAGTTTTAATAACAGTTTTAATTGCAATTAGGTTATGGATTCGGTTTTTAGCCTTGAAATGCAAGTGTGTTAATTTTAACTTCAGGCTCCATTCGTATGTAACAGAATCTGTCTAAGTTGTCAGTTTATGAGTTGAAAGCACAGAAGTGTTGAAAACAGTTTTACTTAAAGGTATAATCATGGAGTAATGGTATAATATAGCTTGGGAGAGCTGACAGCATAGTACTGCAGGCAGCATTTATATACTTTGTGGGATTCAACATATATGTCTACATGAACTTAAACCTGTGAAAGTTTGAGCTCAGTTCGTCAACCGAGTCACGACAATAGTGAAAAACTGCTGCAGCAGTTTTGTAAATGTGCTTATTTCGATTGTGAAAATTGAAATAAACCACTGCATTTCAGATGGAAATTATTACTCATGAGTATATTGGTACCGTCGTTATCACACCCTCACATCATTAACGGTGTTGGCAAATGATCTTTTAGCACTCTTGTGGCATTTTCGTTAGGCTCGATTCGTTTGTTTTATCAGTGATGACAGTTTTGATTAAACCTCATATCATTTTGATTTTTTCTCAAAGTTTGAGAATAACAAAACGGCAAAAAAAATCTCCCGTCAAGAATTAAGAATATGAAAAGGACGCGTGTTGTTCTGCTAGGAAGAGTGCACAAGCACTAGAATAATATAAAAAATATTACTCGGCCGGCCTCGACCACAAATCACGGCGAAACAAAATTACATACGATGGAAGATTTATATTTTTAAGGAGAATAGTCCGCTTGTATGGAATATCATTATGATAACTCAGAGGTTATGACATCAAGGAAAGATATATACGGCTAAAACATTTCATTAATTAAAAAAAAAAAACCTTTCTAAATGGTCAACTTTGTTTTAGGATGGCTACTCTCAAAATCGATGACAGCAAACAAATTACCATCTGGTGATTTTTTTAACCTGACCCTTTTAACACACGTGTTTTACTTGGTCTAAATGATTAAAATGACTGATGGAGAAACACTGTGAACAGACGAACCTGCAATACGTGTGTCACTCTGCCGTATATAATACATAAATATTTCGACGGTATAATTTCAATTCTGGGTTCCTGTAATGCTTCATTCTGAACAGGGTATAAAGCGAATGATGCATTCGAACGACCTTTCAAAGGGACAGTGTCCTGAAATCTCCAAAATTAAGAGATGTTAAAATGTTTTTAATTTGACTGCGGATGGTCCTTGGTGTATGCGTGTTTTAGTGCTTACCCATTCGACAATACTTGGACTGGTCTCATCTCTTTACATCGGCAAACAGACGAATGACAACATTGGAAATCCTTTTGCAATATTGAAAATCAGCATTTTTTTTTTTTTTTGTGTTATTAATATGTCAAATTTTGTTTTAAGATCATAACATTAAGAAGTTACTTTTTACTGCAACAAATACAACTCTCTAATTCTGTGTCATATTTTATAACAAAAAGCGAAAATGCCGATTTCCAATGTGCAAAAGTTTTTCCAATGTTAAGGTTTCTTTTAACAGAAAATGCCCATTCTTAGATTAAAGAATGCTGCTTTTTGTTGTTGACTTTATATCCTATTGCAATGTTTTCCCGATCTATACTTTTTGTACGACTGGATGATGTATCGTAATCATAAGTCACGGTTAATTTTGAGTATATTTGACATTTTTACCAGATTTCCTGCATCATGGGCTTCGCGTGGCTATTCGGTTGCCTTGGCAACTTCATCGACCATCAGGCCATCTGGTACCTCTTCATTATCCTGAACTCGCTGCAGGGGGTCTTCATCTTCGTCTCCTTCGGCTGCAACCTCCGCATCCGGAATCTCTGGAGGAAGAAACTCGGCATCAAGAAGCGAAGGAAGAGCAACAAATCACTCATTGGCTCAACCGTCTCGAGTGCTCTTGCAAGTCGCTCCTCTGCGGGGGATATGACTATCCCCGTGACGTCAGCGGATCCGATAAGCCTACATGAAGTACAGGTGTCGACAGCCAACTAGTAATAGCCTACCTAAAATAATTATTTCGATTTAAAAACAAAAAAACAATTAAAAACAATAGATAATTTGCTTCTCTTTTCTTGTTCAAATGTTTTACTTCTGTAGAAAACGTATTTGCAAACTCTTGATGTAATATTTTAAAGCAAATCCATGAGATGTATATTAACCTAACTCAGTGGCCTAAAGTCAGTTTTTTTCACCTGTTCCTTAAACAGGCATTACTGTATTTAAAATGTAAGCATGATTAATAAGTAGTTTGCAGTGTCAGGTGATGTAATTTCTATCGGGATGATGTTATGTATTGGATAAAACAAATCACAGGCGTACTGGGGCGAGACTCGAACCCACGACCTACTGCTTTCTAGTGCAATCACCGAGCTTGTCTTGGTCGCCTGGCCGATTCGAATCCAACGTAGCAGTGGGTACCGCGCAATCGGTGGCAGAAGATGAAATGGAAATTTGAGAGAAAGGTATGTCGACAAGCCTTCATTTAAACAAGAACTTTTCCCGGTACAGCATTTTACCTGCCCTGTCATGTACGATGATTATACTCCAAGGCGGTCAACACAGGTTGGTTTTGTTTACATTTCACCTGGTCACGTGGATGAAAAGATCCATTATGTATTCTCATATCGTGTTGCCAAAAACAAATCATGCCCGGAAAGAAGGGAAAAAATTGATTAATATTCGCCCAAAATAAATTGACAAATTGGGAGATCGCCAGCATAGGGCAAGATCGCTCGGTTGGTAGAGCACTGGTATGGTAATCTGTGCATTTCAGGTTGTAGGATCCCCATTTAAAGCAGGTTGTTCAACATGCTGGTATACATGCAGTTTATGAGCGATTTTTATGTTTACATATTAGAGAGAAACTTGTTCATGCATACTGTTTCGACTTTCGAGTGTCCCTTCCTTGAAATCTTGTCGTTAACACGTTAAAACCGTAAAATATACACCTTCGGAATTTTCTATTGACCTCTCAACGCCACAAGTTTACAAGTCTGGCGTCCTGCGCACTTAATCCCACTAAATGAGATCAGACGCTTGGAATTACACGGGCTTTAATTATAACTGACAAGTACATGTATTACACCAATTGACCTTGCCATAAATGTCTGTATTAATCGCGACGCGCCAGTGACGAGTGTTACTAAAGATTTTCGTCAGATTAGAAAAATAAGTTGATTTTCTATTTCCATTAGGCACGCACGATCAAGTGATGTGGCCCCCGTTTGTCAAAAAAAAATACTGGCTGTGGCAGATTGAATATCCGAAGATGAAATTGCCACGACAGTTTCCAACATAAATATTACTGCCATGTAAAACACCAGTAACATGTGTCGAGTGCTTTCTGAAGAATACAAAACAGAAGTATGTTTATACGTCATATCATAAACACTTCTGCCAAACATTTTTTGCCAGAGAAATATTTTGTTGAAACTGTGCGGAGGTTACAGGATTAATAGGAACCCGGATGCTGTTCAGAACAGTACAGCGTATATCACGTCTGCACTACGGTAAGCAGGAAGTCGTGGGTTCGAATCCCGCCCGAGTAAGCCTGTGAATTTTTTCACACAGGCTCTCGGGAAAGCACTGAGTATACAGTGCTTCATATATTACGTCGGGACAGGGCAAAAGAGAAAACATCTCTGTTCTAATTTGTATATCATTATGTTAATGTGGCTCATGTACGCACAACTTATTGTATTAATTGTCTTTTGGCGTTTTCTTGTGTAAACAGCAGGCCTACTTTTTTACCATGGTATTGAAAGTTTTGTTTGATGATCCGGGATGATTTCATGCACTACACCCGTTAAAAAAGTGGGGGTTATCTCCTCGTCTCTATATAGTCTTGGTCCAAGACGTTACTGTTTAGCCGATACTTTGGCTAAAAATGTCAGTTCTATGGATTTCCTCCTACAAACGAATAATTGAGGAAAACTGGACTTTTGAATGAACAAAATCGCTAACTCACACACCTAGTCGTACTTTCCTATAATCGTGTGAGGACAATGCTTTGTGTTTCCAATTCTTCCTTTAATACAACCCAACCCCATAGACTAAGCATGTATCTTTACGTTCGAAGACCGATTTTAACAAAAGACCGACTCTCGAGGACAAGAAAGATTCTTTTGTATTTTCTTTCTCCTCTTGTCCTCGAACGTAGTACAATACAAGAGCACACGCACATCCATGTGTGTATGGTGTAAATCGAGGACTTCCCATTGTTCCTCTTTTGTTAGAACCTGTATATACGCACAAACATCCTCCTCACATACGTACAGATACGGGGTAGGCCTACCTCTATTGTGGTCTTTACTTTCCTTCTTTTAATCTCCTTTGTCCCCATTAAAATCACAACAGCCATAGCGTTAACTTTGTGGGGTAGGTCGATTTCTAAAGACCCAATTGCGGGGTAGCATTGTCCCTATTGTTACCCTTTCTTCCATGTACCCCGCAAGGAGAGTAATGTAAGAACACAAGTGTGTAAATACCAGCAATCGCGGACCTCCTATTGTCCCTCTTTTGTTTGTACTTTTTCGGAAGGCCTCCCATATGTTTTGTACATGATTTTCAATCGTTGGCGTTTGCGTTCGGTCAATCGTGGACCCTTTGTCTACGCCCTAACCCTTTTGTGTCTAGTCCACGATTGCCGGTATTTATAAACGCACCCCCCCCCCCCCCCCCCAAATAAAAGGAGGAAACTTTTGGTTACTTTCGCGCGCATACGGCCTGCGGAAACTGAATGATTGTCGTCGTCGGACCTAAACAAGCACGAATTCGTGCAGGAGCCGCGTCGTTGGTGACTTGCGTGTGTGACAGTTTCGTCATTGACACATGCGCAGTACGTTTGCGTTTCCGGTGACTAAATGAATTTGGTACAAGAAGAAGAAGGAGAATGCTAAGCGCTTACAGAGCCCCGTCTGCGATGCGACGCGGCTAAAAATATACTGGAAAAGAGTACTCTTTTATGCAAGCGTGCATTCAGTGCTCCATAAGCAGACGCGGTCCACTGAGGGCAGTTGATTGTTGTAAGAATCGTCCCGTCTTCACTTTAAAGGCAATATGGTGCTACATTAGTGATCATGAATGCATGGCTGGCATGCGTAATAGAAAGAAATACAGGGAGTGGTTGCCGTCTGGAGGGATTTGGATGCATGTAGGCCTACTCAACCTGTCCAGGAGCGAAAACATGCGAAGTCGGCGATGCCTTCGGACATAGCTGAGATCCCGTCCATTACAAAGAGACAGAGATTTCAATTTATACATCACGCCGTACGGAATAAAGTTGTCAACACCTGGAGACGAAAAGCCCCTGCTCCACACAGCCTGGAGGTATTCAAAGGGTCAACTTTTTACGCCGCGACTTCGTTTACTTCGTCTTGGGTAATAAGATCGCTACTGATTTTTTACACTGGACAAGAAACACGTTGAAGCCGGAAGAAATCTATTGGGCGACTCTTCAACGGGTACCGGGCGTGCCTGGGGGGGGGGGGGGGGGGGGGGACCTTAATTACTCAGGCTTGCAACGCGTGCCCGGTAGGATTCGATATATACAATGGCGTGACTCTAAAATCCCGATGGAGGATGTAATGGCAAGTTTGTCCGGAGTGTCTATGTCTACGGATCTGCAGATCTACAACATTTGCAAATAAGTTTGATTACGAGTACGACCCGGTTACCTTACAGTGCC
Organism: Hippasteria phrygiana; assembly: GCA_037893225.1. NCBI lineage: Eukaryota > Metazoa > Echinodermata > Asteroidea > Valvatida > Goniasteridae > Hippasteria > Hippasteria phrygiana. The sequence goes on from JAZGUH010000381.1 coordinate 111,667, forward strand.
TCGCGGAGGAACTAGACACTGCATGTATAGAGTTTCGTCCGAATGTGACCAATATAATGTAGTTTTAACAAAATGTGAATTTGCAGGCGTCAAAATAATATAAGCACGCAAACAAATGTGAATAAAGAAACAAATCGCTTTAAAAAACAGAATTAGAACCGCTTTCAAAAAGATGTCCTTTGTAAATTTAAAGATGTTCAAACTTTCCATTGCCTTCTTGATGTATCCAGTCAACTATGAATGGCAAGTTGGCCCCAAAGAAATACAAGTTTAAGTATATGTCACTCAAATCACCGTTTTTAAATAATATGTGAATTCTTTAGTCATAGTTGCTTCAGCTCATATTATATTAAAATTAGAGGTTCGGTTGTATGAATTTTAATAATTTGTCTTAGTTAAGATCAATGTGTTTAATCAGGGTTCATGGTTTTAATTAGGTGTCATTAATAGTCGAGGAAGTGATAAACATGTTTAACTGAATAAAATGTTAATGCTATTCCATACTATAGACTCCTTCTTTCGGTCAACTTTCTGGCAATTGTTTTATTTATTATTCTTTTTAGGGGGGGGGGGGGGAGGTGATTACACATAATAGCCTACCGTTCCTATTCCACTACTGCCACCAGCATCTCAAACGCCTCCCATTTCATATGGTTCATTATAAGGTATTGACACTCATTAACAAGCCAAATTGACAAGTGCGACTGTACGTACGGCGCATAGGCAGTATAGCGGCCAATAAATAAACACTGCACAAGGTATAACTGCCAACCAATATTGCCTTAAAATAATGGATAAATACCAAGTAAATAAATTGTAAAAAAATCCGGACCATTGAACGTGGAGATAGTTGTGATCCTAAGGAAGCTTTTCCCCCAAAGTTTGAGACATAATTTTCAGCAAATCGGTGCATTCCGAGTGCCCCTGACATATGGTGGTGATGTCACGTCTCATCAGAGGGGTCAAATAAAAATTTGCAAATTTGTATCAAGTCGAAGAGCCTTTGCGACACACTACACGGTTCTGATCGTATTGCCAGGCTGACAAAATAGATTGCATACATTATGCAACCGTCAATAATTGGTCCCCCGCGGCCCCGGTCCCCGGGGGCTAGCTGGCCCCGGTCCCCGGGCTAGCTGGCCCCGGTCCCCGGGCTAGCTGGCCCCGGTCCCCGGGCTAGCTGCCCCCACCCCGGACCGCCCGGATTGGTTTCAAGTTTGTGCCCCTTCAAGTGGTGACTTTGGTGACTTCCGAAATGACAGTTCGACTATTGGGGTGGCACAGCCCGAGGGTAGGGGAAACGAAGTAGGCCTAATAATTATGCATATATATCTCAGCCGTGATAATGCAGCCAAGGTGGGTGAACCTGCCGCGCTCCAATTGAACACCCCTCTCTCACTGTTTGGTATATTCTATGTACTCTCGCGAGAACACGTACACGTGATCACATTAGCTATAAATCCAACATGGCAGCGTCCATGCATCGCATGGAGCAAAGAGGAACAATGAGTCGAGTGCAATTCGCAAATAAACAGCTGAACCTGTTGCTTCTTTGGGAAACAAAATAAATTTGAGGTTTTTCAAGTAAATTCTTGGAAGCTTTTTGCACGTAAGTTTGAAACCACTATTTCAGTCAGGTTGGTGTGGTTCTTTCATCGCCTTCCCGACCTTACTAACGTAAAGTTTTGATAAAATTAGAGTCAAGGGTATTTTTTCTCATTCCAAAATGACTTTTTCAACCTAAAGCAGACATAATTTTTTAAAATTTTGAACAGTCCGTTGCTTTACAGCAGTTGCCATGCTTATCAACGTGGGTTTGCGTGTTTACTGTGCGTCGCGGTGATCGGGAGGTGATCACCATCTTTATTTTTCGCATTGGGTTTGTCGTCTTCATCGCCGCTTTACCCCTAAATTTCCCTCAAAAACTAAAACCCTGCCCTTTTATCTACGGCATACCTGTTGGTTGGTAATGTCGTTAACTAGTTTAGCAATTCCATTAACCTACTAAAAGTGGATTTTTGTTCCCTTATAATAGGGAACAGGGCCCTACACTACACAATCGCCGCAAATGAAGGCCAATACTATAAATACTGCTCGAACAGTAGGCAAATTTGTCTTTGTATAAGTTGCATGGCTAATTTGATTTTGCCTGTTTATCAATGACACAATTTACTGTGGTGGTTCCCAAACAGCCGTGTGTAGCAGAGTTTATCAGTCTTAAGATACATATATCCGTCTCTCTACACCCATGTGATTTTTCCTTGAACAGGTACTATGCAGCTTAGTTGAGTGACACAGAATAGGACATAATGGCAGCTAATTTGTGTGTGATTCGAGGAGGGAATGAAACACATCACAGCTTCTCCCAGTGCCAAGCAGACTACCTGAGCTGCATCCCGCATCTTGGTTTCGTTGTCGTCTCCTCCGTACTCTTGCTGCTCTACGGATGCTGCCCTAGACTGAGACGGGAGAAGACACCATACACCATCCACTACCCCTGCCACCATGCCCGTTGGTTCCTGCTTATTACTCTCCTCTTCTGCGTCACATTCTTCATCTTAGAAGGGGTGCTGTCAGACCTGAAGTCTGCCGATGCCCGCTCCCAACCCCATCTTTACCTGCCGGCAAGCTGTGCCTGCCTGGCTGCGGCTGTAGTCTGCGTGTATTTCCACCACATGGAGGCGTGGCTCCGTCCAGGCTTTGCTTGGCTGCTGTTGGCGTACTGGAGCCTTGCTCTAACAGGGGAGAGCCTTAGATTAGCTCGTTGGATGGAAGAACCTGACAACATTGATACTAGAATCGTCCACTTCATTGCCATTGTGGTTATGGTGTCTATATATGCAGTATTGTTACTCGTTCAGATTTGTGCAATGATAGCCATGGTAAGTAGTTTCGGTTAATTTTTCTCAAGTTAGGCAAGGTACTAGAATACACATTTTTATCATTTTGCCTTAACCCCTTGGGCACGGTATTTTACGGGAGACATCGGGGTGTCGCGGCGGTTCTGGCAGCCAAGCGAACCGCTACAATGTGTTTGTGCAGTCAAGCGTATCATAAACAATAATCCAACAATAGATTCAAACTGCACAAGCGGCGGCCAATGGCATCATCCGACCCGGTGGCACTTTTCTTTTGCGTCCACAGACGTCATCCGTACGCAAAGGGTTAAAATACAAAATTAAAGAGGAAGCCCTTTTATTGTTGATTTTTTTCAACTCCTTGCAAGGCTTATTTTCTACGCAAGATGAGCCTCCGTAAAATGTAAGCACTTGGGAATTCCTAATATTTTCATTTTTTTTGCTAGTGAATGGTTCTCTCTTTTATCACCTATAAATTTACTAGCGGGAAAATGTACGTCGTAAACTGCCTCCCGCCCTTCCCCCCCCCTAAAAAGGAGTCATTGCTGTCGTTCTGTCTATAATATTTTCTAATCAACAAAATAAGCTGGCATAGCGTTTTAAACTTGAGCAAGTTCAAATTGTAGATTTCAAATTGTCAATCCAGTCAGTGGGCATTTTGCTGTTTAATATATTTTCAAGAATATTTCCTCTTAAAGTCTGCCTGAGATTGTTGTAATTTTAATTTTAATTTTTGGTTCATCATCTGATGTTGTCTCTATCTTCATTTGTTCAGTTTATGAGGACTTCCAAGCACGTCACTCTTCCAGATGACCTGTTGAATCCAGCCATGAAGTATTACATGAGGTCAAGTATGCACAGTACTATTCGCCCCCCCTCCCCCCCCCCCCCCCCCCCCCCCCAAACCCCCGGAGTACAGAATGAATCAATTGCCAGGTTTCCTCCGTGGCTACCTTAAATTCAGGAGGAAATTCTAGCAGCAACCATTTGACGACCGCTGGTGAATTTTGACTGGTATCCGAGTGTACTTTGTGCATAGGTTACCATGGAAATTGACTAGTAGTTGACAAATGGTCACTGCTCCAGGCAACATCCTCGATCTATTGCCCTCAATCCCGCAAAATCCTCCCATGCTTCAACTTCCAAAGATCCTCAATCCTCAAAATTCCTCTATTTGGCAAAGAGGATTTTTGAGAATTAAGGAAGGGGTTAATGTTGCTGTGTGTGGTTTTATAGCCTGTTTTTTCCCATGAGAATTTGATTGCCCACCAGCACATTTACATATTTAAAAAATCCCAAATTGTGTCACGATTACCTATGCTATCGTGAGTTACAATTATCCACCTGTTTCATCCAGTCAATTTGTTAATCACCTACCCCTAACCCATTGAACCCACAGGTATGTGAGTTTCCCGTCCCGGATATTCTTTACCTGGCAGGGCTGGCTGCTCCGTGTTGGTTACCGGCACCCATTGGAGATCAGCGATTTGGGCTGCTTGCCTGAAATGAGCACCTCCCGCTACAATGAGAGAAATTTTGAAAGGTACCTACAGAAAGAAAAGGTAAATCCAAAACAGTTGCTGATTTTAATATCCATATTTAGTAATGGTATTTCTACTTGTGTAGGGTAGGTTTTTTGGCGCGACTGTTATAAAAAACCTTTCTGCATCATTGTCTGTTTTTAATTTCTAAAAATCCACCCAACTTTTTCTGTCTAGACAGATTTATTTACAAAACATTTTGATGAAATCTCTTTCCCACTCCCTGAAATGCGAACCTAGGTGCACCATTGTTGAAATACACTACAAAAGGATGCAGCCTGGAACACTGGATGATTCCATATCTGAATGCCGATCAATGTATGTGTAAGCTCACTCTAAATAGCCTGTTCCGATTGGGACCGTGCCGAGGGACACGGCACTTTTCCAGTGGCAGGGATCGAAATATCCACTGGACCGCTGGACCGAGTCCAGTGATTTGAGCATTGGTCTAATGAACTCTTCACCGAACTAGTCCGGTGTTTTTGTGATTGTTTTCATACACTGCATAATATGCTATCACTAAAGTCCATTTTTTTCTAAATCTGGTAAATTGAAAAAGCCCCATAATTACTGGAATGGCCATTTTTAGTTTTGAGGCAGGGAGTTTCAATCAAAACAGCATTGCTAGGTCGGCAAAGGGGAAAAAATTGAAACAGCACACTCATTCAAAACTCGGTGTTCTTATTTTTACCTTTGGTATTGTGAAATACCTTCTGGTCTAGTAAAATTATTGTGCTACTATCCTAGCTGTCTAGTAGATGTTTACCAGAAATTCAACCCCTGAACGGGAGCATGCAGTGTTTCCAACAGAAGAATTACAGAGATAACAGGAATGTTTCGACGTTCAAAGTTGAATAGGACTGTTGTGCTTGTTTGATAGCGTTAACCCTAGCTCCCTACATCAGTTTTCCCGATATGTAACCTGAATCCTCCAATATCCTCCGATTCCAAAATCCTCCAATGTTTGTTACTGGGGACCACTGCCTGAGTCCTGCGAATTCCTCCAGTGGGTTTTGGATAAACATCCCAGTAACACCAATCCTCTGTAATCATCCAGCATCAGATTGGGCCTAATGACCTGGATCGTCCATTTTCCTCCAGAGGCAAAATCCTCTGAATGCCGTCAATCCTGCAAAATCCTCCGATGCTTCAACTTCCAAAGACCCTTAATCCTCCAAATTCCTCCATTTGGCAAAAAAGGATTGTGGAGGATTTGGGAAGTTTAAGGTTAATAAAATGTAATTTTGGTTTCTAAGTTACATATTCATGAGGTACTTGTCCTTGTAGGAGAGAGCAGCAAAGAAGGGAGGCCCAGAGCACTTCTCATTATATCGTGTCCTCTTCAAGGCTTATCTCGGCTGGCATGTGATGGCTCTCGTCTTGAAAACCATAGCAGATATCCTTCAGTTTCTTATTCCCCTGACCGTGGGGGGCATTGTGACCTATGCTACGGTGCTTTACTATGACAAGGGAGAAACTATAGATGAAGTAAGTACTGAGTCCTGCTTCTCTGTCAATCAGTATAGCTCCATCGACCACTTGAGTCGGGTCTGATGATTGCAGTGGGGTGGTTTAACTCTCCACATCGTCCTCAAGGGTTTTGACTATGTTTTGGTTGCCATAATTTGACTTTGCTTGCTGATAGCTCTGGGAGCTGTTGGCAGTACCCAGCAGGGGACACCATCCCACCACAATTATTTTAGTTTAATAATCATCTGACAAAATTTATAACTGATAAAATTGCGGTTACACAGAACTTGTCAGTGTGTATTTAGTTTGCGAGGTTGTTCCATTGATCACGAGGATCAAGGAGGGAGTTGAGTTGGTCTCACCGATGGTGGAAGTAACCCCGCCTGGGTCCGTGGGTCAGTCTGGTGAATCAGCGCTGGTTGCCCGCAAGGCAACCTAAAAACAGATTTTGTAAACAAAAATCACAAAATTGTTACAGAATGCTAGCTCGGATCATCCTCGGATCATTTTGTCGTTTTTTTAAGATGCTTATGCATAAAACAGTGAAAAATCATCAAAAACACAATGTTCCTCAGATTCAGGACCCATTCCATAAACCGTGTCCAGCATTTTGTCAACCAGAATTGACTGTGGGGCGACCTCAGTTTTAGTTGGTGATTGACCGGGGATACCAGCTAATTTTCATAATTTTGCACCCTGCTATACCAGCACTCTACCAACATACGCTGGCAGTCTCCCACTTCTTTCAATATCTTTGTTAGAAATTAAAACAAGAAAGTCTCAAAAAATCCTTCTTTATTTGTCCTCAGCTGTCTGATTTTGTAACGCTGAATGAATTCTTCAGTAATGGCTTTGTGCTACTCTTTGTCATGGGCGCTGTGGGTTTGATAAGGATTGTTGTACTACACACTAACTACCACCTTCAGATCGTCACTAGTATTCACCTTAGAGCTGGACTGCAGGTATGAATGAAATTGTTATGTAGTATACCTCGTACATATGAGGCAATCTGCTGGTTTGATTGGTCTGTATTGGAGAAAGTAGTTGTTGAGGTGGATAAAATACAATCAATTTGATTATTCTGGGTTGTCTACTCAGTGCAGTAGCACAGGTCTCCCTCAGGTCGCAGCTTTTTGAATTGAGAGGAGACAAGAAAGGAATTTTTAGTTTTTAGTAGTGGGAAGAAAATCCTAGAGAACAATTAATCCTAAAAAAATACACAATCAGGTAGGGTCTGAAAAACCAATCCATTTAGTGCACCTGGATCAAACCGGGGTCACCAGAGGCGGAAGCTAAGGAAAGAACCATCCCGCCAACTCTCGGAAAGAACTGAGAATGCAGTGCTTAACACCTCATCAAGAAGGTCAAAAATATTGTCTAATTTACATCATCCTCCCCGCGCAAAGTCCATCTTTACATTATTTTCAATTCCCCCGCCTTCTCCCCCCGCCTCCTCTTTTTCTTCTCATCTTGCTGCATCCTTGACGTTGATGGCTGCTTGTTTATTTCCCCAGGCTGCTGTGTATAATAAAACCCTGCGTCTGTCTGGCTGGACGATTAGCAGTGGAGCCATGCCTACCGGTCAGATCACAAACCTGATGTCCGTCGATGCCTTAAACCTCATGATGTTCTACCAATATGGGCAGTATGCTTACTCGTTGCCTCTTATGGTGAGTGGGAGTTGGAACTGTTTTCTTGATCATGAGTTCCTGGCAAATATTAGGCAAAATAAACAAAATGAAACATGTTTAGCGTCCCCGCCCGCTTCCTTCTTCGCGGCCGCATGCTTTTTTTCCCTTCTTCTTTGTTACTTCTTAAAATGCCATAAAATTGCAGAATTCCAGTCAATGTACATGTAATGCATGTTGTGAATCGATCTGGGAAACTCCAGTGTCTGAGAAAGTCATATCAGAAAAAAATTGGGGCGGCCATCTTTGAAAATTTTGCTTATCATGATCTGAAAATGGAAGTAAAACAATTGACTGTCTCCATCTTTTTCTGAAAACAACATGACGCTGGACCTGTTTTTTTGTTTGTTTTATATTTTGCCTTATTGTCATTTTGTTAGTTCGTATCAAGCTTTTCCACAGCTCTTGGTTAAAGAACAACTAAAACGCCAAAAAAGAAATTGACTTTTTGGACTTATCTGATAGTTTATGCCTCCCAAAAACTAATGTAACAAGTTTCATGATTCTGAAAAAACAAAAAAAATGTTTTTGAGCCTTTTCCTTCTGAGCCACTTTGACTCGATTCAGAAAAGGCCGAGGTCAACTGCGTGCCGTATCGCGCGAGTGATGACGTATACGTGTAGAAACATATGACGTCACTGTATTATACGACAATGTTTTACGTAGAGTCTGTACGTATTTTTTTGTCTAAGGCTAGTATTACTTGCTGTGCTTTTTGCACATGATTCAGGTGTAACACTAAAGGTAAACATATTTTAAAGTGTTGACATCTTTGTGAGACACATTTTGAATTGGGGTTGTAGGCTTGTTCTTGCTGGAAAGCTAGTTATGAGTCATACTTTCCTTTGTTTGCAGTCGGCTTTTATTGGGACCTGCGCGGCGAGTTGTGTGTGAGCTGATATTATACTCTAGTCTGGCGACTTTGCTTATGCAGCCCTCATAAGGACCCGCACCTTCTCAGAACTATACACACAATTTCTGTTATAAGGTACCAGACTCAATCGCATGCAGCGCATGCGGTAGCCTACCGTGCTTGTACAATGCATGTTGAGTCAAGCGAGCGTGGACAGGGAGATGGCCTCTGGCTGCTCGAGCCGGCAATTGCAGGGAACGTCGTCGTGGTCTGGGGCGCGTGAGTCCGGAACAGGATTGGAATGCTCGGTGCCTTTAGAGTTGGAATGGCTCCAGCCTTCAAATGGAATTGTGCCTTAAAACCCAGCTGAGTTTTCATACTAACACTATCATTAATACAGTCTTTGGCAAAATGTTCTGCACAAAAAGGTGCACATATTTGCGACCATTTCGACAGCCGAAAATCAGATCTTGTATTGTCTACAAAGCGGACCCACTGTCGCCTTTGAAAACGGAGGAGTTATGTCGACCAAAACTCTTCCAGCAGCATCAACTCCACGTACGTACATGCATAGTGTTTGGCTGTAGCATCAACCGACTCTACACGTGTACGTCACAGGGTAACGTACATACATTTACACACATAATGAGCTTTCGTGAAACAGGATAAATGGTTCAGAATAACAACCCTTTTTTTTTTAAATAAACAAATTCCTCTCATCTACAAACTAATCTCCATCAGTTAAAAGAGTATTTAAAATGTCGGGAAAAGTCAAAAGAAATTGGCGTTTTAGTTGCTCTTTAACTCGTTCAGTCTATGTTGTACCTGGGTTAAGATTGAACCCTTGTACCCAAATTGATTAAATATCTGTTTTAAATTTCTGTGCCTTACTCATTGCAGATAACGGTGTTGATGTTCCTGTTGTTTCATATACTGGGTGTGGCTGCACTCATCGCCTCGCTGTGCTTCGTTGTCGCTATTCCCATCCAGTATAAGCTAGCTCAGCTTCAAGCCAAATTCCAGAAACATGCTCTGGTAAGAACATCAAACAAAATTGCAGCGTCTAGTAAAATGGACAGCATCTTGTAAAAGTGCTGTTGACTCGAGTCCAGAGGGGTATGTTTATCATGGAAGAACAATTTATAATAAGCCTGCTTCTCTTTAAGTTGAAAATTTAAATTTGAAAAAGTTAGGAGTGCTGTCATTTCAACTGTCAGAATTCTTCTTAAAGGCTTCGTGAAAGATTCTGTCAGGATCAGATTTCAAGTTTTATGTGTTATAACGTTTCAGGTCATTCTAGTTCTTAAGCAGTTTAATTAATTTCACAGAAATATAATCTGCAATCCTGGGGGTAACTTGATTGATTGTAGATTTTGGTGGTTATAGTCGTCCAATGCTAGGATTGTTAATGTCAATTACTGGTTTGATTGGTCGGTATTGGAGGAAGTAGTTGTTGAGGTGGATAAAATACAATCAATTGGATTATCCTGGGTCGTCTACTCAGTGCAGTAGCACAGGTCTCCCTCAGGTCGCAGCTTTTTTTAATTGAGAGGAGACAAAAAATGAATTTTTAGTTTTTAGTAGTGGGAGGAAAATCCCAGAGAATAATTAATCCTAAAAAAACAACCAATCAGGTAGGGACTGAAAAACCAATCCATTTAGTGCACCAATGCTAGGATTGGTAATGTCAATTCGTTATTGCAAGAACGTTGCTAAATAAGGATATAAGGTGGACAACTTTTGTACACCTGTTATTTGTAGGTGCCATCCTCGTTCCCAGGGGCATTACATTCTTAATATTGTTCCTTATGCACTGCATTTGCTAGCGTCAGGAAGCAAAATGTGATGAAAGGGTGTCTTTTGTTATTTAGATGATGGTTGTTTTTCACCATATAAACAGCACTTGTTGTCATGGAGCTAGGAGCTTACTCTGGGCCCTGATTGGCCTATTGTCATTCATAAGCTTAGCCAATCATAGCGTCTGTGTGCATCTTGCGTGACATTCTAAATTTAAGTCCGACAAAAACGTCAAAATACATGCAAACACCCACAGTGGCGTCTTGTTTGTTAAAATGCAATACGTGAACACAGTACAGGCATTCAACTACAGGCATGATGTGGTCCGTATGCACATGATAACTATAAAAACAAATTCAAGGCAACTCCAGTCAGAGATACGTACAGCAAACGCTTATGAATTCTTGTGTATGCAGGGTGCTATTATGTACGTGCACTGTATATATCTCCGAGGACAAGAGAAGAAAGGAAACACAAAGAAACCTTTCAGTCCTTGAACTTAGAGTCTTTTGTTGAAATCGGTCCTCGAACGTAAGGATACGTGCTTAGTCTATGGGGGTTGGTTATATTAAAGGAACAATAGGAAACACAAAGCATTGTCCTCGGACGTATTGGGGAAGTACGACAACTTGCGCTGTAGTGCATGCTGCACATGTGCACAATTGTCCAAGAACTCGCGAACAGAGATTGGTCGATTAGAATGAAAGCCCTTTTTTCCCATTACCTAGGGAATTTCGGACGAGCGGTTGAAGCAAACCCATGAGATGTTGCAGGGAATGAAACTGATCAAGCTATATGGATGGGAGGACATATTCTGTAATGTCATCACCGTCGTGCGGTCTAGAGAGATAAAAAATCTGATGAATGCTGTCGTTTTTTTCTCTATCTCAAGTGAGCCATTCTTTTAAATTATTCTGTTTTAAATGTAGTTTACACCATTTGCTTTTGCTGTAATTTTCAGAAATAAATGGATTTGGGGGTTAGCATTTTATAGCGTGCTAGCAAATACTGTAACACTGGCCTGTTTAAGGTTTTGTGTGTATAGATGCTGGAAAAAAAAACGTAGTCTACTTAGAGAGAGAAAAATCTGTTCTGGTCTGGTTCCCTGACCATACTTTAGACAAAACAGAGCAATTTATAGACGTCGTGGAATTATCAGGTCAGGGAACTAGACTATTTCCAAAGATTGTTCGGCCGAACAATCGTTGAAAAACGATATAAATTTCAACTTTTCTTGACAACGACAGCACACCAGGTGCTATCATTTCACAGGATGATTAAGACTGCTATTAACACAGTCTAGTCAGGTATTTTGTAATAATTCAGCAAAAAAAGGGACGATTACCAATCGTGTACACTACATTTACGTTGCATGCAAGTGGTGATATTTGATGGAGTTAATCATTTAATGACGTTGCTCCCATTTTAAATGCTAGTTGCGTTTATACTAAAAAATAAAAAAAATTATTCCTCTGCAAAAGCAAATACTATCAACCCCATTAAAATTGTTTTGTTATATGAAATTTTATCCAAAATATCTGATAATCTTTGAAAATATGTAAAATTTTAGTTCTCAGAAATTGGCTTACCATCAAAAAAAAAAATTGAGTCCCTACCTAAGTTTTTGCTCTAAAATTACCCCTGCGTTACATGACAATTTGTTAAAAGTAAATAAAAATTGTCCTTTTTTTATGTTTGCCAACAGTTCTTATAAGCTACATAGTTCCTGCCGTTGTTACACTCTTGGTGAGTTTTGGAAATGCATCACATTACGATTGAGGGGATGATTATGATACAGAATTCCTATCATTTGACAGTTGAACTGAATTTCAAATTGGCATTTATGAGTTGTGTTGATGCAACTAGAGTTCGGAGTGATTAAGTTGAAACAAATATCTACTACAAGCCGATGCTGTGCATGAAGATAAAGTGACATTAGATTGCACCGTCAAGTATGCCTGTCCTTTTTGGCCCGTGGCCAACAATCAACTAAAAATAACTTGCCCATATATAAGTTTGGTTACCCAAATTAACTAGTGTTTGACAAGATTTTACACAATGGCAAATTTTTGAGAATATCTGTTGTAACTGGCTTTTTGTAATTCTGACATTTATCACAAAGCGGACTCACCAGCATTAACCCTAACCATCCCTAACCTGCCAAAATCAAACACCCCATTTGTGTTGAATTTTGTGTGATTGGGTACTGTAGAGCCTTGGCACCATCACTTTGCATGGGACTTGATGCCCTGATTTTGTACAAAGTACAAAGAATGTGCCATTGGTTTACTACACAGTGTTGGAGTTTGTGTGGTTAGGGAAGGATTCTAGTAAAAAGCCTTGGGCTGTTAGGGTTAATGCCAGGTCCAATATGCTGCCCTTTTTAGTGTGAAACTAAATGTCGTCGCATCACTAAAGATTTCTCTCGTATCTTACAATTCTCCAGAGTTTTATACTCTTCAATTCCTTCACTGGGTTATTCCTGACCCCAGCTATCGCCTTCACTACTCTCACCATTGTAAGTCAGCTTCGCTTTCCTGTCAGAAGTAAGTAGCTTCAAATAACCGATATCTTGCATGTTAATGGTATTCCACGATGACTAGCCTCCAAGTTCAATAATTTAAGTCTGGGTGTAAGTCACAGTGGTCCGGTGTCGTGTGAAAATCAGACTGCATTAACCCTAACCCTGCCAGACGCAGCACAGTGCATCTGTGCTGACAGCCCCACTTTGCTGCACTCTCCACACAAGTCAATGTGACAAAGTATGCAATCTGATGTGTCTGACAGGGTTTCTAGCCAAAATACCCTGGAGGGTTTGGGATAAACATCAACTCTTTGAGTTATTATGCATACTCCATTGTTCCTCCTACACTAAACAGTGGGAACCATATGTGACCCGCTCCAGAAAAAGGTGATATAAGTCGCGCTATGCATTTACGTGTAATGGCCCTTTCAACGTTGAGACATTTTTCGTCAAAATTCATTTTTTGTTTTTTGTCTTTAATGACATCTTAAATATCAAAAATTTCAGGTTTGGTGCACAACAATGTTGATTTCAGTAAATAAAGTGAAAAAATAACCTTTTTAGAGTGCATTGTTCCATTGCATTGTATTAGAACTAGCTATTTCAAAGCCTGTTTTCTCCATAGAACTAATTAATATGCAAAAATGCGATATCTCCAGAACGGAAAGGGCTTTGGAGCTCTATCATGTACCAAATGAAAGCTTACATTGCGGGCTTTCCAAACATACATAAAACTAATTTTTCATATTTTGCGACATAATATACCTTTTTCCAGAGCGGGTCACATATGATAAGTGAAAGGATAATGGATAAAGAGTTGAATTTTCACATGAGTTGGAACATCATATGATGTTGGTTTGTGTCTGCATTCTCCAAGCATTTCTTTGTTCATTTTGATATATAGATGAAAGTGTTGATTGACATTTTCGTTTTAATTTTGCATAATGCAGTGTTTGCCATGATGATCAAGTATATCATCAACAATCACGTCAGCGTGCAGCGACTGAATGCTTTCTTCACAGCTAAGGAGATTCAGAGAAACGGGGAGAACAGAGAGTTCCTCAAAGATGATATCGTAGACAAGGAGATGGATGAGGTTAATCTCAATCACACTGCAGTAAGTCATTGGCATCGGGAACACTAAGGGTTCAATTTCATACAAATATCCACGAGACCACAGACCGCAAGTGATCCACTACACCATGTCTAATTGACATTCACTCTGAACATTCTGGGCAGGTTACTGTTAACTGTATTTTGCAAATGGAGTCTCAACTTGTCAGTAATTACAAATTTGTCATATGAATGAAAATAAAGAAGGCAGACTTCATTCCTACAAAGAGTCAATTTTGAGAAATGTTGTTGCCAGCTCTGTATATTTTTGTTGTCAACTCTTCCAATGCTATATCCTACCTTTAAGTCCAGAAATCCTTTGTTTCAAGAACCTTCAAGTTGTAAGCGGACTCTTTTCTCTTCTACCCCCTTCCCAGGGTTTATTGTAATATCGCACTGGTTACATCCTCAGATTCCTGCGGTTGAAATACATGTCGGTCAAAGTGGAAAGGTAAAGTTTCACAAAATACCCAGTGAGAGAGACGAGCCCGATCCCAAACTTACCCCTAATGGGGAAGCATCCGAGAATCGCAAGGATTACATGGCGCTGAAATCCCAACCCGAAGAATCTCAGAAAGGAGCTTGGCTGGCCCTGCCCGACGATATTACCATAAAGGTTCGTCTTCTCATGATTGCGGCAAGAATAATGAAATGACGGGAGTGTAGTATAAAGGGGATGCTTGAATATAGCGTTACTTTTGAGTGAGGGAAAGCACTGTAACTTGGCCATTTTGGATTAAACATAGTAACCAAATTTAGTAACCGTACAAAACAGGCATGCAACTTTTCCTCGGATCAGCTGATTTCCTCGTTTTTGACTACACACTTATGCCATTGAAAATTGAAAACACTCTACAAAATCTTGTAAGGATTGGAATTTCCTCGTTTTTTTTTTTATTCCAAGTTGCATGCCTGACAATAGTTGAAAGATTACAGATTCTAAAATGTATTTTTTGAATTAAAGTAATACGTTAATTTACTTTACTAAAAGTAATTCACTTTTGTTCTCTCCAAATACTGTTCTTGTATTAAACTGTATAAAAAGCTTAACGTGAGAAGAAATGGTTACATTGGTCTTGTGGTGTGGTATACCTGAATTGAGTGAATTGTATAGGTCTGTAGGAGCTATGGCTGTTTCAGGAATTAACTCACGGGAGAGGGGGGGGGGGGGGGGCGGGCAGTGACCTGGTCTCACGGATTACCCCGCCTAGGTCTATAGGTCTGAAAATTGGAATAATTCCTCTCTAATCTCTTGAAGAATTATCCTCTATTTAGATCAGGGCCCCGGAAAACCGTAAGGTTGGTAGGGTTGGCGAATTAGAATGTCGCCAATTCTACCACCTCTAACCCTTGACCTAGAGTGACTTTTTCAGCCTTGTATTGGTTGATTTCAATTTTTAAAAAGGGACAGCATAATTGGCATTCTATAAATACTAATTCATTCACTTTTATTTGTATAAATGAGACCACAGCAATTGTTTTAAGCTTCTCTCTCTTATTCTACTTTTAGATCAAAAGTGGCAACTTTTCATGGGACCCAGAGTCGAGCGCAAGTGCATTAACTGACATTGATGTCGAGATACCTACAGGTAGAATCCACTCTATTTTCTATTAGAGAAGATTTGAAGATAAAGGTTTAGGAAGCCTCACGTTTTGATCCAATCTACGTCTTTCTCAGAGACTAATCTTCCTCATAGCATTTGAGAAAGATTCTGCCAGTCATTCCAGCAGACAGGCAATTTGTAACAGTATTTCATTTTATTTTATTTTATTTTAGAAGATTTTTACGTAATTTTGATTAGGCCTTCCTTGTATGTAATGGGACGGTTTCATTTCCTCTTTACATTTGTTCACCAAACTTTAAATTTTTCTTGTCTGTCTGTGAAAGTTTTGAAAATTTGTCATTTTCTTTAAAAAGAAACATGGACTTCAGGTTACGAAACATGACTTTTTATTAAATGCGCTTTTATCCGTAACTCAGTCACTCAGTCAATTAACAATAAACAAGTTAGGTTTAAACAGTGACAATGGTGAGCCAAGTCCAAGCCAAATTTAAGATTTAAGTCTAAGGTTATATTAAAGAGAAATTCTGAAACTAGTCAGGTCTTTGAGTTTAGAGTACCGAAGTCTGACATCAGTTGGCATGAAAACTGGCTCCAAACAAATGGATATTTCAACTGTTCCTTTAACAGCCAGTCATGCAAACACATTGACACAAAATAACAAAAGTATTCTGGTTCCAAACATTGCATTGACGTCATCACTTCGGTACTCTATAAGACCATTGCCTAAAATGCCGGACTTGGTCCTGCAAATGTCAAATACTCTGGTACTACCATTCCATACATAGGTTCTCTGACGATGATTGTTGGCCAAGTCGGTACAGGCAAGTCTTCAATACTCTCTGCCGTAATGGGTGAAATGCATACGGTATCAGGATCTGTCCAGTTTAACAGGTACGACAAAAATTCAACGTTCAGAAGCCGGTGACATAAAGATATTTGATGCTGAATGATAACAGTGTTGCAAACCTGAGAGATGGTGGGATTGATTAAAGGAATTAGTAGATCTGCTTGTTGGTTTTGTAAACTCAGTGACACAAGAACAATATTTTTTGTCCTCCGAGTTAGAAATGTTTTTCTGATTAAACAAAATATGTTAAGAAATTTAGTATTATGGTTTGTCGATGGTATGGATACTCCTAGATTTGACACCTGAGGTTGTCAGGTCTACCCATCCAATACCAACATGAACTGAGAATGTTTTATATTTTTGTTTCATGTGAAAAAGAACTTTGACAAAAGTTTAACGGCTGTTATTAATGTGCAGCCAAACGTAAATGCCAACAATTGGCACCACACTGAATAGAGTGGGTCCTATTCATCGCACTTGGGGGCCCCTTTCATGTGAATGAAAGCTTTGTTTGAAAAAGATCCATGAAACATGAATGGATTGAGTATGCGCAGGAATGTGCGTACAGACGACAAACGGCCAGGTGGTCTTTTTCAAACTGCAACTGTGGCTGTTGTTCATATTCAAGACGTGAAGAAAGAAATTGCTAAACAGAAATAATAATTATATTAGCAGTACTGATAATGTAGTTCTTATATAGAATTTTTAAGTATTCATTAACAATATAATTCCAGTAAAATACAAAGACAATTGTTTGTTTGTTTTGTTTGTTTGTTATACAGAAAGCACAGAGGCATAGCTTATTCTGCACAGCGAGTCTGGCTGCTCAACACTTCACTCAGGGACAACATCTTGTTTGGCGAAGAATTTAAAGAAGAGAAGTAATTTTGACTTGAATTTAGCATTGAATCTTAAGCCGCGTTCCCATTGGATTTGTTTCCAGTAGAGTAACAAAGTCTGATAGGAATGGGCAGAGAACTAATGCCCCTGTTAAGTTACTGCAGCCACGATGTAAAACAGACTGACATTGGGCGTGGTAGACTTCCCCCCCCCCCCAGCCACACTAGTTTACTGTATAGATTACTGTATAGATTATTGGGATTACACCAGCCACACTAGTTTACTGTATAGATAACTGTATAGATTAATGGGATTACACCAGCCACACTAGTTTACTGTATAGATAACTGTATAGATTAATGGGATTACACCAGCCACACATAGGAAATGTAACAGTCCATCCGTGTATAAAACAAAAGAGAACAGTTGTCGTTATATTAACCCTAACCCTGCTAAATGCAACAAAATGCACCAATGGTAAAAAGTTATTGCATTTAGCAGTCAAGGCATGTCTCCTGGTCTGATGCATTATTTTGTATTTAGTATTATGAGTAGAATAATACATGAGGAGCGCGCCGTTCGTGGGTGAGAATGGCCCGAGGGGGCAGCCCGAGGACCATTCGTCACCCACGAACGGCGCGCTACCGAGTGTATTAACCTTCTTAACACCCTCCAAGAATGTTTCATTATTGTATAAACGAATGTCGTGTTTTTGTAAAATAAAAAAAACCAGTAAAGGAATGATGACAATACATTGGTATGTTGGTCACGTAATCTCTATTATCCTATGCGCTCCAAGTAGTTTGATTGATATCAATAGGGGAATTCGGATGGCAAACGTTTCATTTGACACCAAGGTGGGAACATGGCGAGTTCGGACAGGGACTGCAGTAATTTTCTAACGCAAAACACATTTATTTATTCATTCGTGTCATGAATACATTTTTGGGCAATGTGTAAATGGAAAATTATACTGTAAACCTTAATCAATTGTCATATATTTGTCCAATGCTGTATTTGTTTGGGAGTAAAATAAAAATGAAAATAAGTTGTAAAATTCACACTTTGTCCTATATCTCCTACTGGGGTTGAGTGCAACACGCCATTCGTAAAATGAAGAATGGCGCGTCGCGCTCCATTCGTGCAAAATAATGGAGAGGGAAAACAATAGTCTGACGTCACAGGAGGGTGTTAAACATGTATAAGCCTCCAGCAACAAGGCTGGTACAGATGAGTTCACTGCACAGTTCAACATTGCATTTGGCAGGGTTTTTATTTCAGCTGTGTTGCAGTCAGTTGGGGTTAAACTTACAAGAGGAATCGTCTAACAGGAACATGGCTTTAGAATTGAGTTTTGTAGCAGCACAACAAGAATATTTTATACCTGGTGTATCAAATCTACTGGCTATTGGTGTGGAATTTAGTCAACATGTTAAACCTGAATGTTTAGCTGCTGAAGTTTTTATAACATCAGTCATCTGTTCATCGACAAGTTTCCCCCTCTGTTACTTTGTCAGATACAAGGCAGTTGTCTCAGCCTGTTCCCTGCAGCCAGATATCGACATCCTACCAGCCGGCGATCAGACGGAGATCGGTGAGAAGGGAATTAATTTGAGCGGAGGCCAGAAACAGCGAGTCAGTGTAGCGAGGGCCATCTACAGCCACAACGACATTGTCATTCTGGTAAAAATATAATTGTCAGGTCAATAACTATAGAATGTTAAACAGTAGTTGACTGGGACTCAAATCCTACTCGAGTCACATTTTTTATTTTATCAGCCAGTAAAATTGGAGTCCATTTTCTTGCCCTGCCAGTCACCTAACTTCACGCGTACGAACCCAATTCTAGCTGTGCTTACAAAGCCAGCACAGAAATTCTACACTAATTAGCCCTGTAAGCACAGAATCCTTTGTTACAGAATGCATATAAGCACACGTGCCAATATTCCTTGCTTACCCATGGAATGTGCTTGCCGCAAGCAGAGAATTTCCTGCTACAGTAAGCAGTGATTCTTCGCTTACATTTAGAATCACCATGAAATTAGACCTTGATCAACAATTTGTTTTTCAAGTTTGATCAGATATTGATTTTCCACACCATAATTATTTTTGGAGATTTGAGGCTTTTAGTTTTCATGATTAATATTTTTTTCAGGACGATCCACTATCTGCTCTAGATGTTCATGTCGGCAGTCATCTCTTCCAAGATGGTATCTTAGACCTGCTGCTTGGCAGTCAACGCACCGTAGTATTGGTCACTCACCAGCTACAGTACATGAAATACGCACACAAGGTAGTTCCCCCCCCCTCCCACCCCGGCGACCGTTAGCCAATTTTTAGAATAAACTTCCAAAAGCCCAACGACTTCACAATTGGTTCACTGACATCCCTGCTGATTTTCAAAACATTCTTCAGGGCAAAAAAAAAATTCAGAAAAAAAATCCATTTTGGTGTTGGAGGATTCAAGGTTTCTGGCAAAAGTGCCTTGAATCTGCATGATTTCTCATGGTTTCTAAACTACCCCAGGTCTTGGTGATGAAAGATGGTCGCATCATTCTCCAGGGAAGCCCCAGCGAGGTATGGACCGCTGATCCCGACCTCCAAATTACCTCCAGGCACCTTGCAGAGGTTGCCAGTAGGTCGGAGGCAGAGAGTGGTGATGAGGACGCTGAGAAGGAACGAAAGATGCTGTTAAAACTTGTCAAAGAGAAGAAAAAAGAGGAAGAAAAAGGTATGCAGAAAAAAAATACTAAAAACAAAACGTTAACCAGTGGATATGTTACACATGTGTCTATGGTAGCGGCTGCAGCCACTTCCCATAGACTCGTGTGTAAATTCAAGCCGCAGCCAAGTAATTCGGACACGACCACATTTTGACCAATCGCAGCCGCTGCAACACATGTACATGCATGTCAGACTTTTATAGGCCTATATTCACAGCTGATTGGTCAATCCATCAAGGGGCGTGGCCTTATGTATCAGTCTAGCGAATCACTCGAATCACTCGTACTACTTGCCCCATGGTCTGTTTGTACGAGATTCAAGCCCAAGAATTTGTGATTACCCATACACCATTCATTATGATAGTATCCTTTATCTGCCAGGGAATCTATCCAAGGAGGAAGGCCGACTGATTGAGAAAGAAGAACGTAACACGGGCTCTCTATCGTGGAAAGTGATCGTGTTCTACCTACAGTCCATGAAGTACCCCCTAGCCTGCCTTGTGCTAGTCCTGACCGTCATGCAACACGCCCTCATCGTGGGCACCGACTTCTGGCTGTCTAAGTGGTCCGAGGCTGGCGACAGACTTACTGTGGAAAATGCCACCGAGGTACGGAGTGACTCATTCAGACAGCTGTACACCTCGGATTTGTTTCATGGGCTGCTAAGCACAAAATTATGCACAGCAAAGAAAAGATTTGGTTAGCAGAGCCTGGTGACGAACTAAAATGCTGCATGATGTGTATTACCAGTTTTTCTTTTGTTACAATTGAATTTTCAAAGCGAACAAAGAAAACTGGCAGGAGCGGGATTTGAACCTGTGACCTCGGGAATACCGTACCGCCCCTCTACCCTATCTTGCCCTATGTTGCCTGTCGCTCAAATTGTCAGTGTCTTTGGGGGTGGGGGAAGCTAGTCAGAAGTCATAAACCCAGAATGCCATATAGTCAGGTATCGCGTCCTAACGTCACGAAGCAACCTGGGAAGTGACATTGTAGGAATCACTTTAAATGAGGATACGACTTTTTAACTTATAATATCGTGAAACAAACCACAAGGGAAACTGACGACGTAATTTTAAAACATAATTAACTTGAAATCGTTCATGCAAACATATTGCACGAAGGTCGCTGAATTACCTCTTGATATTACATGCTGACATCATTACTTTGGTACTCTGGTATTCAGTGACTGCTCTGTAGTGGGTTTGTGAGAATTCTGGAAGGTTGCTTACAAGAATGCCCAGGGGTTAGGATTAATGTCCACTCTCGTAGAATACCAACTTGTCCAACCTTTTGTCATCGTCGTCTTGCAGGAAGAGATGCAGAGCATCCAGCAATATTACATCTACACTTACACCGGTATGATCATGGCGGCTGCCCTTGTGTCGTTCATCACTAACCTAGTGTTGCTCCTCTCTGGTATGATCGCTGCCAAGCACTTGCATTCCGGCATGCTCAACGTCATCTCCAAGGCACCCATGCGATTCTTTGACACCACACCTGTGGGACGGATCCTCAACCGCTTCTCGGGCGACACCAATGTTGTGGATTCGGTGAGTTGAAATGGGATTTGGGGGGAACATTTTGTGGTTCTTAAGGTGTTGTAACTGCTATCTGTTTGAAGGTAGATTGTTTGTTTAGCCAATTGCTTGTTTTTGTGTTTGTGAATGATTGGTTGCTTGCTTTCTCTCTAATGCTCTGCTTGCGCGTCTGCTTCAAGGCCCACTTGATTTATACTCACTTGCCTGCTTCCCAGCCTGATCGCTTTGCTCCCCTGTTTATTTGCAGACTTGCTTGCCTGCTAATGCAAAGCTAACCAGTTCAAAAATGTCCTTTATCCTCTCAGTACAAAACATAAATACAGTTAACAAATTTATTTTAGAATATACTTCCGATACTACCAGTCAGTTCAGTTGACTTGCTTTCTGTCCAGAAAGAGTTATCTTCCAATCCTGTGTTTCAGCTTAATGTTTAAAAAACGTTTGACTGATATTTTCTGGCATCCAGTCTAAGGAACGCTTTCTGTCTTCGGATATTCAATTTATCCCCTCCAATTTGAAATTAACATAATTATTGTGCACTTTGAAAATCTTGGAATTGAGAAATGTTTGGGTCTACATGGAATGACTTGTACTTGACTTGTACTTGACCATTCAGTAAAAACCTTCAGACCTTTGTGAATTTTGTTGAACGTTTGTCTGAATTCAGATTGTGCCACAAAATTTGAGTTCAGTCTAATTTGAAATCAGTCACCTTCCCAAGCCCAGCTTCTAGTTGGTTCTCTGTGTCTGTCGCTAAACCCCTGCAGGTTTTCTCTTGGTACCTTGCTGAATCCAATGAAAAAGAGCGACAGGAAAATATGACGACGGCAATCCAACAGATTCCAGTAGCTAAAACAAAAGATCTTTTGTTGAATGCTCAGATCAAATGAACCAAAAAATACCCACTGTTGGCCATCATTGATTACGCATGATTAGGGCTGTTTATTCGTTTTAAATTACAAGACTTCATGATCAATGCTTAATTGCAAAATTGATTTCACAGTTCACGTGAAGTAGTTTTTTTTATGCTAATATTTCTGCCCAGGCATTGATCAACAACGTGATGTTCCTGCTTGATTCTACCTTCAAATGCCTGACAGCGATAATCGTCAACAGCATCGTCAGCCCGATCTTCATTCTAGTCATACTGCCTGTTTTCATCTGTTATGTTATTCTTCAGCGCTACTACATCACTACCTCAAGGTAGGGCCGACTTTCATGGTTGATAAGCCTTGAGCTCTGTGTCATGAAATTTGGTTTATGTTGGGTCAGAAATTAACCTTTATCTCAAAGATTTACTGATCTGTTTCTCCGGACTGTGTGGGAATGATATCAGTGATATATATATATATATAGGTTTGGGTCCAAGAGAGCAAAATTTTAGATTTTGTTTTTAAAAAGTAGTCACAAAGTTTGTTTGTTTTTTCGGGGGGGGGGGGGGTGGTGGTGGGTTAGTGCATTTAGTAATAACTTCACAAATGGTATCACTTACCACTGCTACTAACACCACCTCACCATGTCCAACATATTTTAAAGGAAAAAAAACAATTGGAGCCATTTTCTTTACAATTTTTGCCGAACCACCAAAATTAAAGTTTCCCAGTTCGTAAAGGTTGTAGAATGTTTAGCTCACACAATCAGTAGGAACATTTCACAACTTTGGAATAATTTTTAATCAAAATGTTCTCGAAAAAGTGGAAAACATTGTTAAACCCTAACATTTTTTGTGATTGGAATGTACCCCTGATAGCTGGAATAATTTCAAATGTCTCAAGTGATACATTAATTTCTCTTGTTGTCTGACAGAGAACTGCAACGACTAGAAAGCATCTCCAAATCACCGATCTATGCTCACTTCTCCGAGAGTTTGAATGGGCTGTCCACCATCCGTGCATACAGGTAGGGTCCGAGTCACCGAAATAAAAGAATTGGTGCTCATTTGGCACCCTGTTAAGACGACACTGCACAGGGCCTAGCAACAAATCAAAACGTAAAGTTTAGCCATTAATGAGTTTTTATCCCGTTTCTTTCAATCATTTAAAGGGGTTAACCCCTTGAGTACAGTATTTTACGGGAGACGTCGGGGTGCCGCGGCGGCTCTGGCAGCCAAGCGAACCGCTACAATGTGTTTGTGCAGTCAAGCGTAACCTATACACAATAATCCAACAATGGATTGAAACTGCACAAACAGCGGCCATTTGCGTCATCCGGCCTGGTGGCACTGTTTAATCCAACAATGGATTGAAACTGCACAAACAGCGGCCAATTGCGTCATCCGGCCTGGTGGCACTGGTTTTTGCGCCATATTCTGTCATCCGTACGCAAGGGGTTAAGTTCAACATATGCAGCCTTGAAAAGAACTAATTTTTGAAAATGGGTTTCTGCTTATCCTTAAAATACTAGAATATGGTGAAATGCAACATAAAACCATCCTTAAATGGTACTCCAATTTACAGCCAATACATATGCCCCCCAGCTTGCCATACCCCCATCTATTTGAGGTTGCTTTGGAGATAAGCCAGTTGTATTTTATTTTGAAACTGGATTTTTGTCCTTCCTGATTTAGGATTTAGCACTGTATCCTCAATATTTTCTGAGAGCCTTTTGGAGGAAAGTTCACAGTAGTTGGCATGTCACAAATCCACAACCTGCTTAACACCTTGTGTCCGGCTGTTATTGATGGGGGGGCTGGTGTGCCAAGAACGAGCTGTGTAGCCTAGCATAAATGCAAACAGTAGGCACCACACTGAACAGAGTGGTCCTATTCATCGCACTTGGAACCCCCCACCCCCCCCCCCCTTTTCGTGTGAATGAAACCTTTGTTTAAAAAAGCTCCATCTATTCATTACACTACCATTCAAGAACAATATAGTTGAAACATGAATAAATTGAGCATGCGCAGGAATGCGTGTATACACGACAACCAGCCAGGTGGTCTTTTTCAAACCAACGGCCGTCGTCCTTTATCAAGAGGTTAAATACCAATTTAGGGAGCGCAAAAATACCGATAAAATTACCAAAACCCCGATACAGATTCCATCATTTCCACATCTTTTCCATAGTGAAATTCCCTGTCTAGATTATTGGTGTACTTCTGAATGTGGTACTTTTCGTACATGAATGTTCATCCTTGTATAAAAGTTCTGTGTTTTTTTTTTCAATTCTTCAGGGATGAGAAGCGATTCAAGGCATACCTCCTGGACTCTATTGATCAGAATACCATCACAGCACTCTATGCAAATACTTGCAATCGTTGGCTTGGCATACGCTTGGTAAATTGATCTATTTTTACATTCATTTTGACAAAAACTCACATATTCCTCCTCATCTGAAACTTACGATACTCGGAGTGTGTCAGGATATCATTGTGCATTTAACGTTGCTTGGTTTGTTTTTAAGAAAGTAGGCAACGTTTGTTTTTAAGAAAGTAACATCGGATCAGTTGTCTTTATTTTTATAAATTTCTTAGGCCATAGTTTATATGTTATTCATCAAATACCAAAGTTACAGACTTGTTCTTGCAAAGTACCAATAATGCCAACAACATGTCTATTGAAGGATATTAAGGTGTGGTTTAAAATCCTGACATAAAACAATTCACAACCTTGGTCAGTTACATTGTGCTTGGCCTAAATGTATCCCCAAAAAAAATGAAACAACAAGGGTCTCTTCTAATGATTGCCAGCTCAAAAGTAGTATTTCAAATGCCATCAGTATTTTCTTTTTGGGGGGTGGGGTGGTTGGTGGGGTGGTGGGGTGGTTGGTTGGGTGGTTGGTTGGGTGGTGGGGTGGTGGGGTGGTTGGCTGGGTGGTTGGTTGGGTGGTGGGGTGGTTGGTTGGGTGGTGGGGTGGTTGGTTGGGTGGTGGGGTGGTTGGTTGGGTGGTGGGGTGGTTGGTTGGGTGGTGGGGCGGTTGGTTGGGTGGTGGGGCGGTTGGTTGGGTGGTGGGGCGGTTGGTTGGGTGGTTGGTTGGGTGGTGGGGTGGTTGGTTGGGTGGTGGGGTGGTTGGCTGGGTGGTTGGTTGGGTGGTGGGGCGGTTGGTTGGGTGGTGGGGTGGTTGGTTGGGTGGTGGGGTGGTTGGTTGGGTGGTGGGGTGGTTGGTTGGGTGGTGGGGCGGTTGGTTGGGTGGTGGGGCGGTTGGTTGGGTGGTGGGGCGGTTGGTTGGGTGGTGGGGCGGTTGGTTGGGTGGTGGGGCGGTTGGTTGGGTGGTGGGGCGGTTGGTTGGGTGGTGGGGCGGTTGGTTGGGTGGTGGGGCGGTTGGTTGGGTGGTTGGTTGGGTGGTGGGGTGGTTGGCTGGGTGGTGGGGTGGTTGGCTGGGTGGTTGGTTGGGTGGTGGGGCGGTTGGTTGGGTGGTGGGGCGGTTGGTTGGATGGTGGGGTGGTTGGTTGGGTGGTGGGGCGGTTGGTTGGGTGGTGGGGCGGTTGGTTGGGTGGTGGGGCGGTTGGTTGGGGCAGTGTGAAAATATCACATTTTAAAAAGTTGTCAATTCCAAGTAGGGCCAATTTTCAGGGATGTAGTCGAGTCCATCACAAATCCCTGCAAGTCCATCACAAGTCCATCACAAGCCCTCCAGTCCACAAGCTATTCAAATGAGCTTTGACAAAGGCATTCCTTTGTCATTGTTCATCCAGTTACTTGTGACCGGCTTTGTGAAAGGACTTCTGACTGGGCTTGTGAAAGGACTTGCAGGGACTCGAATACAACTCTGCCAATTTTAGATTGCATACATTTATAGAGACATCAGTGTGGTTCTTGGTAAGCTTGGTACATGGTTGGTGTCCTGAATCTGCCGCTACGAAAATGAACAAGGAAGCCTTAGGAGAGAGATGTCTAGCTACTAATCTTCAATGTATTTATTAAGTGCTGCCTGTATTTGTCCCTAAACATTACTGGTGAGGTTGATTGTTAGTTGTTAGTGTTTAACATTATTATCTTTGCTAGATATCACCATGACGTTTATTTGTCTATTGCATGAATCCTTGTGTTCTGTTGTCGTAGGATTCCGTCGGTAACTTGTGTGTGTTTCTAGCCGGTCTGACCTCTCTCATCGTGGCTGTGACCTCTGACCTTGAACCCAGCTATGTTGGATTGGCATTGGCCTATGCCCTGGCAGTAAGTTTGTCAAGCATTTACGTATTACCAACATAAACGCAATGTGTGTTACATTCCAATACATATATAGTATCAATACATACATAGTTCTCACGAATATTGCGATAACAGCAATAATTGATAATTGACTTGAATTTTCGAAGGTAACGTGTGTCATTGTTAAACATTTTCTATGATGAGTATTTTGATGAGTATCAGTTACCATTTGCCCATCATAAGTCAAATATTCTCTGGTTGTCCTCCAGGCGGCCACGATGTTGAATTGGTTTATTCGTCAGACGTCTCTGATTGAGATGCAGATGAACGCTGTGGAGAGAATCAAGTATTACAGCGAGATTCATACAGAGAATTACAAAGGTACCTTGAACTGAGTCAGAGATGGACTGCTACTGAGATTGAGAGCATTGAACCAAATTCCTAATTTTCATATTCTTGGGGGGAAAATGCAGATTGTTTTATGAATTATTATTTCTAGAGTATTCATTTGGATCATTCCACCAGGTTGGAACATGGTGTCTCTGTTACATCCAGGACCTGTTTGTATGGTTCCCGAGTCAAATTTTTTTCACGAAATGTCAAACTTGTCAGGAATTGTACAAAATCTGTCCAACATCTTTACACAAATATCATAAATAAATTTCCAGATATTCAATCGATAGATGAAGTGTCCCAACTTCATGGAACGACCTATACAGTGGAACGCCGCTATATTGAACATCACGGGATCCACAGATTTTGTTCGGTATAGCGATCGTTTGGTATAGCGATTTTCAGCCGCCGGTTACTTAAGGACAACTTTAAACATGTGCCGGCCATTAAATTATGTAATTACATGTTCATACTTTCTAAGCTTACCGAGTTCTAAAGCAACAGTTGGCTTTTCCCTTCTATTCCTTGGGGAAATAATAGCCACCTGTCACTCTTCAACATAAAGCTGTGGCCGTTTGGGAATTACAAACAGCCCAAATGCCCAGTACATGTTTTTAATCCGTTGCCTTTTTTCCAACAACAATGATCAGTAAGTTTTGTAGACAAAATTTGGGAGCCAAGAATGGTGTTCGGTATGGCCGAATGTTCAGTATAGCGGTGTTCGTTATAGCGGCATTTCACTGTATAATGAATCTTTGATTTTTAAAGATAGTGCATGTATCTATTCCTTCAGAAAATTATTTTGTCAAATTTGACGGCCCACGCCAAGACCAGCCTGTTCCTGCATTTAACTAATGGCATTAAATTTTGAAAAATCATCAAAAGTGGTCATGTGTTTTCCCGAAATTTCCCATCTTAAATATTCCATAACTTAAGAAATTATTTACCTATAGACCCCGGTGAGGGTTCATTTTAAAGCTCTTGAAGATGATCGGCCAAAAAAAAAGAAAATGCTGAATCTATTTCTCATTGCTTCGCCATCAGGTGAAATACCCAAGTCTGAGTGGCCCGACCGCGGAGCAGTTTCGGTTGACAATATATCTGTGCGTTACGCAGAGAAACTCGATCCTGTTCTCCAAAATATCTCAGTCGACATTCAGCCCGGTCAAAAGGTAACAACTTATCCAATAATTTTGTTTCTTACAGATAATGCCAAATTTTTTAAGTGTCAAAGTTCTTTCTTTTTTATTTTCAAAAAATTATGATTTGCCTTTGAGAAAGAACTTGCTTAAGTTTGAAACGTTAGGCCAGCTAATTTTTTGATTTGTATATTTCAGGTCCATTCAGTCAGTAAGCAGTTTGCAGCAGTTGAATTCATTTTCATCTTTTTTATTTTAATTTATGTAAAATGTGTGAAACACGTGCCATAGAGCACTTAACAAAATAAGTAATCTGAAGAGTAGAAAGCATGATTATGATGCTAGAAAATATTTACCAAACATGAAATGAATTGAGAAAGAATACTTCAGTTAACTTCAGAATAGTTCAGTTAACTTGTTCAGCTTTGTAAATACTTACAATTTCTTGTTTGTTGTTCTTTTTTTATTGGGGGGGGGGGGGTGAAAGGTATATGAAAAATAAACAAAATACTAAATTTCCAGATAAAACTTCCAACCCATAGAGGAATCCCACAACGACGAGTTTAGCGCCGATCTGCGCACTTCCGCGTTTGAAAACGCGGATCTCAATGTCACAGTAAACAACTTTATGCTGATCGTGCACCTGCGCTTCCTTTTATGGCCTGATTAATTCATGCATGAATGAATGTGCTGAAAAGCGTTGTTTTGTTTGCCACTGACATTCTCGCTTTCAACCCGGAAGTGCGCAGAAGGGGCTAATGTAAAATTCCTCCATTAAAAAAAATTCTGGCAGAGCACACAGATTTTGAATTATCTTTTTGATACTCAAAGACATTGTTTTAAAGATGTTGTGTCTGTGCTTTTTTGGACATAGCACCCTGAAAAATAAATTTTCAAATTAGCTCATTTGTTAGAAATATAGATAAGTTTTCCAATGAGACATTCCATACAACAATTGACAGACAACAAGTAGCAGATTAATAAGTTTCAAATTTTAAAGAGGAGTGAGATGCTCCTTACTGTTGTGATGTTAATGTATAGGGCAATCTTGACCTGTAGCACATAATATAAATGACTCTAGGAAGACTGAACAGTCTGCAGATTGCAAAATGTTTTTCCAGAATTTGTTTGTATCTTAAAATGCATTGAATTGAAATTTTCAGGCAGAGCATGTACATGTCAGCTTTAAAAGTATCTTTTTTTAAAAGAATTATAAAATTTTAAAAAGACATTCTTGTGCTTTGGTGACATTATTTATTGCTTGGGATATGAATTCTTGAATTTGTGAAGAAATCAATCTATCCTTTGTGTCCTGTAGATTGGTATATGTGGGCGTACAGGGAGCGGCAAGTCTTCCCTTACGCTAGCTTTGTTCAGAATTGTGGACACTTTCAAAGGTCAGTTCCTCTCTGAAAAAAACTTTCAACTCTCATTATGTGGGATTCACTTAGTTATGTCTGCTGATTGTTTTTGTGCTGCAGCATTATTGGTCTCACAAACTGTGGTAGTTACCCCCCGCCTGGGTCTATAGGTCTGAAAATTAGGATAATTTCTTTGGTATCTATTGTTGATTTATCTTCTGTTTAGATCTGGACCCAGGAAAACCGTAAGAGTGGTGGGGCTGGCAACCTAAAATGTGGCTAACCCCACATTGTAGCCCTTTACTTAAGCCCTGTCCGCACTGGACTTTTTTGTTAAAGCTTACCGAGATGATGGGTACTTTTCCCATTTTAAGTCCAGTGCGGACAGCCTGGGACGTTTTCCTCTCAGTTACTTTTCCTGAGTCCAGCGGTTACTTCCACCGGGCAACTGCTGCCCAGGAAAACTGACCAGGTAACTTTTCCCGAGACGATAAGTCCAGTGCGGACAGTGCGAGTCGGTAAAAGCGTGCTCGGGAAAGCATACATTCAGCCCGAGCGCGAGGTCATGCTACACAGGAACACCACGCATGCGCTTTGCATTGTTTCACCGCGGTGCGGCGCATTATGTAGCAAGTTTCCAATGTCCTGTGCGTTGTTCCTCTTGCTGGAAACGGCGGCTCGCTTTTTCCATGCGGTATCAACCATTGTTGAAAAGACGTAGGCCTAAGTGTACACATCGGTCGGAAGAATGAAAAGGTGCGCGTGCTTTGGGTGAATCGGGTCAATGTAGAAAGGTCACGCAAAGCGCCCTCGTGAGTCGTTATACTGACAGCTCGGTTACTTCTACCACGGTCTCGGTAAAATTTTCCCGTGTCGAAAGTCTAAGTGCGGACAGTGGTCACATTTGACCATTTTCTATTTTACCATCGTCTCGGGAAACCTTGCAAAAAAAAAGTCCAGTGCGGACACGGCTGTAGAGTGGCTTTTAGCCCTGTATTGGGCGACTTCCGTTAATTTTTTGTTTTTATTTCTTCAATTTTTACTTTGTCAGATGTGCTAACATCTGTAGAATTGACCTCAGGGCAGCTTGTGAAATATCACAAGTGTAATTTGACGTAGTCTGACAAGTTGACCATTATGTAAACCGCAGGATTTTTATCCTTGATGTATTTTAAGTGAAGTCTTGGTGATACTATTTCGATATAGAGGTAGTGTAAATAAATAATATTTGATTATTATTTGTACAGTTCCGTCAACATTAATTCATTTTAATTTATTCTGCAGGTAAAATCTTGATAGACAATGTTGACATTGCATCATTGCCGTTAGCTCATCTGCGACTGAAACTGTCGATCATTCCCCAAGACCCAATTCTGTTCAGCGGCTCTATCAGGTAGGCAAATTTTTATCGCCAATTTGCACCTTTGATGCTTCTATATTCATATTTTATACAATTATAAAAAATGTAAATATAAAAAAATATAAACTTTGGTATAAAAATGAGATAATATAGCACTTTCATGGATGCCTTGTTTGTCCATATTTCACAGTTTATTCTGCAATTAAGATTTTCAGTTATTGCAAAATTGCACAAGTTTAAACTTGCATATCTCTGTCACCAAACATCTAAAAGACATCCAAGACATACTAAATAAGAGCTTATTTCGTGCCCCTTCCAGACAATCTTGCACCATCTGACCCATTTTCAGAGAGAGGGTTACATTTTTATGAAGAAAACTGAGGGTAAGTAAATAAATGATTTATTTTTTGGTTTAAGGTTTAATCTGGACCCTCTGGGCAAATGCAGCGAAGACGAACTATGGACTGCTCTTGAAATTGCACAGCTCAAGACATCCGTGGCTGAACTAGATGCTGGCTTAGGTGAGCTATCATGATCATTCCCTCAAACTAGACACATGAATAAGTTTTGCATCAAATCAGGGGCCTCTGACCTAATTTCTCACAAGTATACACATATTGAGGCCCTAGTGGAAAAGAGGGCACTAGTGCCCATCAAAAGAGGGCATTAGTACCCATCAAAAAGAGGGCCCCAGTGCCCATCAAAGTGGGAACTGGTGCCCATCAAAGAGGGCACTGGTGCCCATCAAAGAGGGTCATAGTGCCCATCAAATTTGGAACTAGTGCCCATCAAAAAGAGGGCACTGGTGCCCATCAAAGAGGGCACTTGTGCCCATCAAAGAGGGCACTGGTGCCCTGAGGTACTGTGAGTGACAAAAGGGCCTTTGAATGCTGAAGGAAATGGTCTCTTTGTTGTTTAGATTCTTATATTATACATTTTTAAACGAGGGCATAAATTGATCAGCATTTAGCTGGATGGCTACTCTCAGTATAAAGATTAACAGATTAACAGATTTATTTGTTGACCCTGTCTGCTATCTAGATTCCGCCGTAGCAGAGGGGGGAGAGAACTTCAGCATGGGCCAGCGTCAGCTGTTCTGCTTGGCTCGCGCCTTCCTCAGAAAGTCACAGATTCTCATTCTTGACGAGGCGACAGCCTCCATCGATATGGAAACGGTAGGTTAATAACGACTATCAAGATTTCTCACTCATCAGGACTAGAACAACTGAGAAATAATTGATTCCTTTTGTCTGGTTGTAGGATGATATTGTTCAGCGAGTCCTGGCGAAGGAATTCAGCGACCGTACAATTCTCGTCATAGCTGTGAGTTTAATTAGAGTCATAATTCAGTAGAAATTTAATTCTTGTGATTTTTGGGAGGTAATAGATGGTGCCTGAAGCATATTGGAATAGACGGTGTTAAAAAACCATGCATCATTTACAGTGGAACATGATGCGTATGTTTGTATTGTTAATAAAAAACGAAAATTTGAATTTGAATTTGACTGTAGTTATTGCTAACAGATCTCACACAACAGATGTGCACTTTTTGTTTAAACAACAAAGTTAAAATAGACTGTGTATCCATCTTACTCCAATAGCACCGTGTGACGACCATCCTGGATGCAAATCGCATCATGGTCCTGAGTGAGGGCGCTATTGTGGAGTACGACACACCGCAGAACCTGCTAGCTAGTGAGGACAGTCAGTTTGCATCCTTCGTCAGTAGTGCCACCCACTGATGCTCTTAAACCAGTCCAAGCAGGAAGGCTTGAATCCATGCTCAGTAAGCTGAATTAAAGCAGATTTTATTACCTCTTCCAGGTCTTGATTTAAAGCTCTGTTTACGGTGAGTGAGGAATTGCCTCTAACAATATTTTTATTTTTTTCCCCTGAACTTTTATAATAAAGTTGAAGAAATTTAATCCACTACTACGTTAAATATTACGAATAAAAATTGAGTAATACATTAGAAGAACAAAAAAATTATATTTAAAAACAAAAGAAAAAGTCTAAAATGAAATGTATATTTTCTATTAGTTATCCCACGAGCGCGAGTGGAACACGCAATAATGTACTGCGTCGTGGCATATGGGACACGGACGCACTACATTTTCCGTGTTCCAACGAGCGCAAGTGGGATAACGAACTTATCTTTAAGCAAACTTGATGCACAATATAGATGGAACACGCAAGCTGTACACAAAACTAGAATGTATAACACAAGCATGTGTATCAATAACAGTTTATGTGTATCAATAACAGTTTATGTGTTTTGCGTATAGCGCAATACGCCGAGTGTGATATAGACCGTGCAATATGGGATATTATACAACACCTGAATAAATCCGAGCCATCCGATTGGTGGATCGTCGATCACGTGCATTGAATTATTCGACCCATCACACGACGTGAACCCGCACCGCCCAAAACGTTCTATCACATGGTTCTATCAAACGGTGCGCGCGCATTGATAGAACCAAAAGACTTCCCTAATTTTACGGTCACTCTCCGCGTGGCGCTACAACAGGGCTGTCATTCACACAACATGGCGGCCGAGTTTCCCGAACTGCCGCGGTTTGTTCTCCTAACAGACGACGAAATATTGGAACTCGTAGGCGATGCTGACGCTCCAAATACAAAGAGACAAATCAAATATGCAGTGAAACGATTAGATGAATTTGCAAGACACACAGGAACAACAATTGAAGCTTTAACTGATTCGGAACTCGACAATTTTTTGTCGCGGTTTTATGCGGGACTGAGAAGGTAAACGGCACGTTGTAACGTTACACAAAGAAATCCATTCATGCAATCTGTCGAATTTATTCAGGCGTTGTATAAAACAAATAATGAATGTTTCACATTCGTGCAATGGTAAGAATAATTTCATTCGGTGACAGATGATATGTCCCATTCCACTCGGCTTCGCCTCGTGGAATGGAACAGGTCATCTGTCACCTCATGAAATTATTCTTACCATCGCACTCATAAACATTCATTATTTGTATAATATCACACTGTCAGTTGCCATGGATCAACCAATCAGGATCGAGGATTCAAGTTTGCTTGAAGATAAACTCTATTGCCATACACCTTTGTCTAGACGTATATATCAGTCAGGCACCTATTATGAATCAATATTATGATCAATATCTTGCCTTCAGGGAGTCTAAGGCCGTGTCTGAATTACTTGGCTACGGCTGGATGTTAAACACATGTCTATGGTAGTGGCTGCAGCCACTTCCCATAGACTCGTGTGTAATTTCAAGCCGCAGCCAAGTAATTCGGACACGGCCTAACTTAGCCACTGCATGTACCAAGTCTTTTCACAGACTAATTTCTCTGAAAAAATGGATATTCAGGCCTTGCGTCAAAACCCATCCCTAAAATGCATGGCCCTATTAGCTCCAAGTAGCGGTGATGATTGTGCCTGTCTGTAATGCTAAAAACTGCAGGCCAGCAGTCAGGCCAGCTAATTTTTTGATTTAGGTTTGTTATTTCACGTTTGTGTTGAATTACACAAAGTACGGACGCTGCTGGTAACTTGTGCTGTTCTACCAATGCTGTATTGTACCCTTAACCCCTTACATCCAGATGTTATTGATGGAATGCCAGGGTACCAGACTCTCACTGAAAATGCTGCGCAGCCGAGCTGTAAACAGGCGCCACACTGAATAGAGTAGTCCTATTCATTACACTCGGAGCGCACTCTGAGCCCCCCCCCCCCCCCCCCCCCTTCGTGTGAATGAAAACTTTGAAAAAGCCCCATCTATTCATTACACTCCCATTCAATATACCCTGTAGTTGAGTATTGAATGGATTGTGTATGAGCAGGAATGCGGCTATTCACGTCAACCAGCCCAGATGTCTTGCCTCGGACTGCGACCCGTCCAAAAGGGTTAACAGCATGAAATGAAGAATTAATCTCTCAATATTTCTCCATATTTTAATATGAAAACAAAAAGTGGCAAACTTGCGTCAAAAAGCAGCATTTTTTGGGAGAAATCTCAGGATATTAGTGTGTCATTACTTTTAAGGGTTTTATCTTATGATATGAAGAGTATTTAACCTCAGCTGTTTATGTCAGTATTGTTCCATTGTTACAAATTCCTGCAAATTTTATATTTTTTGGGTTTACGTGTTGATTATATTTGCATGTATTTATAGTTAATTGTCGGTATTGAATTGTCTGTCAAAGGTATTTTTTGTCAAAACTATACCCATGCTTTTTTTCCCAATCGGTACCCGATTCCTGTACTACCCGTACATGCACACACCCCTAAACCCTAGGGGGGGTCAGGGTTAATGATATAAATTCAAACCAGTGGCTGCCTAATTTTGATCTAGCAATCCCTCCTCTTGAGTTATTTACCACTTCAATGCCGTCTGCCGTAGGACGAGCATTAAACCTGCAGTCCATTTCATGTTGTTGCTGATGTAGCAGCTGGCCGGGAGAAGCAATTGATTGCGTTTGTAGTAATTGAGAACTCTTGAACCGGTCGTACTAGTTTGCTGAGCTGCCTGCACAGACCATGGGGGGGGGGGGGATAGACTGCAAGCTTCCATCTACTGCGGTCAACATGGGGAAGATGTGCTTAGTAGCTCCATGAAATATAAAGATCTAATGTCATGGAGCTTTTCAGGAAAAGAACCAGGAAATTTTGCAGGAGGGTCCAGCCAAACAGAATTTTGAAAAGATCACAAAACTTACCCAATTTTTTTTTTTTTTCTAATTCGTCAAACAATCCACAAGGGAAACTGACTAGGTAAATTTGAATACATTTTCAAAGTGAACAAAGAAACTAGCAGGAGCGGGATTCGAACCTGCGACCTCCGGAATACCGTACCGGCGCTCTACCAACTGAGCCATCTTGCCCTATGTTGGCGGTCTACCAAATTGTCAGTATCTTTGGGTGTGATCCCTGGCTATACGGCATTCTGGGTTTATGACTTCTGACTAGCGCCCACCCGAACAAAGATACCCTAATCTTCTATTTTTGGACTTTTAACGGGTATATGAAATATTTATTCCAGTCAATAATATGATAAATTGTGTTTGACTGGGTAAAAGCGGTTGCACAAGGGTCGAATCACTTAATTCCTCTCGGGCGCAGTGTGAATTTTGCAATTAAAAGGTGACAGCATTTTCAATAACCCTTATATATTGTGTGCTAGTTTGGAAGCGTTTGTTATAATGTTGGTATGTATTTCCATATATTTGATGCTAGATCATAGGGCTGCCCCAGTGTCAAATGCTGCATTTTTGTCGACAGTAACTTTTGTGGGAGGTTTATTGTTCCCGTCCATAAAACCCCCCCCCCCCCGACACCTATGAAATAATTACTGCAAAAAAGGCAGGCTGGACTTTGGTTTCTTGTTATCAAAATGTATGTACCCGTAATGATCTTGATTCAGTCGAACACCTTTAATATAACAAGGTCCTTGGGACTTTACTATTTATCTTGTTATAACAGGTACCTTGTATTATCAGTAATGGAAAACAAAGACTCGGGACCTATTTTTTTCCTTGTTAAAAGCAGGATGTTGTATTAACAGTGCTGCAAAAGAATGTCGATCACGTGGTTTATAATATCGATCGGCGTGCAGGTGTAGCTGACGCGTAAAAAAAACATGATTGGCAAGTATCGAATATTCGATCAAACCCAGTTTCGAATATACTAAATTTTTCGAAAATGAACAGCTCTGCTAGATCAGGGGGTTGCTGTTTTCGGTGGAGCAAATATAGATAGAAAATTGCGATTTGAAAGTTTTTGTCGACTCACACAAACATCACGGTACACAAAAATGACATGTTTTGAATTGCTATGCTTTTATTTACAGCGTCCTGACATTCCTCCTGGTCACATCGGAGTAGAATTTAAAAATTTGTTGCTTTCAATTGGATCAGTTTACTATAGAAAATATAACAGTATTTCCACTTTTGATTATACTTGTACATGTATACACTGTGCCTGTATTCGTCAAATATATATTACATAGAAAGACAGACGAGGGTAGATTAGATAATGGCCGGATCGAGAATTTTTTTTTTTTGAGATATGGAAATTTCTTATTTTTCAGTGTAAACAAGTGCAATGAATGTGCAATCTTGTGTGCAAAAATATTAATTTCAAGATTTCTTTTTTTTTACAAAATGAGCCGGAAGTTATACACGTTGCAAATTTGCTGAGTAACTTTTTTGCCAAGCATCTCCGTCAAGCCATGATTTGTACACACTTGTTCCCATATATAATTTTTTAATGAACATTTGTTTAAGAATGTCCGAAAAAGATATTCCAACAGAAAGACAGACAAACTCTGGAGATATCTGCATTATTTTTATGCATAGTAAAGGACTGACGTTAAGTAGCATGTATAGTCAAATTTTAGTTCACCCTAAAAATAGTGTAACAAATATCTTAAAACTTTACAAAAAGTGGTGTAAGATTCTTCATTACCCAGACAACCTCAAAATGTCAGTTAAAGGCACTGCACTCTAATTCATGTGAAAATATTTAAACTGCTATCTGACTGGACTGGCCTAAAATTTCGAACTTTACAAATGTAAGTTCTTTCTCGAAGGCAAATGATGGTGGTACAAGAAATGTTAGTTTTAAACTATTCATATTTATTTTTTCAAAAGTGACTAATACTTTTGGGATTCAACCAGGATCTCCTGCTTAATACTAGTACGGACATCTCAACCCAATTAAAGCATTTAAAATTTTGGACGATTCACAATACCAGTGCACTACCAAGGCCATTTTCAAATTTGACACTGGACAACCGATCCAAGGATATTTCACATAGTATTTGAAAAGCATTCAAAAGCCTCAATCTTATGCAATCACTAACAAGCCGGGAAAAAATCCAATGACTTAAGTTTCTGTGTCCATTATTGAACATTTTAACACGTCAGCCTTTTCTGTGAAAATGGCCTCTCTGAAGCAATTGTTACAGAGTACCGAAGTGTGACGTCAGTTGGCACTAAACAAATGGAGATTTTGTTGACAGCCAGTCATGCAAACACATTGACACAAAATAACAAAAGTACTCAATTGCTCTGTACTGTGAATTCCCCAAAAACAAATTACAATGTAACTGGTGCTCACTAATTCCGCTTTCCCAGTCAGTCTTAACAAGCTCTTAACCCTTGCCTACAAATATTTAAGTTTTTACGACTTATTGGAACCTTCAAAAGGTTCCCGATATCCCAGGAATTTGGAAAAATTACATATATATAAAAAATACAGAATATTGATATTTACTTTGTTTTCATTCTGTTTTGGCACTACGTGTATCAAATAAACAACAAATACATCTTTTACTACACTTAAGATTCAATTAGTAAAGTAAATATATAGGTATAGCTTTAATGCCTTGTGCAAACATCGCATCTAACAATAAATAAAATGTGATTCTACAAAACTATCACATTAATGCAACAAAGGATGAATCGGGGATGATTTGCAATGTAATTATGTCAAAAATATTTCCACAAAAAAATAGAAGTAGCAGTGTGGTTGTATGCCCAGAAATAGCACTGAATTGTCCACGCAAAATATTTAGCCATATTCACTGCATAATTCTGTGCATATCTTGGCAGTAAAATTTGCATTTTTTCTCCCTCCAACATCAGCATGCACTAAACTGAAATTTAAAGGTAAGTTTGTAAAAACTATTGTTTATATGATCCTAAGTTGTCAAAACCATTAACTGGGGGCTTTAAATTCTATATGTACCAATAGTTTTGTTTTTTTAATATAAGCAAAATTATAGTGAAACATTTTTCTCAGTTAACTGTATTCATCACGTTTTGCCATGCTTGTAGGTCTATTGGATCCAAAATGCCACATCTATAGCAGAACATGATCGCAACTGCTTTATCTCATATCCGCTTGGGCGGTATTGCCTAGTAAGGTCCAATGGTCGACAATCCATCCCAACATTTTATGATAATGCAAATACGAACTTTGAAACGGAATGCAACTGATAAAGGTTTCACTCCGTGGTCGCATGCATGTGTACATGCAGTGAATAAACACATGGCAATTATAGGTTATATAAATCAAAGCCTATGACTCAATTATACAACATATGGGCGTTTCGTCCCGACACAATTTTGTTGAAGGATTAATTATTGATCTAAACAGTAAACAGATCTAGCCACATACATGTATCAGACTTTTGTCACTCCCAAAATGGCCAGTTTACTTTAATAATTGATAATAAAATTTTCTGCATGCATGCCTAATCAGTGTCATTTGTAGACACACGGAGTATTCCTATTGGAAGAGAATTTCCAAGTTTTTGTGAAAGGGTTCACTGCAGTGTGTACCTATCTGCATTTTGCCAATTACAATTTCATTGGTCAAGAACCAGTCACATGTCACTTTACTGAGAATGACTGTTGTAAAGGATGTCGAGGCATGAATTTTCAATGAATCATTTGATATATCAATGCTTGCATCTTTCTCAATTATCACCATGGTTACCTTCTGTATAATGCATGCATCCATTTGGTGGGAAAAAAAATCTGTCCACCTTACAGCCGTCAACTATTTAAAAAAAATGCTGTTTGCCTGAGTGATGTAATTTAATTGACACATGCAAGCTTGTACATTAAATCCCAAATGCGCCTAAGAGATTATTATGAATTATGTACATATTTTGAGTTATTAAAAAATGTGGCACATGTCATGCATGTACTTTTTAACCATTTTTCTGAAAAATCTCTTGAAACTGTTAAAACTTAACAGTTTAAAAGTGTCCATGTAAGTTTTCAGAAATTGGTTCCGAAAATGTGTGTATTCTAGAAAGAATAATTTCTATATCTTACACTCTAAAAATGGATTGGTTGAAAACAACCAATATATTGGTTATGTCAATCCGTTTTTAGAGTGCCGAGTACTAAAGCTATTACTCGACTATTTTATAGAATAATCCTTTTACAACTAGCTTTATTCAAATGAATCAATGTTAAATACTGTACAAGAATTCAGCCTTCCATTTTCATACAACAATTATGGTACTTGTATAAACCCGTTACCTCAAGGACTCAAAATGATGCCTAGCCAAATACGGATATGGAGGCCTTTCTGTATTGGAATATTTTATGATCATAAATGTCAACTTTGTTGACCTTAATGTGACCCACGTGACACTTTTCAAAAGATACCAGCATAAATAGAGTGGCAGTTGACTTTTTTTCTGTGGATTAAACCAAAATATTCCATTCCGACTTTGAGACAGGGGTAGAATCCAATTGACTGGACAAACCGAGGCATTTACTTTACCTTCCTCTTTTTCACTCGATTTTAAATGTGTTTGTTTTATTGGAATAATTAACACTGAAACATCGATCAATTTTAAGCTATTTCTTTCCTCTTGAACCATGCAAGGATTTGAAGTCACAAATTACAAATATTTAGGCCTAGGCAGTTTGTATATAGACTCACTCAAAAGACAAATGACTATGAATCCCTAATAGGTCTGTATTAAAAAAAAGAAACTATTTTTAGCTTTTCGTAGAAGTAGACATAACATTTAAATTCTTGTTGAGGCATTAAGTCTGAATATACTACATACAGTTGTGATCCAAAATTTGCACACAAGGCAGAGCTACATATTCCCAATTAGCCAGTTCGGTATTTCAACTGCACATGTGCACAATGACAACGCCCACATGTTAAATTCAATCAGAATGGGCATTCGCGTAACATCGTGTGACATTACGTCGGCAATTTTATCTTGTATGACCTTCGAGATACCGAATATTCATTCCAAAGATGTCAACCATATCCAAATGATGACATTGAAGGACTTTGGAAACATGATTTTATTGATAGACCGTACTGAGAAATTACAAGGGAAAAATTGTAAGAAACGGAACAGTTTCCAAGTTTGTGTAGATGTTTGGGCTGTAGCTTATCTGTGCAATGTTGAAAATACTCCATGCGCAGTCTGCTTACGAAGTTCTTTTAACTGAATAGGCTTGTACAAAAAATGTTTACCTTGTTGACATTAACCCCTTGACTCAGGTGTTATAATGGACACATGAGGTTTGTGCAGCCAAACGTAACATACACTATCATCCAACAATGGATTGAAAATGGATTGAAAATGCAGAGAATGCGTGTATGGCCTGGTGGTAATTTTCTTTAGATGTCATCCATGTGCAAGAGGTTAAATGCTGCACAAGTGAAGGTGACAAATTTACATGAAATTCTTGGACACAGCAATAGGATTAGTTAAAATGTACCTTTATGTTGCTTGTGATGTTCTACAAATATTAAGACCATTGGTGCAGGTTCAATAATTAGGTTGGTTTAAATTACTGCCTACTTCAATAATAGTTATGGTGTTGAGACCATGAAGGAAGGAACACAAGTGTTCCTTCTCCATGTTGAAACAGAGCTGTAGTCCAGTCCCTACAAGTCCAGTCACAAGTAACTGGATGAACAATGACAAAGGAATGCCTTTGTCAAAGCTCACTTGTGATTGGAATTAGGATTGGGGGGCTTGTGATGGACTCTCTAATACATCTCTGTGCTGAGAATATGAAACAAAACCAACCATTTCATAGAACTTCACACAATGTACAATTTCAAATTGTTTAGATTGGTCCTGTACAGTTGTCCATTTTAAAGTTATACTTTCAAAGTCTGTCACATATACGTACTGCAACAAGCCGAACAAGCAAAAAGAAATTTTTAACTACAGGATAACATCATGCGTGTGCTGCTTCCCCGATTTACTTGACTTGCTGGATTTGCCCGATTTGCTGGAAATTCCACTCCTCGTGCTGCCAGCTTCATCATCTCCTTCTGTCCCTCCCGTCCCGCTGCTAGAGTGACCGTTACGCTCCCGGCGTGGCTTGACCGTTGAGTAGAGGGGGTCAGGGGAATCTGTGCTTCTCCTGTTGAGCGAGTTACCCCCGTTTGACCGGCTGTGCTCTCCCCTGTCCGACGATGTTGTACCGCTGTGATTACTACGCCGATCCATGGAACCCGCTGTTCCATTCTGTCGGGTCGTGGAGGGGTAACCAGTGTCGCCAGAAGCCGTCGGGTAACCACTGACGGAGGTCTTTTTCTTGCCATTGGAGACGTTTCCTGCATCGTCAAACAGAAACAAAATTGAGAGCTTTGAATGATGCTGATGATTTTCTGAATCATGTTGTTATTACAAAACTGTCTTTGATTGTGCAATACCTGCTGGTATACTGGACTTAACTTCCGAGCTACCTGGGCTGACTTAAGTGGTTAAGACGTCTGCACTTGTAAGCAAGGGGTCGTGGGTTTGAACCCCACCCACAGACTTTTGGAATGCACCTGGCTAATCCGGAAGGTAAAATCTTTGTTTACAGTTTGTCACATCTGCAGTCTTTTTGCTTAATAAAGCTATGATCAAAACCAAATTAGATTGGTTTCAATCTGAAAGCCTACTGTTTATAAAGATAATACCAGTACCAATCCTCTTGAGAAATATTTCCATCTGAAATGCTGTCATCGTCTAGAAAATTGTATCTGAAGAACTCCAAAAATGATGTGGGTTGTTTTGGTATTAACATAAACAATAAAACTGTTTTTAACTGTTTTAGTGGGACTTGGTTTATGGATGGAACTCAAACTTTCATGTTGAATCACACAAAGTATATGAATAAACACTGTCTGCAACTACTATTGTTCTCAATATACCTTTAACAAATAGCCAGATGCAATCAACTTTATTTATTTTCCCACTTTGATGATAACTATCAGCTAGTTTTATGTGCTTTTTAAAATTATTCACAGGGCTTTACAATTATTATCATCAATCTAAATCAAGGAGTAAACACTGACAATTTTGAGCTTGTCAATTCGGTTTATTTTCTTTTACTGATTTTATTTCACCTAATTGTAGGAGGGTAATGGGTTTGACTCATTTCATTACTCATTATACATGTATTCTATTTTATAAATAGCTGTTCTCATCAATGTATTGCTATATGGGATTTATATTCTCATGTTTCATAACACACTTTTAGCACATGTCACGTATTTCAATTGTACCCCAACATAACCCACAGCTGGGACGAAATTGGCTGTGGATGCATGACTCAATGCTTTTGAATAATTTGCATTACTATTCAACCTTTCATCAGTTGCTGTGGAATTTCGACAAAGACAGAGTCATGGCCTTCACCATTCAGGCCATCACGTTTCTTTATCAGTGTGCGTCAATAATTTAGCAGGTTTCAAGGATAAAGGGGAGAGGGTTCAACAATGGGAAGATGGAATCACTCTGTTTGGTTATTTTTGGTAAAATAAATAGGTTAGTGGTATGCATACTTTCCCATGTATGCATACATTTTTCAGTATATAGTTTATATTATATGTATGTAACCGGTCTTTATGAATTATTGTTTTTATAACTGAAGTGGATTTATAATGCAATAATTGTTATTTTTTATTGTATACTATTAACAGCAATCTTGGGTGCTCCATTACACAAGGCTTAGTCCTCTCTCAGATATCACCCCCATTCATACTGTTTATTTATTTATTTTGATACAATTAACTTCATGATAAATTATCTTAATATTGTGCTATTTTAAAGTATGAATGGAAAATAAAACAAACATGTGAACCATATACTACTCCCCATTATGAAATTCACAACTAAAACCACCCTTATAAAACTTGGAAGATCTCATGTTCATGATTTTGTTTTCAATTTTTTTTTTATAATAGCATTCCTGTGTTTTTTGTGTGTGCATAGGGTTCTTTTGGGGAAAATCACTGTCCAATGAAATAACAGTTTTCACACAGCAATGCAGAAAAAAATTGAGATCTGCATATTTCATTAAATCCTCTCTTATATACAGTACAGGTGTATTAAAATAAAAAATTAGCGTCATTTCAGCATCAAATTTAAATATTTGCAGTGCTCCTCTTGGTAGGAGAACCTCAGATATCCTGAAAGAATTTTGGTTAGAATATTTATTTTACCATTGAGCGTGGCATGTGTATTTTCATAATTGAAAAGGAAAAATCAATGATCTCAATTTTTTTCACTTCTGCTGAGTGCTGACAACATACAGGCCTAATTCAAACAATTGAGAAATTCCCAGAACTTGCTCTGGAGATGCCCTTATATATACCCGGATATGAAAACTGGGTTTTTTTTTCTTCCGCTGTAAATATGTGTGGTTTCTGTTCCACTACTCTTATCCTACAGACTTGCAAAGTCCAAAGGTTGTTGATAAAGTTATTACTCTGGTATAGAGTAGATAACAGTGGCTTGGGTCACTCCATCGTGATTGCTATTTTATAGTAGTCCATAGCTAACAATAACATTTATGGCAGTACCAAGTACATACGGATTTTTTTATAACCTGCGTACAGTTTAGTTTTTGATCATTACCAAAGCTGTATTAAACATGTACCCTTAATGTTGAAGAATATTTCCCAAATCTCATGTTTTGGTCCAAATCATCCCATTTATCTTTGGTAAATTTTAAGCTGATATATTGACCATTGCGGTTTGCATGTCAAAGCCAAAATTACGACTTGCTACAACGCCGCTTAATTAAGCACATTGTTCGATACTCCTTTTGCATTCCCTCCTAAAGTTCTGACCTTTGGTGACTGGGTAGTAATCAGAGAACTGCATGTCCGCGTGAAGCTTGTCCTGCTTGCTTGCCAGAATGAAGGCCAAGATGCCCAAAACGATGGCGTCGAAGATGCTGATGATTGCAAGATAGAACACCCAACGCAGTTGACACTTGCCAGGATTACCGTAGGAGATATCTGGCCCACAGAGGGCAACAAACGCATTAAGAGAGGACCAACTGGCTGGGTAAATGAGGATGCCGATCAACAGAAATAACCCTATTTGAAAATAAGAAAAAGAGTCCAAACTTGAAGTCATTTACAGTTTTTTTTAATCGAAACACAGTTATGTATACAACAAACAGGAGTGTCATTTTTGTTCGATGTTTTAGTTTTCTTGTTCACTTTGAAAATTTACAGAATTAGGTAACTTCTCTTGCGATTCCCTTTTGTTTTGTTTTTTAGGATATTCAAGTTAATATTTAAAATCACAAAAAGGTTTTTATTGGAAGGATTTGCTTCCAAACAGGTTCTTTTTCTTGCTGTTTTTCACACTCT
Organism: Hippasteria phrygiana; assembly: GCA_037893225.1. Lineage (NCBI taxonomy): Eukaryota > Metazoa > Echinodermata > Asteroidea > Valvatida > Goniasteridae > Hippasteria > Hippasteria phrygiana. The sequence goes on from JAZGUH010000381.1 coordinate 156,520, forward strand.
GGAAATAAACTGAAGGTTGACGTTTAGCCCTTTGTACAGAAACTGTATGGCAAGCAAATATCTACACGGCTATATATACCAGTGGTCCATTGTTTAGGGCATGGGATCGTCAGTGTCCAGTATTTCCCATGAAGCAATGGGAAAACGGCAAACAATAGAAAGCAAAGTATTGTATATATAACCTTTTAAACTATTCAAAGGTGCCAATAACCCACTACTCTGTAAAAAGGGCACATAAGTCGCTGCTTTTACCCGTAATGGGCCGTTCTATGTGAAGAGGATGAAACATTCTTCAAACAAGTGACTTTTAAGGGAGGGATTTTTTTGGATCTTTGATACCTATATTATTCTAGTTCATAACCAAAATCTTTGATTTCAGTGAATAAAGATGGAAAAATAATGTGTTTGTGTCGAGTGCTTAAATCTATTGCTTTGCTTTTTGTTTTTTTTAAATGGCTTGTTTCTCCTTAAGTCATTTCAAGAAATTCCTGAAAACAAAAATGCAAATTTCCAAATATCTTGTGAATGCAAAATGCTAAAGGCCTGACATATACTATATGAAAGCTTATAAAATGGCCTTTCCAGCTATATATAAAACACTATTTTCAAATTTTGCAACATAATTGCCCTTTTTGCAGAGTGGGTCACATATATTACATGTATTCCAGCTGAAAGCAATTAGCATAAATAAACAGAGGTGGAGATTACTGCTTTTGTAAGTTACCTACATGTAGTTGGGCAAGTTATTGTCAACAATATTTATTGACTTATTCAGTTGCCATGGCTACTGCTCTAAATTGATGTTATTCACAGTCCCGTAAAATTAGATATAGCCCCGCCTCTTCATGTTTTTTTTAAGCAAAGAAAGTTTTCTGAATGTCTAACACTTTTCTTTTTTTTTAAACCAGGTCTCAAAAAATTAGGAGAATTCAATTGGTTTCAAATGTTCACCAAACAGAAAATGGTATTGATTGCTAAAACTTGTGATTTAAACCAGACATAGTTGAAATCGAGTACTCTTTTGACCAGTTAACAACTTTCCGTTGACATTTTTCCTGTTTACATTTTTCAGGGAATATCGTAATATCAAAATCTTGAACAATCTGCAATGGGGTTTACATACCTGTATATTTAGGGTATTCCTCCAAAGATTATGGATTAAACCATGCCTTTAAATATCAGTTACATAATAGAGATAGGAAACATTACATGTGAATACTTCCTTACACAACTTTGTTTCCTCTGATTAACTATAATAATTGTAAACATGTATGTCTTTTCCCAAGAAAGGAAGGCAGTTATTTGTAAAGCATTTCACAAATTAGCATGTCATTAAGGAAACCACAGGGGTAGGAAAAGGCTATCAAACCAATTACTTAAGCCAATTAACTGTCAATCAATCCCATCTTATCTGATAATAGTGTCATTTCTTAACCCTAACCTTCCCTAACCTGCCAAAATCAAACACCCATTTGTGTTGAATTTTGTGTGATTGGGTACTGTAGAGCCTTGGCACCATCACTTTGCATGGGACTCGATGCCCTGATTTTGTCTAAGTACAAAGAATGTGCCATTGGTTTACTACACAGTGTTGGAGTTTGTGTCGTTAGGGAAGGATTCTAGTAAAAAGGCTTGGGCTGTTAGGGTTAATTAAGGTGAGTTTGAAAAGATGGGGCATCAAAATTTTATTTTTGCAGTAAAATCATTCAAATGTGGAAAGATAAAAATGTCCATGTGCCACAATGAGCAGTGATCTGTGCCTTGCCTATAAAGAATAAATGAAAAAGTACACATCCTAAAGAAAATTACTGAAACATTCTTAAAAGAAAAAGATAATTACTGGAGTACAAAGAGTCTAACATACAAGAAGGGTTATGAAATAAATGCAAGCCTTAGAATCTTTCAAAATGATTAATTTTTGATATTCAAGTTCACTGGGCTAGCTTAGGCCCCCTACTTTGTTTTACATAAATTAACCAAACACTGACGTTTAGGCTAAATAAGTTGGGTTTTTTTCGGATTGGTAAAAGTTTTAATGCATGCAGATATACTGTATTTTCCATAAACGTATGTGATCCATGGGTTGTGGGCCATCAGAAATATTGGTCATGATCGATTTGTGCCAGTTACAAAAGGTGTGCATTATTAATATTAGAAATATCTATTGAGCTAAAATGCTTGGATATAAATGGTTTTGCACCTGGCAGTAGCTTTTGTCACGAAATCAGCAAATTTTATAACCTTTTTATGTGATCATTAAAACTGATGCAAGTGCAAGGTGATGGTAAACTAATTTGTTTACCAACCTAATTAGCTACTTAATTTTTTTTTTTTTTTTTTTTTTTTAAACGGACAAATTTTAACATCTCACCAGTGGCTATCTGCAGTGCTCCACATATCTTGAAGACAGTGGCTGTGCTGGGCTTCTTGCAGAGGAACAGCAGCATGCAGACGATGGACAACAGCAAGAAAGCCACAGCTAGAGCCACAAAGATCGTAGCCGTGAACATTGTGACTGGGATGACCTGTGTGGCCTGGGATATATCTTGTAGGGCATTCACAGGCACGCACTCCGCACCCAGGCTAAAGCTCACGCAGAACCGGTACAAGCCGAAGTAGCCGGTGCCTTGAGCGTCCGGCCCGTCGCCTAGCCAGTACGGTTGGACCAAAACCACACACATGATGATAGCAAAACAGAAGGTAAACAGGGCCCAGGCGATCGCTATGGCCCGAGCGTTCCGGATGTAGTTTGTGTGGTAGTAATACGCGTACGTGTCTTGCTTTGCCGAGTTGGCCATTTTGGAAGGGTGAAAACTCGTATCAAATATTAACTGTTTTTCGTCGCCCAAACATCTAACAATCCTTCCCCTGATCCTGTCAACGTAATCTTCGATTTCAGATCAGTTCAGCGTGGAGATTATTATTCCATATAACCAACTGCGAGGCGGAATCCGATTAGTTGGAGAGGAAATTTGACACTGCTGCTAACAAAATACCATTCTCACGTAACAGATCGAATACCACTGCGCCACTATAGCCGGTTAACAATAGGGGGACAGGTGTGCTGAACCGTGACTTTATTGCGCTTGGGTGCGGTTACTTCAAAGCAGTCTCTGCGTAGGGCGCCCCCTCAGGCTTCAAGTTACACCTGTCGTTTCGCCTGTCGATAATTGATTGGATAACCAGACCGGTCCTAGAGGGCGGTGTGGTTTCTATACTTTTGCTCCAATCTCTTGGTGTTTTTGCTGCTGTCCAAAATGGGCTCAGTATGACCATGGAGGAATAAAACACTGGTATGACCAAAATGGTTGTCAACATCAAAGGGCACCAGCCTATCGCGCGCGATATCGATGGATTACCCAGAAATTATTTGCTTTGTTGTACCATGGAGACCATGGTTGTACCATGGAGGAAGGTCTATATCCTTCCTCCATGGTTGTACATGTAGACAGGGATGAGGTTGTGGTGTTGCTTGCATCTGTTCGCCTGTAGATAAACAATTGGTCGTGGGTTAAAACGCTGCCTTTCTACAGGCATTCTGACGTGAAGTTGTCTTTAGCATTGGTGATGATTTTTTTTAAGGGCATAGTTGCCTCGAAGGCTAAAATATACCGTGGGACTGTTAAACTTTGTCGATCAACGTAAATACGTTTTGAAGTTTTGTATGGTGGAAACGATAAGAATGTAAACGAGAATTGGCGGGTGACACCATGTGAAAATAATCTCTTCTGGGAAGATATGTGGTTAATGGTTCTGAAAAGAACCGGGGTGAGAGAAGAACTCGACGTTTCGGACAGTGTGCTCCGTCCGTCGATCCTGACTCACTCTCCTGAGGATGGACAGAGCACACTGTCCGAAACGTCGAGTTCTACTTTCACCTCTGGGTGATATAATTAATCGGAGAGAGGGGGCTCACTTCAGCAAGAATAAAGGCCTTCTACTGGGTGCGTTCGATTAGCCTACAGGTGTAAGTGAAACTTACACGAGACCGTTCGATTAGTCATCACGTGATACTCGTGTCTGCCCGGTGTCAACCACCGCTACCCCCTGGCGAGCGGGTCTCTGGTGGCTGCCCGGGTGTAATGACGTCACCGGCTAGCTGGAACTACGTAAACATGGCGGAGAAGTCGAATTCGACGTGAAATGTACAACTTGACACAAATTGGAAAGCAACGAGTGTATTTTCCCTGACATTGACAATAGTTGGGGACTAGTCTACTATACTGTGTGTAAATTGTGAATTTTATAATTATGTCGTCATCCGGGTAGAGCGAACGACAGTGAGCCTGTGTTAACATTTTACACTTTTTAAAGTTCCGCCCCAAGCGACCTTTGACCTTAATTTTCCCAGCATGCCTAGCCTATAGGCGAATATACTGCAGCGTTCGATTTGCCGCATTTCGTGGCTTCCCTGTGTGTAACCCCGTGTTTACAGTGTAAGCTCATATAAAGTTCCCGTCCCAAACGATTCTGGTATTCCCAGAATACCTACATGTAAGGTATTTCTCAAACCTGGCTTGGGCTTGGGCTTCCTTCCTTCCTTCCTTAAAAGTGCAGCCTCATAATTTATGTATGAGGATAAATGCACTGTGTGTGAAAATAATCTAGTCCCCAGTCCCATTAATTGCCGATCTGAAGCCTTAAATAAGTAAATAAACAAACAGGCTCTGGATTAAAACTTAAGACTTTGATGTACATGTAGCAAAAAAGTGTAAAAGATCTTGCCAAATCCGGGGACAAAACTGCAGTGCAGTGGGAGCCAAGAAGTTAAGAAATGCCCAAAGGCGAATACACCGCAGCGTCCGATTAGCCTCATTTCGTGGCTTCCCCGCGGTAAGCGCAAGCTAATCGAACGCAACCACTGGAGTTCAGTGTACACGTGTCAATAAATTAGATCACGTGAACAACAGCAGCTTCGCGCCATCGCCAAGAGGGCTAGGCCAAGTCTATCCATTTTCCCAGCATGCATGCAGGATAGGATATTTAAAAAAAAATCCATGAAATAAAATTCCGTGACGTCACCGCGCCTGCAACTTCACTGGTTACCAACGGTCAACGCGATATTTAGTAAGTAGACTGATAACAATCGGGAACCAGTGATTTGCCACTTGACACAATTTCCAAGTCCTCGTTTCATCGAATTGTGCGTAAAACTAAAAGTAGAGTAGTATTACTCTTTATAAGTTGTGTCATAGTTTAGGTGACAGTGCTTGTTTTGGGACTGTTTACGTGAGAAGCTTGACGTGCTGAGAGTAAAGTAAGTACTGTGAGAATGTGTTGTGACGTTACGACGTGTGTAATTTTGTCAATTTCTGGAGAGAAATGCAGGCGAAGCCGAAGACCAAGAGTATTAAACGTTAGACAGAAGAGATTGTTTACAAATTTGACATGGTTATTTATCCATGTTAAAACTGAAACATGACATTGAGAAACGTGTGTACACATACATGTACATGAACATGTGCGTTGTCTATAGTTGACGACTGTCTGTCTATACAAACTGTGCACTATAAAGCAACTTTTGTAAATTTTGATTAGGCCTACTTCCAGAACTGAGTGATCCCCACAAAAACAATTTAGGGGCCTAGCGACAAACCAACACAACAGGTATAGGGCAGTTTTTTTTTCAGTTTTGAGAGAAATTTTCGGGTAAAGCGACGAAGACGACAAAATGCAACGCAGAAATAAAGATGGCGATCACCGCGACGCACAGTAAACATGCAAAACCGCGTTGATTTGCATGGCAACTGCTGTAAAGTGCATAAGAAAATTTCATATTCTACCATAATAAACTGTTCAAAATTACAAAAAAAGATGTCAATAGAATTAACTTAAGAGAAGTCTGCTTTAGGTTGAAAAAGTCATTTTGGAATGAAAAAAATACCCTTAACTCTAATTTGATCAACTAAAGAGGGGCCCTACACAACACAATCGCACCAGAAAATACACTTCCAAGGCAGCCAAGTGTCATCAGTGCACAACGAATCTCGTCATCCTCAAACGCACTGCCTCCATGGTGCCGAAATCAATGTAGCCCATTCTACAAGGGCTCCGTGGAACCATAATTAGTTACTAATTAATTGACAAATGGAGAAAGGTGGTGCACGAATATTGCCTACGCGCGAATATAGCTGGTGCCACGATATACGATCTCATTGTCGGTACATGTAGCTCTCATAAAATCTTAATTACAGCTTCGTCAGAAAAAGTCAACGAAGCTGTTTATTTGGACATTTCTGTCTTGACAATAACCTGAATTTGGATGTTTGCATTCCTTCAGAAAAAAAGTGTGTGTATGAGTATTTATGCTAACCTGATTTTGACATTTTTTACTTTTGTGTGCCAAGGTGAAATTTCAAGATGAGATTTTTAGTTTAGACTTTTCTAGTCAGTAACATTAAGACTGACCTCTACTTGCAGAAGAAAAACAATCACTTTTGAAGAGTAGAAAATTGTTCACAGCAAAATGCCGCAATTCACAGTTTACCAATCCAAATTCACAATTTGCTAATTAAATCAGACGTAGTACTCAAAACACACCAGAAATATTTCTGAACAGAAATCATGCTATCCATAATTAGAGGACAAACTCGTTCCCTGCTTGAATCTCATGACCTGATAGTTGCAAGTCATGGCAACATCTGCAATGTCATTCTTTGGTTTATTGCTAGCCCTAGAAGGACGCTATGATATAGCGTCCTAGCGCCCAAATATGCAAAACAGTCCTATGCTAGAAACCGAAGATCAAAAATCACACTTTACCTGCATAAATATTCTTGGCATCATTTTATTCAAACAGTTCAACAGCCCATCTCCCTGTACGGATAGAAATATTCCTCCAAGAATGTCAAGAACAGGAGATATTTGCGGCGCAAAATCGTCTCCACGCGACGCTGACTTCACAAACACGAGGAGGGATACCCACATTTAGAACGTTCATCAACAGAGGGCGCAATTTCGGCCGTGCACGCCACCACAGACATATAAATAACCCATGGCCAAATTCGATCAGCGAGTATTTGCCAACCACTGGTCGATTTTGCCTGGTACCCAGGTTATATTTTCTGCATAGGTTACCAGGCAAAATTGACCAGTGGTTGACAAAGAGTCGCTGATCGAACTTGGCCCATATGTCTGTGGTGCACGCGGTGACTGAAATTGCGCCCTCTGTTGATGAACGTTCTAAATGTGGGTATTACTCCTCGTGTTTGTGAAGTCAGCGTCGCGTGGAGACGATTTTGCGCCGCAAATATCTCCTGTTCTTGACATTCTTGGAGGAATATTTCTATCCGTACGGGGAGATGGACTGTTGAACTGTTTGAATAAAATGATGCCAAGAATATTTATGCAGGTAAAGTGTGATTTTTGATCTTCGGCTTCTAGCATAGGACTGTTTTGCATACTTGGGCGCTAGGACGCTATATCATAGCGTCCTTCTAGGGCTAGTTTATTGCCAAATTGATCCATGTGTCTCGAACATGTAAGTGATCTGTCCCAGGTTGAAGTTGTGTTTCCTGTGAGATTCGTACATGTGCAACTCCATGTTTGACGTGGTAACTAGTTTAAATTAATTATCTGCAGTACCCATCTTTACAGATTCCAAACTCCCAATCTGGGGGTATGAGTTATGTTATTTGGGGGGGTATGTTATATGCAGACATGAATGTGAGTTTAAATGACCATGGAGATACATGGACAGGTATGGGTCCGCCTAAATTTCTTCTGAATAATACACGATTGGTTATCCTCCAATTTTATTTTACTGAATTATTACGAAATACCTTACTAGACTATAAGTTAATAGTAGTCTCAATCATCCTGTGAAATGATGGCACCAGGTGTGCTGTCGTTGTCAAGAAAAGTGGAAATATATATCGTTTTCCTAACGATTTCCAGCTGGAAATCGTTGGGAAAACTTCCCTGTAGCCGTTAGTCAAGGCGCACCCCGGACATGATAACGCCATGGCATATCCGGGGCGCGTCACGCGCCCAGATAGTCATGAGCGCCTTGACTAAAGGCTATCATCCGCCCGACGGTTGAAAACGAGAGCCGCTTTTCTCTCGTTTTTTTTCGCCATCCAACAACTGCAAACTTTGAACAGGTCAGTGGAATGATATTTCCTATAACATACTAATCCCCAAATCTGCCCATTTCTGAAAATTACAACAATGACCAATCATGTACACTGCCTTTAATAGTTCCCACAATAACGAATGGTAGTTTAGGTTAAATTGCGGAATTTATTTTAATCTCTCTGGTATGTTTGTTCATCACCTCATGTGTAATTGACCTATCCTTCTCTGGAATGTACATGTAGCAATAAGACAACTCAGTGGAATTTTCTGCAGTAATTTTTATCTCTCAGATTTTGCATGATCAACTTTGAACGATGGTTACTGTGATTGGACAGGATTGCACGAACTATGTTCCTATGATTCTACTGCAGTAGGTCGATTTGTTGGTCAAAAATAAACTTGGCTGCAAGCACCATTGCTTTAATGCCAAATTTGTGTTGCTTAATTAACATGCAACATTATTTCTGAGGGGCTGGGTAATGCTTTCAATTTAGTCAAATAATGCTTTCAAATTGAGTTTCTGAATTTATTATTAAAAAAACATGCATGTATCATATTTTTACAGGATTACTTGAGAACATAAACAAATCTACAAGTCTAATTTTAACCGAAATTGCCAGCAACAAAGTGGTGTTCATATGGGTGAAAAATGTGACCCGGCACCCCAAAACCAGGCTGAAGTAGGTCATTTTAGTTTAGGGAATTTAGCTAACAAAGCATAGTGTTATAAATACAGTACATGTAGGTGAAAATGAAAAGCTGTGGATTGCGGACCAACAGTGGTGGAATTTGTAAAGCTTGTGTGCTATCATTCCATGAATAGCTTATAAATAAGAAGTCTTTATCCTGGGTTTAGTGATAGTTGGTCACAAGTGGGGGGAAATGTAGCGTGACAATGACCTGCATTTTTACTAAAAATCCTCTAAAAAAAATAGCTGTACTACCTGGCACCAGTGCTGGTAGCGTACAGCATTTCTTGTGTGTACATCTGTTTGTTCATTATACCTGATTCATTCAAGGTTAAACATGAATATGGAAAACAAAACCTACATGTGTAGTGTGGGCTTTGGCTGTTGGGAATTTTCCATTCAAAGATGCAGGATATTGTGTGCGGGTGCATTATATGGATGAAATGCAGGTTTTGTGTGGACACAGGTCATACCGCCACTGAAGGTCAATTTTATAAAACACAGGCAGTCCATGATGTGTGTGTACGTGTAGGAAATCCAAGGAAAGGCTTTGTTGCATGCCATCTGACCTGTAACCGAGAGCCAGTAATTTTTATGACATTGCAGGAATTGAAATTCAAGCTGGACTGCTGGGTCAAGTCCAGTAATTTAGGCACTGGTCTAGCTGACTCTAAGACCAAACTAGACCAGTGGGCTGGGGATTATTCTTTTTGATTAAATGTAGTGTACACGATTGGTAATCCTCCAATTTTTCTTTTACTGAATTATTATGAAATACCTTACTAGACTGTAAGTTAATAGTAGTCTCAATCATCCTGTGAAATGATGGCACCAGATGTGCTGTCGTTGTCAAGAAAAGTGGAAATATATATCGTTTTCCAACGATATCGTTGGAAAACTGCCCTGTAGCCGTTAGTCAAGGCGCGCGTGGCTACCCGGACAAGTGGCGCGCCCCGGACATGATGGCGCCATGGCATATCCGGGGCGCGTCACGCACCCAGATAGCCACGCGCGCTTTGACTAAAGGCTATCATCCGCCCGACGGTTAAAAATGAGTGCCGTTTTTTGCGCCATCCAACAATGCAAAACTTTGAACAGGTCAGTGGAATGATATTTTCTATAACATACTATATAATCCCCAAATCCGCCCATTTCTGAAAATTGCAACAATGACTAATCATGTACACTGCCTTTAACCCTAACCCTAACCCCCTAGACACTTTTGGTTAGCATGCATCCTCAATCCTTCAAACTCCCCTAATTGCATTGACCTAATTACATTGACCCTTTTAAATGTAAACTTAAAACCTTTCTTTTTAATGTAACATTTGTAAATTAATGTGATTTTTTAAAATGGTTTTTAGTGTTTCTTATTCGTAATTTTGTGTCACTGTGTCGAGTAGTTAGATGCTTAATTACGTAGGTAGGGTTAGAGGAGTCTGTCTCCGGGAAAGGTCGAGACATCACCGATGTCAGCAGGGTTAGGCTTAAGTAATATATTCTCCCTGTTGGCGGGACAGACGTATCCCCATACTGCGGTTTGGGCACTGGCGCGGTGACATAATTTTATATATAAATCCCTCTGTCTTTTTGTTTTATTTTAAAGTAGTTACTTTTAATTTTGATTCTGTAATGCGCTTTTGATCATTTGTATGCAAAAGGCGCACTATAAATTTTTAATTATTATTATTATTATTGCCTCACATGATAAAAAATGTGCATGTAACCTTGCAAATGGATAAGTGTACATTCACCACTGAATGTGGTGAATGCTGGTGTACGTTCACCACTTGGCAATCTCACTTCAATCCTCAAAAATCAACCACCACTCATGCCAAATAGCCATTTGAACTCAATCAACCAGCAGCGAAACCAAGCTGAAGTAGGTAACTTTGGTGTAGAGAATTTATCTAACAATCCATTTTTAATTGGTACTTAAGATTGGACCACAAAATGTTCTTTCCCTGGAAAGAGTTCGATTTCCGGACATCACTTATTTTCCCTTAAGGGGACTGTTAGCTAAGCAGACAACTTTTTTGTTAAATTTTTTTTTTTTTTATGTATTATCACCAATACATGTATGTTGTCTTCAGAATTTACAAGAAAAAACTCTGTCTGCAAATCCGCTGTTGCCATGGTAATGGCAGCCATATTGGATTTCAGTACAATTACTTAATCAAGTTTTATGGGAAAAGTAAAACATCTTTTTTACAAACAATCGACTGTAATTTAAAGTTTAAAACATTATCTAAGTTAGTACAGAGCCCCTTTTCACAAAATCTATACTTTAAAGGAGCACCCTATGACGTAACCTCAAAAATATTTTCTTAGCAATTTGCTTAGCAAACAGTCCCCTTAATATGACTTAAAAACTACCAAAAAGTGTAAATCTGATGAAGAAACACGAATTTAGGAGAGAAAAAATTTCAACTTATTCTTTGAAAATACTTTGACTTTTTCTGTCATGGCCCATAGACTTTGTGCACGAGGTATAAGTGATGTCCGGATATGGAACTCTTTCCCATTCCCCTTCAAACATTCAAAGAGATATTGAAAAACACATTGTGTACACGTACACATAGACTAGTATCAGCAGCATACTTTTTTTTAGGATAGTTGACTACGTGTAAAAACCCATATTTCATGGAATTGGGACTAACCTCAAACACATAAATTGACTTTTGGACGATAAGCAACCTGCAGTCATTGACCGAATGGTGTAAAAGTTCTATGCACGAATTGTTTCATGTTATAACCTTTGCATTCTGTGTCCTGTGCAGTGTTGACAGTAGAATATGGTATGTCAGTCTGTGCAATTATTCATTGATTAACCCTAACCTTCCCTAACCTGCCAAAATCAAACACCCCATTTGTGTTGAATTTTGTGTGATTGGGTACTGTAGAGCCTTGGCACCATCACTTTGCATGGGACTTGATGCCCTGATTTTGTACAAAGAATGTGCCATTGGTTTACTACACAGTGTTGGAGTTTGTGTGGTTAGGGAAGGATTCTAGTAAAAAGCCTTGGGCTGTTAGGGTTAATTAAAAAGTAAACATACGTTTGTTGTTCAGAACTAGAAGGTACATGGTTCAAACTGTTATCATGTACGTGAATCTGCATGCATTTAACATCATGTAAAATAAACGTAGTGTACATGATTGGTCATTGTTGCAATTTTCAGAAATGGGCGGATTTGGAGGTTAGTATTTTATAGGACATATTCCACTGACCTGTTCAAAGTTCTGCGTTGTTGGATGGCGGAAAAAAACGAGAGAAAAACGGCATTTGTTTTCAATCGTCGGGCGGATGATAGCCTTTAGTTAAGGCGCATGTGGCTACCTGGATGTGTGACGCACCCCAGATATGCCAGCATGTCCGGGGTGCGCCACTTGTCCTAAAGGTTACATTTGTTACAGAGAGCATTTTTCCAACGATTGTTACACGTAACAATCATTGGAAAATGATATAAATTTCCACTTTTCTTGACGACAGCACACCTGGTGCCATAATTTCACAGGATGATTGAGACTACTATAACTAACAGTCTAGTGAGGTGTTCCGTAATAATTCAGTAAAAATAAATTGGAGGATTACCAATCGTGTACACTAATTTAAACATGAATTGTAGCATCCAGCCACAATCATGATTGACAGTGTGTCCTTGTTTTTTTGTTGAAACAGTATGATATGGCTGCTGTGCTTGGCAGGGTTTTAAACTATGTATCATTTTGCTGCATTGGGCTAGAATCTTCTTCCATCATGAAACTGCTGAATGTGCAGTTTTCTAGCCAAGCATTCAGTAGCGTATTAAGCACCTGCTACGCTTCCGTAAATCACCACAATTCTTCCTTTTTCTATATTTGTTCTGTTTCACATACTCTTTCTGGCATTGTAACAAAGATTTCCCAAACAAGCATTTAGCACTGTGGATCAAAAGATTGTGAAGAAAAGATGAAAAATAGAGGGTGACATGCTGGTTTTACCTGAATAACAATTTGAAATAGCACAGGAATTTGATTAACAAAATGTCCACATTCTTCACAAAATAGTGTCACTGAAAGGCCCAGAATGCACCACAAAGCATCTACACGGGCTCGCCCCAAAATTTTCCGGGCCCGCGAACCCCATGCCGTAAGGGCTTTGCACCGCACACTTGCAGTAATCACCACACAAAACACCACTACGCTATAATTTTAACCTGGCTAGATAGAACACTGCATATGAGATCAAGACAGATGTGCAAAATATGATTTCTATTTAGTGGAAAGTGGTTGGCAGTGGTGTAATGGGGCATAGGGGACCTCCTATTCCCCAGCCACTATTTGCGCTCTCCCCCTCTCGAGATTGCAATTGTACATCAAAAAGTTAAAGGAACCATGCTTCTCAAATTTGCCGGATAGCATTTTATTTCATAAATACATTCATTTATATGTATTAAATGTGAATTAAAAGCCAAACTGGTTCAAGTGAAGTTTTAGTGTGATTATTTGCCGCCCAAAAATTGCCCCCCCCTTTTTGAAATTTGTTGAGACTCAAATTGAGGGCGCTGTTCGTGACGTAGATCGAGGCACCGAAATTCATGAATGGACTCGATAGTCTGGACCCGGCCCGTATACACACACACTAGGTCTACACGTGCAATTTCGTACATTGTAAGTTGCAACAACTATACATCGAACTTACCCTGATTTTCTCCCTTTTAGCGACAGCTCCTCGGGGAATGGGCCGTTTAACTGCTTTCGCCTGTACCTTACCCACATCTGGGAACTTTGTTGGGATGGCAGTGGACTTGAGCATATTTTTAATGGCCATCCCAAAGGAGTTGAAAATACCAGTATCAAAACACGACGGCTCAAAGTGGTCGCTACATAACGCTGAGAAGCTGCTCGGACCGGACCACTTCGCTCTTGTCACCTTCACTTTCGCCGTCCAAATTCTCCGATATTTCGCATCAGTTGGAAATAAATGAAGGCTTACTCCATCCTTCGTTGTTTTGCTGCATCCAGCAGCCACACACCTTGTCGGCATGGCCGAAAAACGCTATATTTTGCTTAGATTTTGGACGAAGAATGTACACTCAATTTACGCGTGATGAATGGTGCTGGCTCGAGCAGAATATGTAATGTTCCTCGATCTACGTCACTCACTTATGTTAATGAGGGTCCCACTCAGGGGGCGGAGTAGCTTGGACAAACATTTTCAAAAAATGTTTTTTCATATTTAATCTGGGAAATAATTGACTCTGGTAACAAAATATCATTGTCAAGATAATACTTTATTGTTTTAAGCAGGAATAATGCAATGTAAATCCTATATCATGGTTCCTTTAAAGCTCTTGTGTTTCCCTCTGAAGTGACCATCCCCCTTTGAAAAAAATAGTGCACCCCTGGTTGGATTTTTGTTACACCTCTGCTTGGTACATGTATGGAATATTAGATCCCCATAGTGTTGAAATATGAAGAGCTGACTACGCCATTGACCTGAAAGCCAGTTGGTTATCTTACAATTAACTTGGGGATTTGAAGTGACCTAGGGGTGCACCACACTAATTCCAGCTCCATTGACAACAGTGTAAAATCAACAAAGTTCAGGGCCCAATAACCTGTACCCCAGCATCACTGGGGTCTACACAAACAAATGCCACTTATTGTCTGATCTTTTGTCTGTCCATTTCTTTTCTATTTTTGGGGGGTTAACCAATTACATTTTTAATTATTGACACAAAACAAACCCACCTCCAAAAAAGTCCTATTTCCCAAGCCGATCAACAGCCATTTTTAACATGGCATCCCTCCACTTTCTCGGGCAAATAGGACCCATTTTTCAACAGTAATTTTATCAAGTCTGCACACAGATGGAAGCCCAGAAACCAGGGAGTTGATGCTGGGCTATGTTTACACAATCCCACAATTTTTGGAGGCACAAACTCTCCTTTTTCAAAAAAAGTTGTGGGTATACATTTTATGTTGATGAGCTGGCGCATAAATTCGGACATGAATTAGTGTAGTGCACCCTATAAGGGCAGTCAATTTCTCTTTCTGGTTAATAAATGATGCTTTAAATGTAGAGAATCAGTCACTGATCTGATATCTGAAAAAAAAATTGAAAATTTCTATTGCGTTTGTCTATAACAAGGTCAAACAAGGGTGAGCATTTTCATGCTACTTTAAACAATTAGAGAAAAGAAACCTGCATGGCATGTGTACACCCTGTGGACAAGTTAGAAGTTATATTCGAATTCTCCCTCAAAAAGCTATTTTGATGTCTCACTTTTGATGATAAGAATTCTCACAGCTTTACAAATCATTTATTTAACAAGAGGGGGACAATTACTATGGGCCATGGGGAAGCTTGACAAGAGAAAGGGGGGGGGGGGGGCGGGGTACGTGGGTTTTGCTTTCCCCATAACATTTCTAACCATGCATTCATATTAAGTTTTGTGCTGCTTTATTGGGAGTAGAAAATACATAGGCCATTTTACTACATTATACTATACTTCAAAATATTATTTCACCTCTAGAAAGGGGGATGGGGGTGTGCGGGGCGTGGGTGGGGCGTGTGGAAAGGGCATTCCAGGCCAAGCGATTCACACACATCATGGACATGCCATAACCTGCCACTACTGTCGGCGGAACGGGGGGAGGGGGGGGGGGTTTCCCCTCCCCCCATCCCCCCCCCTCCCTCCATCCCCCCACTTTTTGGCAGCTCCGCATATAAAGAAAACAACACCGCTGCAAAATCGTGTGCATGATTTAAAAAAACAACTGCATATGCTTATTTATTAATTATTGAGTTTACCTGATGTTGCCAATTAAATGTCTCTAAATGGGTCATTGTAATGAAGAAAACTGTCTCTGAAGTTTGTTTTTATCCCGACAGCACTGCTACGACTGCATGTAAACAAAAGAAGCCATTTTAAAATCCCCTCCACATGTGCACATGGAAGCCGCCATTTTGATATATAGGGTGCACCACACTAATTCCAGCTCCATTGACAACAGTGTAAAATCAACAAAGTTCAGGGCCCAATAACCTGTACCCCAGCATCACTGGGGTCTACACAAACAAATGCCACTTATTGTCTGATCTTTTGTCTGTCCATTTCTTTTCTATTTTTGGGGGGTTAACCAATTACATTTTTAATTATTGACACAAAACAAACCCACCTCCAAAAAAGTCCTATTTCCCAAGCCGATCAACAGCCATTTTTAACATGGCATCCCTCCACTTTCTCGGGCAAATAGGACCCATTTTTCAACAGTAATTTTATCAAGTCTGCACACAGATGGAAGCCCAGAAACCAGGGAGTTGATGCTGGGCTATGTTTACACAATCCCACAATTTTTGGAGGCACAAACTCTCCTTTTTCAAAAAAAGTTGTGGGTATACATTTTATGTTGATGAGCTGGCGCATAAATTCGGACATGAATTAGTGTAGTGCACCCTATAAGGGCAGTCAATTTCTCTTTCTGGTTAATAAATGATGCTTTAAATGTAGAGAATCAGTCACTGATCTGATATCTGAAAAAAAAATTGAAAATTTCTATTGCGTTTGTCTATAACAAGGTCAAACAAGGGTGAGCATTTTCATGCTACTTTAAACAATTAGAGAAAAGAAACCTGCATGGCATGTGTACACCCTGTGGACAAGTTAGAAGTTATATTCGAATTCTCCCTCAAAAAGCTATTTTGATGTCTCACTTTTGATGATAAGAATTCTCACAGCTTTACAAATCATTTATTTAACAAGAGGGGGACAATTACTATGGGCCATGGGGAAGCTTGACAAGAGAAAGGGGGGGGGGGGGGGGGGGCGGGGTACGTGGGTTTTGCTTTCCCCATAACATTTCTAACCATGCATTCATATTAAGTTTTGTGCTGCTTTATTGGGAGTAGAAAATACATAGGCCATTTTACTACATTATACTATACTTCAAAATATTATTTCACCTCTAGAAAGGGGGATGGGGGTGTGCGGGGCGTGGGTGGGGCATGTGGAAAGGGCATTCCAGGCCAAGCGATTCACGCACATCATGGACATGCCATAACCTGCCACTACTGTCGGCGGAACGGGGGGAGGGGGGGGGGGTTTCCCCTCCCCCCCATCCCCCCCCCCTCCCTCCATCCCCCCACTTTTTGGCAGCTCCGCATATAAAGAAAACAACACCGCTGCAAAATCGTGTGCATGATTTAAAAAAACAACTGCATATGCTTATTTATTAATTATTGAGTTTACCTGATGTTGCCAATTAAATGTCTCTAAATGGGTCATTGTAATGAAGAAAACTGTCTCTGAAGTTTGTTTTTATCCCGACAGCACTGCTACGACTGCATGTAAACAAAAGAAGCCATTTTAAAATCCCCTCCACATGTGCACATGGAAGCCGCCATTTTGATATATAGGGTGCACCACACTAATTCCAGCTCCATTGACAACAGTGTAAAATCAACAAAGTTCAGGGCCCAATAACCTGTACCCCAGCATCACTGGGGTCTACACAAACAAATGCCACTTATTGTCTGATCTTTTGTCTGTCCATTTCTTTTCTATTTTTGGGGGGTTAACCAATTACATTTTTAATTATTGACACAAAACAAACCCACCTCCAAAAAAGTCCTATTTCCCAAGCCGATCAACAGCCATTTTTAACATGGCATCCCTCCACTTTCTCGGGCAAATAGGACCCATTTTTCAACAGTAATTTTATCAAGTCTGCACACAGATGGAAGCCCAGAAACCAGGGAGTTGATGATGGGCTATGTTTACACAATCCCACAATTTTTGGAGGCACAAACTCTCCTTTTTCAAAAAAAGTTGTGGGTATACATTTTATGTTGATGAGCTGGCGCATAAATTCGGACATGAATTAGTGTAGTGCACCCCTAGCACCCTTTAGGTCACATCCTGTGTCAAGAAGTACAGTTCCTACAAATATACAATAAACGGACAGGTCTGTTTTTGATGTATTTGGCATATGGGCCATGTACACATAATATTGGAACACTGATAGTGATACCGGTTAGATCCGGAGATATTCAGCCACTGACTGTATAGTGTATGGGCATCTGTGCACAGGTACAATGTATGTACTGGCTATGTTAACCTTTGTATTCTCTATTCATACAAAATACACCATGCGATATTGAAAAATAAAATATGTAATTGTACGTATACATCAGTTTATACATGGTGAGTGATTAGCAGAGTTGTATTCGAGTCCCTGCAAGTCCTTTCACAAGTCCCTGCAAGTCCATCACAAGCTCTCCAGTCCTAATCACAAGCTATTCAAATGAGCTGTGACAAAGGCATTCCTTTGTCATTGTTCATCCAGTTACTTGTGACTGGCTTTATGAAAGGACTTCTGACTGGGCTTGCAAAAGGACTTGTGAAAGGACTTGCAGGGACTTGAATACAACTCTGGTGATTAGTATAAGCACAAATCTGCAGACATCATGTGATGGTATAATCTGTATTTGAGTATGTACTGCAATGTCTAAGTGTACATTGTAGTATGCAGATTATAGGTGTGGCAGAATCTGTATTCAGCAATGTGTTCACATGTATACATGTACTTTACATGTATCTGTGTACAGTACTTGTAGCTGGTTCCTCCAGTTAGGGTGTTTGAGCATCAAACTCTGCTTTCTGTCTGTTCCCACCATGTACCAATCAATATACCGGTACTCTAGCTGTACCTACATATAGAAACGAAAAGCTATGCCAATAGCTTTTTCCCTCGTTCTGTATCTATGTGGAATTTTTTGCCTGGTGCATGTTTCCCATCATCTTACAATCTTTCTTGCTTTAAGCGGATTCTTAATTTTTACCTCTTGGAAATACCTCTTCGTACCTCGGCTCTTTACCAATTTGCATGTCGCTAGTGAATTCTGCAGATTAGCATTTTGAATCAACTCAACTACTCATTCAGTTTGATTTGATTAGTGACTAACATATTTTAATGTTCTTAATTTCAGAATAATGATGCTTGTTACAAGACGATTGAGGCTTGCGTTCTTTGCTGCCCTGACGGTGTGCCTTTGCTTCTGCGGAAGTGTCTTTGGTGTTGGTGAGTACATACACATGTACTTTAACCCATTCTGTCCAGCTGTTATTAACCCTCCCTCTCTCTGTGCCAAAATGGAGCCAACTACCCTCTACCTATCAAAACCTATTAACCCTAACAGCCCAAGCCTTTTTACTAGAATCCTTCCCTAACCACACAAACTCCAACACTGTGTAGTAAACCAATGGCACATTCTTTGTACTTGAACAAAATCAGGGCATCAAGTCCCATGCAAAGTGATGGTGCCAAGGCTCTACAGTACCCAATCACACAAAATTCAACATAATGGGGTGTTTGATTTTGGCAGGTTAGGGATGGTTAGGGTTAAGTTTCAGGTTGAAACACACAAGCTGTTGGAGAGGAAGGGCTAATTAGGTTTTTTGATAGGTTATGATAGTTATAACAGTAGGAGGGTTAATGGGTGCTGGTATGCCAATACGGGCTTATGCAGCCAAGCGTAAAATATCACAGTAGGTGAACGATGGATTGAGTATTTGCAAGAATGCGCCTATAGGCATCAACCGACCAGGTGGTCTTTTTCAAGCCGCGGCAATGGCCATCATCCGTATTCAATGGGTTAAAGGTATGATGTTTACAATGGTGGTGCAGTGAGACTTGGTTGTTTAGATTTTGTTGTTTAGAACTCAACCCGTCAAAACCCAACAGCATGTTTGGTTGGAATCTGTTAGGATGGGTACTGGACCCCCAAACTGATAGTCCTTTACACTGGGTTTGGCATACCACCAGAATCAGAGTCCAACAATTTGTGTGTACATGGTGTTGGAATTTGCAAGGATGGGTATGGTTCCTAGTAAATTACACTAGGGAGTTCGGGTTAATGACTTGGCGGAAAACCTTTTATTGCGGAGTACATGCACATTTTATCTAAAGAACTGTTTGTACGTACATTTCGTAAATACTTCGGGTTGGAGCAGTGTCACTTCTGAAAATTGCAACATTTCAATCTGTAAAATTAAAAAAAAGTCCACGCATTCTCCAAACTTCCAAAGTTGGTACATGCAGGCTTCCAAAATATTGCTTAAGTGTCTTCCCAGTGATAATTATCTTGTCCAGAATATGGATTCCTGGATTTCCTTCATTCTCTCAGCAGCTGTTTACAATTCTCCTAAACTGTATTAATTTCTCTGTTGTATGTCTTTGTCTTTATTGTCTGTTTTTGAAGATTACAATGTAACCATAGACATCAGTTCCTCTTCCATTATTTTATCCTTTACAATTCTCATGGATTTGTCAATTTCTGGTATCCTTTTTCTGTTTCTTGCAGATTGCAATGTGACCATAGACATTAGTTCCTCCAACAAGGAGGGCATGTTCTCCTCCTATTTATTCCCCACCTCCTACGCCAAGCTGCCTGAGGCGTATTCCTGCTGGCTGACTCTGACCCCGGATGACCCTAACAAGTACATCCAGCTCATGTTCGATGATTTCCACCTGAGCAGCGAGTATGTGCACAGCGGTGACTGCAACGCTGAGGATTTTGATTATCTCGCTGTAAGTATTGCTGCCAAGTAAACTACTCCAGTCTTTGTGTCAGTTCCCAACAGATAATATGTGTATGTCATTTGAGTGGTATGTTTAAGGGGACTGTTAGCTAAGCAGACAACTTTTTTTGTTTTTAAAGTTTTTTTTTAATGTATTATCACCAATATATTGTCTTCAGAATTTACAAGAAAAACACTGTCCGCAAATCCGCTGTTGCCGTGGTAATGGCGGCCATATTGGATTTCAGTACAATTACTTAATCAAGTTTTATGGGAAAAGTAAAACATCTTTTTTACATACAATCAACTGTAATTTAAAGTTTAAAACATTATCTAAGTTAGTACAGAGCCCCTTTTCACAAAATCTATACTTTAAAGGAGCACCCTATGATGTAACCTAAAAGAAATATTCTTAGCAATTTGCTTAGCAAACAGTCCCCTTAAGTCATTTCCATATCATTTTGCCAGGATAAATATGACTTGAAAGTTGTCCATGCCTTTGAAGTGATTATGTTGGATTCGTTTTGTGTGAAAATTATTATTAAAAAAAATGATTTGAGGATAATATACGTAAACAATGATATTAGCAGCAGATGTCGAAGATGTGTATTTGCTGTGTAATTTGCATGAAAAACATAAATTTGTGCCATTTTCCTAATTGCAATTTTATCCGCAGGATTGGAAGCTCACAGCAAAAAGCAAGAATTGTAAATGTTTTAAGATTTAATTGATGTGTTTACGTCAGTGAAAATGAATTTCACAATATGCTTCAGCCATGCATGTATATTGCTAGCAGCTGACAACGGCTGAGTTGTAATTAAGTCCTCACAAGTCAACCACAAGTCACAGTGAAAGTCCGGTCTCAAGCTACTCAAATGAACTTTGACGATGGCATTCCTTTACTTACTGTTCATCTCCTGTAGCTTGTGACCAAATCGGATTTGGTAAGGTTTTATGTGCAGTCAGAAGGGCTATGTCAGTCTCATTTGACTTAACATAAAAAAAGAAGATATTTATGATTATCACATTTCCCCTGTAGATTTATTCGGGGTCTACAGTGACTAAATACTGTGGGTGTCGGCGACCAGATATGTTACTTCATGACGGAGGGCAAGTCACCTTGGAACTGCATGTACGACCCGCTCGGATCGACGAGTCAACGTTGAGGGGCTTCCAGGCTCAATTCAAATATCTCACTGCCGCGGAATACATGAATCTTGCAGACGTCTATTTATGTGAGTACCGGCGGCAGTTGTACCACGTAGTGACACGACATAGAATTTTAGGAAGGACATATCAGTATGTTTGATAAGGATGTCTTGCAAAGTTTTCAGAAACATGCCTAAAGATAGAGAATTTGTAACCATTTTTGTCTCATCCTAAACTAGTTTTCAGGCAGATTGGTAGTTTCGTATGCATAAATTCTGAAGTGAAATGCCTTTCGTTCTCATCTGTCACTCCATAAAAGAAAGGTTTTTTGTATTCATTGTTAAGATGATTTAGCATGTGTTTCTTATGGAGAAACATCGTATAATCCCTGGAAGCTATTAAAATGGAAACTTTTCAATTAAAATTCATTGGAGATTGATAGGTGACAATGTTCTTCTTTACAGATTCAGAGAAGCCAGACATCAGTGCGGGTTACGGTACCGTAGACGTCCCCATTGCACCTTTGCCGGCGGCGTTAACGTCTAGATTCATTGACGGATTGTATTACATGGAGACTGCATCGGACATGAAAATCAGTCTGACTGCAATCAGTAAGTTCAAATATTTGTGGTCTCTGACAACTGCATGGCACCACGAAGTGGTGTCGCACAGGGCTTTAGCAAAGATTTGAAAACGGAATAAAATTAGGATGTCCTAATTACTATTAGAATACTATAACATACCAAACAGATGTACCCCAAACCGAGTCCAAAAAGCACCTCAGGATTTTATGTAGAGAGTTTTCTAGGTTTCTTGTGAACACCATGTTTTGAATTTAGACAACCTGTTTCCATTATACAAGTGAACAAATACCCCTCCCCCTCCCCCAATTACAGCAGAACTACCCTCCCCTAACAAAATTGATACAAAAACCTTGTTGCCATTTGACTAAGTTGACAATTGCACACTAAAGGCTACAAGGTTAAGATATTGCTGTGAGTGGTTTTGATGAATAATGGTTATTTCTGGAATAGACCTATTTTTCCTACTTGACCAGATATGAAATGTAAACATAACCACCACACGTGAACTGCCATGGAGTGGTGATCATGAGGTTATATGGCAAAAGTGTGTGGCTGATTTCGGAGGATGCACTGTGTCGAGGTCTTAGGCCAGACCTTGTGTTTTTTATGCTCAGCCATGCATAAATTTAGGCTTATATCATACTTGAAATCCTCCGCACTGCTCCAGGATGGCTCTGACAGTGATTGCCGGAGGATTTTGCAGGATTGAGGCAGTGGTCACGCCTCCAAGGACCATATTCAAGAAATAATGGAGGATTTTGCAGGATTTAGGCTGTATTTTTACATGGAGGATTTTGCAGGATTGAGGTTACATCCTAGCAAAAATGCCCAGGGAGATAGGGTTAAACCACATGTGCGCACACTGCACATTTGGCCAGTTTTTACTGAATAATTAAGCACTTTATTAGCTTCACTACACTCTGCGGTCCTTGGTCACACATGAAAATGATCCACAATGGTCATTGGATCAGAGGGAATACTAGGTTCAGATCCTAAACTCATAACATATTTAGAATATTTCACTGAAGGCTGAACAATGGATGAGTCATTCAATGCTGATTTAATACAAACTACCAGGAGCAGCCCACAGTAGAAATAAAAAAACAGTTGTACATGTACCGTATGAATTTGAAAGATCAGATTATAATTTTCAGAACGCCTGTTCAGCTTCCTTGTCTATAAATCTTGAATACCAGAAGGCATAGATTGATGGACATTACCGAAAAACCATAAAATTGCGGTACCTTGAAACTTAATTTATTAATTTCCTCCCTGCTGCTTTTCCTTGAACAGTTACTAACGCTGCAGCAAATAATGGTGGGATTGAGGTCAGGGATGGTTTGACATCACTGGCTCCCTTGCTGTATGACGGCACACTGGAGCAACGGATGATGATCATCTCTAGCCAGTCCTCGCTGTACATCCGCTGGCGTGGGGTGATCAGAGACGAAACCCTCACTCTGAATATGGAGTTTACTTCTTTCAAGGAGCCAAGTAAGTCGGATGAGCCATGGACCTGTGGTTTCCTGTGGATTGCATTTTTTAGCTGGGGGAATATTAGGAGGTGAATACAACGACTGCACCCCACTCCCCTTTCATTCCACCCCACTGGTCAGCCCCCTTCCTTCTGGAGACATGGCTTTGTTTTTTCCTTTGTGCCTGTACTTAAGCATTCCCCCATAGACTTTGTGCACAAATTTCCTTGTGGAGACCTTTTCATACTTTTGTCCTCTGTTGTTTCTCGGTCTCCATAAGGTAGCGAATTTAGAATTGCCACCCCACCCATTCTTGAAAAGAACTTGCAACTTTAATTGATATCCACCCTTCCTTGACATATCCGTAAGGGTTGTAGGGGTTGACAATTCAAAATGTCCCTAATTCTACCACCTCTGATCGTAACCCCTTTTTTAGACTTATATTGGAGGATTTCAATTTTAAAAATCCACCCTCCCCTCAGTTTGCACAGAATAAGAACTCGGTTGTGTTTTCCTCCTTTAGCTCCACAAGGAGGCTGTGAGAGCAACATGTATTTTTACTGTAAGAATCATCGCTGTATACAAAGTACATTGACGTGTGACTCTGTGGACAACTGTGGTGATGGTTCGGACGAGGCTCAAGGCAGTCCTGAAGACCTGTGTCACGGTATGTATCCCCAAATATTCCTCTTCTATAATTCCTGGTTTTCACAGTAGACCTTGAGATTATCAAGACCATTAACCCTCCTACTGTTATAACTATCACAACCTATCGAAAAACTAAATCCTCTCCTCTCCCACAGCTTGTGTGTCTCAACCGGTCACTCGATAGGTTTTGATAGATAGGGTAGTTGGCTCCAATTTGGCACCTGGAGAGGGAGGTTTAAAAGTGCATTGTTGTAACTGGACATTGTTATAAGAAGGTAAAACGGAAACAAATATATTTTCTTTTTCAATTTGCTTGGAATAAGCATCACTTTCCTTTATAGGTAGGACAGGTGTTTTCAAGCAGATTGACTTCGTTTAGTGAAATTGAGAAATACCTATAACAGTTTCACCATTCCTTTTTGTCAGGAGCCTGTCATGTGCAGGTGCATTTGTTAAATACTAACTAGTTTTGTTTTTAACCACTGATGCGTACTTGTGCCTGACAGTTCGTTGGCAATTTGTAAAGTAAATGTAAAACCTGTTATAAAAAATCTCTTCACTTGCTATAGACTAATCTGGCGACCAAAATTAGAAGCATTTACTGCGGAGGCGCTCGCGTGCGTGTTAGACGCACGCGCTTGACGCAGCTTCGACCAACAGGGTGTTTACAACTTGCCAAAATGCGCACGCGAATCAAATTAAAGAACGCGGGCAGCTTGCACGCGAGCACGGCACCACTGTAAAAATGGCGTCGGCGAATTCCTGTATACCATATGACCTAGACACCATTTGGGGACCTTAGGAGAAGCTTTCATCATGCTGACATAGCAGGCTGCTTTGTACACCCTCCCTCCAACCCCCCACTCCTACCACCCCCGCTACTAAGCCCACACTCTAAAAACGGATTGGTTGGAAACAACCAATATATTGGTAGGATTGGTCAATGTGTGTCCAACCAATTGGACACATACCTACCAATAATTGGTTATTTCGACC
Organism: Hippasteria phrygiana; assembly: GCA_037893225.1. Lineage (NCBI taxonomy): Eukaryota > Metazoa > Echinodermata > Asteroidea > Valvatida > Goniasteridae > Hippasteria > Hippasteria phrygiana. The sequence goes on from JAZGUH010000381.1 coordinate 181,704, forward strand.
AATCTGTTTTTAGTGCAGAAGGTGCTAATTGAAACTGTATTGAAACTGTATAAAGTAATATTGCTCTTTTGTAATATTTGTCACACCCTATCACTGTTTTGTTTCTTTTCATATTCTTGGTTTCATTTTTGGTCTGTTGTGCATTAGATGATGTCTGTAACCCGTCGCCTTGCTTGAACGGAGGAACTTGCAGCCCAACAGGAACTTTGTGCAAATGCCCGTTTGGATACTGGGGAGATGTCTGCCAATACAGTAAGCATCAGCCAAAGTTATTTTTACAAAAGGTTCCTAGACGACTCTTTCAAGCTTCGACTCGGAAAGTTTCTGAACATTTTCTAAATCCCAAATCCTTTTAAATACCGACTTATTTCCTCAGTTATAACCATTTGTTTGTCTAGTCTGCAAAATATTCTGTCTCAAAATTCTAAACGCTTGGAGCGATCCACGGGGAACATAGCCTGTTCAAACCTGGAACATGCACTAGTTCCATTAGCAGGCGTGCAACTTTTCCTCGGATCAGCTGATTTCCTCGTTTTTCACTTCACACTTATGCCATTGAAAATTGAAAATCACTGCACAAAATCTTGTAAAGATTGGAATTTCCTCGTTTTTTTTATTATTCCAAGTTGTATGCCTGCACTAGGAACAGCAAGGAAACACCAGGAGATCCTGTATGGGAATATTGGGCTGTTCCTATGAATGAGGAAAACACTGGGAAAAATGGGAAGGCGTTCCAACGGGAACCGTGTTCCTAAAAGGAACATTCCAATTGGATCAGAACTTTTCAGACATTCCCTTTTGATAGAAGTAGTATTTAAGTGAAAAACTGAGCTTAGCAGACAAAAAAGAACTCACAATTTTCTACATTGCTTTCCTCAGTTCACCAGCCAAGTGTGAAGTTTGATCCTTGACACTGAAAATTCACGGTGCGATGCACAGAATGTTAGAATCTCTTGACGCTTGTGTTTGTTTCTTTCCCGTACTCAGTCAACACTGACTGTGCGTCTTCACCGTGCAAGAACGGGGGAAGTTGTCAACCCTATTCCAGCGGCCCTGGGTTCATTTGTTTCTGCAGAAACAATTTCCTCCCTCCACACTGCGAAGATGGTAAGTCTTTCAAAAAGCCCAACGTTTCTAAAGTGAGCAGTTTTAGGCATGTTGCAAAGGGAATGGTTGCTTTGCTAAGTCGTCTTAACCCCTTGCGTACGGAAGACACCAAATGGCGTAAAAAAACAGTGCCACCAGGCCGGATGACGCCATTTGCCGCTATTTGTGCAGTTTCAATCCATTCCTTGACTAGCTACCAAGCACTGAAGTAGAAACAAAAAAATTCAGGAAAAGTCTGATAGTGAAGCTTTTGGCCACAGTGACATCACTCATGTTTTCATGAAAATTCACATTAGCATGAAACCCACAAAGACATAAAACAGCTTGAGAATGGGGAAACAAAGATTCAACGTGGTGGTAAATTGGATGTACCAGTGCATGGTGTAGGCTGAGGTTTGAAAGTTGTATTGTGGTTGACCTTTCCTAAGCAGAAATGTATTAAGGCTCAAGACTCCAATTTATAGTCCTAAAACGTTCCTGTTTCTCATCTACTCCAACATTTGCCAATTTGGGCAACTATACTCGACTGTCGGACAACCTCAGTTTGGGTTGTGGGTGCCCAGGGGCAACCAGTGGACGCCCAGGGGCAACTAGCCAATTTGATTTGGATTTAGCGACCTGAAGAGCCTGTCCTATTTGGGCAAAGGTTCCTCTCTGAAGCACTTAATTCAAGCAGTAATGGTCTCGTTTTGGTTCCCTACTTTTGAATATGGAGACCCCATTTTTCAGTTTTGAAGCGGCATTTCATTAGCCTGGAGCAAGTTTGAGTGAGAACCATTGGCTAACCAGTGGTTGTTTGGTGACATTTCTTGCACCTGCAAAATAACGTTGAGCTATTGTTTCACTGGTCCCCTGTTCACTTTTAGCACAGTTTAGCCTGAAAATGTCACTGTTGATGACCAGTGTGACGGTGTCCTGTTGGCTGGTTCCAGATGGGTGGCTGGACAGGATCCAGGCAAAGCTAGTCCAGCAGCAGACCAATCTGATAAGCCCCACCCACTGCATTAAGCCCCACCCGCTGCATTAAGCCCCACCCGCTGCATTAAACCCCCACCCGCTGCATTAAACCCCCACCCGCTGCATTAAACCCCCAACCGCTGCATTAAACCCCCAACCGCTGCATTAAACCCCCAACCGCTGCATTAAGCCCCAACCGCTGCATTAAGCCCCAACCGCTGCATTAAGCCCCAACCGCTGCATTGAGCGCCACCCGCTGCATTGAGCGCCACCCGCTGCATTAAGCGCCACCCGCTGCATTAAGCACCACCCACTGCACTAAGCCCCACCCACTGCACACGTGGGTAACAATGGGTGCCCCTACAGTTCCATGCTATATACCACAGCTGCCCCTCCCACATGTACACACACACGTCAGACTTTTGTCAAACTCTTAGCCATGGCTGTGATTGGTTGGTGCATAAAGTGGGCGGGGTTATAATGGATAAATCTTTTGTCAACAATAGTTGACCGAATTGCCTGAACTTCAATCGCATGGAAGTGTAACCTGCATGTCTTGCACGTAACCCGTAACAGTTCCCTGGTGTCACCACGCGTCTTGCACGTTTAATAACACGATTATCTGCAGAGAGAAAGAAGGACTTTGCAGGAGGCAAACAGAAACGAGTCTTATAGTTGGTTAATTTCTTTGCCTGCACCAGACAATAGGACACCATGCCAAGACAGTGACTGTAATGAAGGAAGTTGTGTGGATGGCAGATGTGTCTGCAGCGGCAGGTATTCAGGGGATCGCTGCAATGTCATTGGTATGTTATATCTTGTCTGTGTATACGCTATGCAGTGTTTGCTATTTAGTCACCTGTCTCCCAGACAGTCCAAAATATGTTTATCTTCAGAAATGCACAAGCTAGTTGTCCTGTATTCATTTGAAATCCTGGCCAATGAAATCTTAATAACCCTCCCCCCCCCCCCCCCTAAATAAAAAATCTTGGATCTCTGATTGCATCAAAGGTATCAGTGTGCAAAATTCAGTGCAAAGGCGCATTTATAATCTTCAATTACAGAATTTTAATCTTTACATGGAGTGGACAGGCAAAATTTGAATCTTCACTGGGAGCGGACAAGCAGATTTTGAATCTTCACATGCAGATTTTTTCCCAGACATGGAACCCTAATTCCTTGTGTTTATTTAGTGCGAGACCTTTCAGCATTCTCTGGCTGTTTTTGTAGGATGCCGAATGGTGGAAAGAGCAAATTAACTCTCTAGTTTTAAAATAACCCTTGAATTAAAGACAATATGTATTTGAAAATAATAATAAAACATTTACATTTCTACATATGTATAGGAAATACACCATTTTGTTTACTCCCAGAACTGCTCGTTTAATGACATCTGGTGATTTTCACTACAAAGTTAAGGGTGGAGGACCGGCCCTGCCTGCCGTGTTTGGGGTTCACAGCTCAATTCCCCACAGTACACATAATCACCTAGCCACTAATTAAGTTTTCACTTAACACGGCCGACAGCGGCAGCACTCCGCCATTAACTGAAATTGACCGGATAACATTGAGCCAGCTGAACAAAAATCAACAGAAAATGGGACACGTTGTTGGTTATAAATTTATCCGTAAAAACTGTACAAATCAATTGACGTATTTAACTTTGAACAATGAGAACAACTTTTACAGAAAGACGAATAAATTGTAACCTTTGCTTGAAATATGAATGCAAGTGTTTGATTCCAGCAGCACGAACTTAGTTACACTATTGCCATGGCAACTGTGGTGCTACCGTAGCTTTGATGACAAGAAGTCCTATTTTTATATTTTACGTTGATGAAAAAAACCGAATGGTTCGTGTTTTACAAATAATGCGGCCAATATTTATCACATGGCAGGCTAAGATTATTTTGGCCGTTTTAAAGCCCCAGTTCGTATAGCAACATAATTATCATGGCAACTACATTTGGCACAGTGACTGTTTCAATATTTCGGTTGGGTGATTTCTTTGAAGTCGTACGGGAAAAGTACCTTCAATCAGGTTAAGCCCTCATGAAAAGAAAGCCCCGGAACAAACAAAATTACAAAATTCCGGGGACTGTAAGAAATAATACGATGTTTATCCATACAGGGTTCCCACTATTTCATAACAACAAAACTCCCTGAGTTTTCCCTGATGAATTTTCAAAATTCCAGGATAATTATTTCAACCTATATCCAGTTTGACACATTTTCAATGTTAGAGGTTTTAGGTCATGCACCACAGCCACCTGGCTAAAGAGAGATAAAGAGGGATTTCCACACTAAAAAGCCACCATAGCCAATCATCCAGTGGATACGCTGTTTGGCCATGAGACAAAATATAACAGATTGACCACTTTCTCTTTTGGGCCAATCAAATTCCCTGACTTTTCCCGATTTGAGTCATTTTTCTCAATTCCCTGACTTTTCCCCGACTGGAAAAAGCGAAACTCATTTTCCAGGTTTTCCCTGATTTCCAGGATGCGGTGGGAACCCTGTTATAGTTCTTTTCTTCCCCAATGAATATGTGCATGTTTTACCAAATGTATAGAGTACCGAAGTATGACGTCAGTTGCCACGGCAATGGTTCCAAACACATGCAGTTTAGAATGTATTCTGGTTCCAAACATTGCATTGATTGACGTCATCACTTTGGTACTCTATATCACTATGAACATAAGTCAAAATCCTGTTATTGGTGATCAAAGAGTACATAGGTTTTCCGTAAAGCAACTTTCAAAGTCATCCTGAAGGCTTTTTTGAAAATATTACAATTGTCTGTCATTTAAAGGGAAATGTTATTGTGACATGGAACATACGGATTATTTTTAACAGCCGATTTAATTTAATTTATATGTATTCCAAGTTATAAATTTTATAGTGGCCTTCCACCTTTATTATTTTTTTATCTGATGAAATTTTTAGGTAAAAACAATTCTCAAAGTTTCAGGGAACATTTTCTTTCCGGTTTGGGATCATTCTTTTTAAATGTTAATTGAATTTTCAAATTTATTGTAAACAAATAATGTGTCATTCAACAACTCACAGAAAAACTACATAGGAGAGGAAAACAGTTTTGCTGGTTAAAAGTAAATGTTTACATGTAGTAATGGACAAGCTGTCATTAAATTTGCAACATGCAAAATCTAAATATTCTAAATATCTAAGGGGCCATTCAAAATTTTCAATGTTTAAAAATTTTGATTTCTTTTCGAAAATGTGGGTGGGTGGGTCAAGGAAAATTATTGAAAATCAAAATTTACTTTTTAATAAAAAACATGAAGGAAAATTAAAAGAAATGCTCTTTTGACTTTCCAATTCCACTCCCGCATTTCGATTCATTTGTTTTTTCAACCCTATACCCGTACGTATCGTTTTCCCCAGGGCTTCGCAATGCGCAAGCATATACCCAGCACGATATGGGGCAGAAGGGTACGGCCTATGAGTAGTCTTAGACATTGTATCATCCGTTGTTCAACAGAGTGGTTTATATTCTATACTTCATAGACTGTTCTTATGGCATTTGGCACAGCACTGCCGTACCGGGCTGCACATTATTGATCAGATATAAAAGCATGAAGGAAGAAACATCTTACAACGACTACTTGCGTGATTTTTACACTAATGTAAGGTATTGTGTGGCTTCAACTTCAAGAATTTCGGAAGTTGTTGAAAAAAAATTACTTGTGACTTGAATTGAAAAAAAATGACTTGGTAAAAAAGTTGGCTGCAATAGTGTATCATTCCTTCATATGGGTGGACGATTTGAGTGGCGATGTTAAGTTTTTGAAAGTTGTTTAGGCCTATGCGTTTGTACATTAGGATTTTAAGATCACTAACCTTTCACAAAATTGTTATCATGCCGTAATTTGTAGACGATTTTATCCCCATATCGGCGATATAGCGGGAAAAAATATCGACTACGAAAAAAATCAGTATCGCCAGCGCTAGGTCAGAAGCTGATTATGAAACACTAGAAGTCATCAGGGCACGTGTTAAAGTGGGGGGAGATCCACAGCTGCATCACGCTGTCATGAAACTGGGCATTTTATGATTTGTTTAACTGAACAATTTTTAACATTGAAAATTTTGAATGGCCCCTAAAGCATAAGATCCATGTACTCTGTGGACTGCAGTTTATTGTAATAAGTTTCGTTAAAATCAGAAACTTTGCAAAAGCCGTTCTGATTAATACAAATAAATTTCTTAACCTTTGACCAGCTCTAAACAGTGAATGTCTGATCAAAGTTGGCATTCAAGTGCAGAATGCTAAATGTTATCTGAACATCCGTATCTACTGAACAATTTCATGCCCTGACTCAACAATTATTAACACCATTTGATATTTTTACTCTTTGTGCATGAAATAGTTGTCCGGTGTACCTTTCCAATTAAACCTCATTCACATGCTGTAATGTTTTGGCTGCTCAGGCATCTTCACATTCACTAACCGCTGTTTGATGTTTTTGTAATGTCTTTAATCAAACAGCTGTGGTGTCATTTTTCATGCACTGCTGTGCCACTAATCAATTTACTGCTGTTTGATGTTTGTACATTGCAGGCATCAAACAGCCGTTGTGGTGTTGTTTACTAAAAGAACAGCACAACAGTACTGCTATTTTAAGATTCAGAAAAAATTGCCTTGTCTATTCACCCAACCAAAACTCAGAATATTTTTGAAGCCCGAAGGTGCACTGCATAAAACAGCCGTCTGTATTAACTTTTTTTTTTTTCAAAGAATACAGGATCAATGAAAGGAAGTGGCATTCATGCACTCAGGAAAACATTTGGATGTACATTACATGTAATGGTAACAGCCCTATTCAGTTTCCTGAGTGTATGTGATAGTCTAATAATCACAGTATGGGACGGTCTGCATCTCTGGCAGTCACAAGCCTGACAATGCAAAGTAAACTTTTCTTGTTGTTTTGGGGATTTTATATATGTTTAGGGATAACTATGTGACAAAAACATCTTGTCATGTTATTGTCACAGTTATAACAATACTGCATTTTAGTATTTCTTTTATTGTAATGTCATCAGGAAATATAATTGGCCATTATGCTTGTGTACATGTTTTTGGCAACACTTTGTGAGCTTATCCATTTCGGAACCTGAACTAAGCCCAGCCCATGTTCACCTGAATTAATTGCCTGATCCAATGATGGTATCGGTATTTAACCATGCACAGCGCGGAAGTGAGTCACAACTGGCAACAATTTGAGTAGGCTATTTGGAGTGGACATTCCGTCTGACATCTTATCCACGTGGGGAATGACGCAGGCTTTAGGTCTTGACCCAGCCCTGTCTGAATATAATGCCTTGTAGCTTCTACATGACAGACCTCTACCAAACGGTCGCATCTCGTAGACAACAGGCCAAAGTTGGTCACCCATTTCTAGATGATAGTAGAGCTTGCCCTAATCAACATGTTTTGTTATGGTTTTCTTCGGTTTTTTCCAATAAATATCTGAGCAGAAGAATTCCCCTGCCCAGTTTACTGCAACCACTGTGTGTGCATACGGCACTTTATAAACCAAAGGTCACTCCCGGACTCTTCCAATGTATTACCATTGCACTTATATTTACTGCGTTTCAGACAACTCCACCAACACGGACTACACGGACCTGCAGCACACCAGCATCATGATTGGTGCGTTTGTGGGTGCCGTCTGTCTCCTGTCTATCTGTTGGCTCATTGCGATGGCTCGCAAGCGCCAGAACGACGAACCGGTGGGCAGAGTGCATCGAATTGTCAGCGTACACAGTAGAGGTAGGTTCCCCTTTGTCGTCAACTCTTTATTTTTTGTTTTTGTTTTGAGAATTTGATGAAAATAGAGTTGTCTTTTAAAAATTCCTGTCTGAACGTATCCTTTAAAACCCTAACTCCCTAGGGTGTGTGGAAAATCATATTAAAATTGGAGGATTGAGGACTGTTAGGGTTAGTCTCCTCTAACAGTCATGAGTACAAAGTTTCTACAGCAGAAACACATTGGCCAGCTATGATTGGAGTCTTTTACTGCTGGGAATACGTTTTGAACATTGACTGATCTCGAACCAAAACAGCATATGTGTCGAGTTGCTTCATGTCGTTGAAATGTAAATTTGATAATTTGCCCAACTCTGGGAAAGCATTACTGGGAAGTGTTCACCACTAAATGTTAACACATGAAAGAGAAATGTCCTGGTATCATTTACTTGTCTGGTTTACGAAGGTGTGCAGAACTCGGTAGAAACCGTGTTCATTGTGCATTTGTGCGGTATCGTGCATCATGTCATTATAGTGATCATCCTGGTCAGCTAGCCATGGGTCTCTGGTCATTTGATTGTTATATTGTCACGACTGAGCCAAGTTCCCTTTTGTAGTTTTGACGGAAACTTCCTCTGTGTGCAGAATGCAAGCTCAAACAACATTCAGAATGGCATGTGATGTGAGATGCTGGATTCATAATGAGTTCACTTGAACCAGTTCTAATTAAAAGTATCGCCATTTATGTAGCACGGTACATCTATATTCTGTCGGCAATATTTTGTCGTTTTCGATTCTTTTATCAAAAACCTGTTGCATCTCTGCATAGTGTAAGATTTGCACAAAACTTGGCACGACGGTTTTAAGTATCTGCAGATGGTAATAATAATAATAATCAGCATTTAGAACGCTCCTTTTAGTTCACCTAAATCACAGTATTTACAATTATTACTACCCCAGTCCATCAGGCCCGACAATCATTCCTGAAACCTTCTCAGCTCCCTGGGAGTATACAGCCCTGGCTGCAAGTTAAGCGCACATGGGCTAATCAAACACATAACCATCGCTGCCCTCACAGGTACCCATTTACTCTTGGGTGGAGAGAAGCAACTTGTGACAAAGAGTCTTGCTCAAGGATACAAGCACTATGACCCCTGCTGGTCTTGAACCCACAATCTGCAGTATCACCGAGACCTTGAGTCTGGTACACTCGGCCACAAGGCCACAGCGCTCCACAGATCACATCCTTTGATTATTTCCTGTTTGTGTACGACACAGTCCGTTAAGAACTCACATAAAAATATTATTCTGTAGCTGTTTGCTCGGAAACCAGTATAATAATCTCAGAATTTGTTACGTTGGTTCACTGAGTCTTTCCTGACCTACAATGTATTCACTTCCGGTGACCTGGTTCAGTTCGCGTCAGCGCACTATTTAGATTTGGTTTTCAGTCCCTACCTGGTTGCACAGGATTTTCCCTGCCTTTTTTCTGACGTTTCCCCGTGGCGTCTAAAATTGACATTTCCTTCCTCGTCTGTCAGTTCATAACTAAGCCAGTATAGGTCACACGGCTGGCAAAATGTGTTACTGAACAATAAACTAGTCACCAAATGGCATGGATGAGTACCTATTTCGTAATAGTCATTGATCATAACAAAATGGATAGTAACCGAATTAATTATTGTGGACTGTCATGTCATGGGGTATGATGTTATTTTTAAATTCAGTGATCATCCAAACATCAAGCCCTCCTACTTTATAATTTATTTTTCGTTTTAGTTTAATTCCATTTTGTAGTGATAGTTTAATCTCCGAGCAAGCCTGCAGAGATTATGGAAAGTAAATGCAGTATTTTCCGTTTACAATTATTGTTTGGGGAATTTCAAGTCCATACTAAAGAGCACTCTCTGTCTCTTGGCTCAGTCTGCATACTAGTAGCTAGGGTGATATATTGGCCATTGCATTGTCAGTATAGTTTTCACTGACTTTCTTTTCCTTCAAAACAAGGGGTAATGACTCCTAATAACTTCAAAAGATTGTGTGGGCTAGGAATAAGCTACAGGAACACACGATACATAATATTTCAGATTATAACATCTACTTGAACTTGAAGGAAATATAATAATCTTAGTTCTGTAATTTGGCTACATTCCATGAGTTTTGTTGTGTCGGGTCAGATTTACGGTACACCTGTTTATTAACCCTTATTGTGTGACTTGTTGTATAGACGAACGAGGTATGCGCCCCTCTGTCACGGCAGCTGACCCCATCGACCTCCCACCGACATACTCGGACTGCGTGTTTGAGGAGACTCAGTCAACACCAGCGAGCAAGCGAACGAGCCTCCCTGCCATCATCACGGAGGAGAATGAGGAAGAACCTGACGGAACTGTGTTTATTGCCCAGGAGAGAGAGGAGCCACCCACGAGCCCGCCCCCGACGTACGAGTCAGTTGCACTGAGCGAAGATGAAGATGGCATCGTGTTTGAAGTGCAGCATTTACCCGATGTTGTGAGCCAGGACAGACAACCTCATCGGCCAATCACACACACAGACACGGCTGTCTGACCCAAGTATGTGTAGTGTTTTGTAAGTAGATTACCGCAAGTTAGTTGTCATTTTTCTATGGGTTAAGAGGGAACTGCTGGATTTTTGTATTTTTCCATCGATTTTTCAGCCACGGTGTAAAATATGAATTACTATTGTAATGTACTTTTTTGCTAAATAGAATATGTACAGGTTGTTATTGAAAGGAGTAAAAAAAAATTCTAAAGAATTAAATGTTTGGCTGAGATATTTTATGGCGTGGGTTTCCAGTGTCACTATATTCCAATAAGTATTTGATTTGTGAAGGGAAGGTCCATTCAGCCTCTGTGTCGTTGATATCTAATGAGTCATCCTATGCCATGTTCTCTGCCTCATGCTCTTCGTGATGAATAATTTTGTTTAACCATTACAGAAAGAGATTTTTCCCTCCACATATTACGAAGACATAGTGTCAATATTCATGAGGATGTCAAACTGATTGATACATCAAAATGATGAGCCGAGTTTGCTGTTTTGTTTTTTAAAAAAACACGTCGACAAAATGTCCTTTAGGTTCATTTCTGAGGATCCAACCATGTTTATAAATTTTTTATATACATGTATATATTCGTTAAAGAGTGCCACCAGGCCGGATGACACCATTGGCCGCTGTTTGTGCAATTTTAATCTATTGTTAGATTATTGTGTATAGGTTACGCTTGACTACCATAACCGCCGCGGCCCTCCGACGTCTCCCGTAAAATACCGTACTCAAGGGGTTAACAGAAGGGCACAAAACTAAGAAATGGTAAATTTGTAAAGATATGACCCATGTCTTCAATAAAAATAAATTGGAAACAGCAGCCTTGTTGTTATTTATGTTGAGGTGTTTTTTTATACAATTTGCGACCCGCTCTGCAAAAAGGGCACTTATGTTGCAAAATTTGAAATAGTGTTTTATATATAGCTTGAAAGGCCATTTTATAAGCTTTCATATGGTATATGTCTGAGGTCTCTAGCATTTTGCAATCACGAGATATTTGGAAATTTGCATGTTTGTTTTCAGGAATTTCTTAAAATGACTTGAGGAGAAACAAGCCATTTAAAAAAACAAAAAGCAAAGCAATAGATGGAAGCACTGGACAAAAACACATTCTTTTTCCAACTTTATTCACTGAAATCAAAGATTTTGGTTATGAAATAGAATAATATAGGTATCAAAGATGCAAAAAATTCCCTCCCTTCAAAATCACTTGTTTAAAGAATTGTTCACCCTCTTCACATTGAACGGCCCATAACTCGTAAATGCATACAGCGACTTATGTGCCCTTTTTGCAGAGCGGGTCACATTTATTCATTTGATTTGGACAGTTAACTTTACAATGTTGTACACACATGAATCTTTTTTATGTATTTGGTTTGAAATGTTTGTAATGGATGTCTTTTTCTATTCGGGTGCTTTTCTTCTGTGTTATCAACCTGTTTGTTGTAAATATTTTGTCAACTTTTGTAGATAATGTAAACATCTATTTTGATACTAAATATTGTATATTTCTACAAATTTTGTCCGATCCTGTGGTTGAAAATTTGATGTAAGTTTTGAAGTAGATGTAAAGATTGTTCTGGTGCCATTCAAACTGTTGATTGTAGCTGAATCTTGACTTGAGTTGAATGCAAGATTGTTGATGAATGTTGCACAAAACATTCTCATTTGAAATTGAAGTAATTTGTGAGGTAACTTTCTTTTGACATGCTCGTTTAAAGATGAACGAGTTCAAATAGGTTTCAATATTGATTCCAACTTACAGTAAATAGTTACCACTCGTAAAAGTTTAATTTTACCTGGTCAGTTTCCCTTGTGGATTGTTAGACGAATTATAAGTTAAAAAGTTGTATCCTCATTGAGTGATCCCCACAATGTCACTACTAAGGTTGTATCGTAAAATTGGGTGTGATCCCTGGCTATACGGCATTCTGGGTTTATGACTTCTGACTAGGGCCAACCGGAACAAAGATACTGACAATTTGGGAGACCGCCAACATAGGGCAAGATAGCTCAGTTGGTAGAGTGGTACGGTATTCCGGAGGTCGCAAGCTTGAATCCCGCTCCTGCCAGTTTTCTTTGTTCACTTTGAAAAATTTACTCGTAAAAGTGGTCATGAATTTCTTAAATTCTTTAATTGAAATTGATCTTAAAGATGCTTCGTCTGTGCTTATTGGGGCGGAGCGACCCAAAAAATAGATTTTCAAATTAAATGGATAAGTTAGGAGCTTTTCAAAGAGGCATTGTACAGAAAATTGACTGCTATAAGTTTCAACTTTTGCAATAAGAACAGCATGCTCCTATTCTTAGTCAGTCAGTTAACCTCTTGAGTATGGTTATTATAGTGAGGCGCCGAGGCGGCCTGTGCAGCCAAGCGTAACACACAATAATCCAGCAATGGATTGAAAATGCAGAAAATGGCGTGTATAGACGTCATCCGGCCTGGTGGTAATAGGCATCATTCGTACGCAAGGGGTTAAGACTGAATAGATTGCAGTAAGCATTTTTCCTCCATTATTCATTAGTAGCAGGAAATCCATGAAAATGACATTGCAGCTTTAATATTAGAGACATTTCATGTGAGAAGTGCCAGTTTCAAAGTGCCTTTAAGATTTCAATCTAGATTCTGCCTGATGTGACATCATGGGAAATGTCAGGATCCGGCTTCAGTCAGTTAATGGTTATCTAGATTTGCTGAAAGATATATACTGTCCATGTGCTTCAATATTTTGTTTCAGTACTTTTTTCTTACAAGTTTTATTTTAATGAAAACCTTGCTGTTTTAGGACATCAACAAGCCTCCAAACAAGGCTCTTTTTCTTGGTTGCTTTCGCAATTCAGATATGCCTGAATTATTGTCGGGTTGTAAATAATTCAATATTTGTAACAGTAATTTGAGAACTAAACATGGAGGCTTCTTTGTCCAATGTCTCCTTAAAAACTGAATAACTTCTCTAGCACTAGAAAAATAGGAATTAAAAACATTCATTTTTCAGGGTGAAACTCAAGAAAGACCACAGACAGTATATCTTTAGGAAACTTGCCCAATTGGATTTGTTTAATCTAAATAAAACTCAAGAAAATGAGCATTAAGTGTATCCGGTAAAGAAACGATTGTAGGAAATCGTTATAACATGATGCATAATTTCTTTTATAAATTCTTTAACCCTGTAAACCACAAGTTTTTGCTCATTTTCATATTTCTCCATCTTTTGTATGGGATTTTGAGGGTTTGCAAATTTCTGTTGACGTAAACTTTATTCTATTGTGTATTCTAATTCTTTTATACTTAGGAACAATTGAAAATCAAATTAAGGATATTGTTACATGTATAAGGGTCAGTCTATGAATTTGGTGTCCCTGTTACATCTGACATGTATAAGATTTTGCAATTCCGGACACATTCTTTAATACCTTCTATCTCCAAGAGTGTAAAGCAAAGTACCTGCCAAACAAGTAAAAAATAATGTGAAATGAATGATAATCAATGGAAAATTACACAGCTCAGGTGTAACAGGGACAACAAAAAATGTCACACTTTTAGACCCCTAATTTATGGAATGACACATAACCCATTTCATTTTTGTTTAAATCAAGTGTCCGTTTACACCTGAGAATTCCGGATAGCAGTACATTCTATTTACAAGCTTTTATTGACGGTATCATTCTCTTTAACCCATTTGCCTTCTTTCTGCAATTTTCAGGTCAGCTTATTTCTTGACAAGGCAAGGGTTGGCCAAAACATGACCTCTTTTGATGATTCTAAATTATTTTGTGATTTGATGAATTATTTTGTTTTGTTTTAGAAAATGTTTGCAATTTTCATGAAATATTTCCAAGAGACATGTACATGTATCAGTGCCAGAAACCTGTCATTCATCCTATTTACCTTCTTTTCTGCAATTTTCAGGACAATTTGTTTTTCTGAACTGAAAATGGAAAGAAGGCGAGGGGTACACTTATGATTTATTCCAAATTTGATTAACAAAATTTCACAGACATAGGAGTGCTGGAAACCTATTTTAAAGCAATTTATAAAACTTCTTGTAATGTTGCCACAATTTTTATGGAAAATGAAGAATTAAAAACACTCATCTTCGACAAATATTAATGCTGAAAAACTTGTACATTTATTCAATGGTTCAATAAACCAAATATTAATATTACTTGGAGAAAGTAGCCAATCTTGTGTTTATTTTACAACTTTTAAGAGGTTTTTTTGTTTTATTATTATTATTACCTGTTATTCATCCTATTTACCTTCTTTTCTGCGATTTTCAGGACAATTTGTTTCCAAACTGAAAACTAAAAAAATGTTTCAAATTTTGGCCCAAATAAGACATTTTCTAAATTTTATTGAAAATTTGTCAAGAAACATGTAGGAGTGCCGGAAATCTGTTATTCATCCTATTTACCTTCTTTTCTGCGATTTTCAGGACAATTTTTTTTCTCGACTGAAAATTTAAAAATGGCAAGGCTTACGATTGTTTCAAATTTTGGCCCAAAAATGACATTTTCTAAATTTGATTGAAAATGTTCCCAGACACATGTAGGAGTGCCGGAAACCTGTTATTTATTCTATTTACCTTCTTTTCTGCGATTTTCAGGACAATTTGTTTCCCAACTGAAAACAAAAAAATGGCAAGGGATAAGCCTTAAGATTTGTTCAAATTTTGGCCCAAAAATGACCTTTTCTAAATTTGATTGAAAATGTTCCCAGAGACATGTAGGAGTGCCGGAAACCTGTTATTCATCCTATTTACTTTCTTTTCTGCGATTTTCAGGACAATTTGTTTCCCAACTGAAAACAACAAAATGGCAAGGCTTACCCATTATGATTTGTTCCAATTTTGGCCCAAAAAATGACGTTTTCTAAATTTGATTGAAAATGTTCCCAGAGACATGTAGGAGTGCCGGAAACCTGTTATTCATCCTATTTACTTTCTTTTCTGCGATTTTCAGGACAATTTGTTTCCCAACTGAAAACAAAAAATGGCAAGGCTTACCCCTTATGATTTGTTCAAAAATGACATTTTCTAAATTTGATTGAAAATGTGTCTAGAGACATGTAGGAGTGCCGGAAACCCGTTATTCATCCTATTTACTTTCTTTTCTGCGATTTTCAGGACAATTTGTTTCCCAACTGAAAACAAAAAAATGGCAAGGCTTACCCCTTATGATTTGTTCCAATTTTGGCCCAAAAATGACATTTTCTAAATTTGATTGAAAATGTTCCCAGAGACATGTAGGAGTGCCAGAAACCTGTTATTCATCCTATTTACTTTCTTTTCTGCGATTTTCAGGACAATTTGTTTCCCAACTGAAAACAAAAAAATGGCAAGGCTTACCCCTTATGATTTGTTCAAAAATGACATTTTCTAAAACAAAAAAATGGCAAGGCTTACCCTTTATGATTTGTTCAAAAATGACATTTTCTAAATTTGATTGAAAATGTGTCCAGAGACATGTAGGAGTGCCGGAAACCTGTTATTCATCCTATTTACTTTCTTTTCTGCGATTTTCAGGACAATTTGTTTCCCAACTGAAAACAAAAAAATGCCAAGGCTTACCCCTTATGATTTGTTCCAATTTTGGCCCAAAAAATGACGTTTTCTAAATTTGATTGAAAATGTTCCCAGAGACATGTAGGAGTGCCGGAAACCTGTTATTCATCCTATTTACTTTCTTTTCTGCGATTTTCAGGACAATTTGTTTCCCAACTGAAAACAAAAAAATGGCAAGGCTTACCCCTTATGATTTGTTCAAAAATGACATTTTCTAAATTTGATTGAAAATGTTCCCAGAGACATGTAGGAGTGCCGGAAACCTGTTATTCATCCTATTTACTTTCTTTTCTGCGATTTTCAGGACAATTTGTTTCCCAACTGAAAACAAAAAAATTGCAAGGGATAAGCCTTATGATTTTTTCAAATTTTGGCCCAAAAATGACATTTTCTAAATTTGATTGAAAATGTTCCCAGAGACATGTAGGAGTGCCGGAAACCTGTTATTCATCCTATTTACTTTCTTTTCTGCGATTTTCAGGACAATTTGTTTCCCAACTGAAAACAAAAAAATGGCAAGGCTTACCCCTTATGATTTGTTCAAAAATGACATTTTCTAAATTTGATTGAAAATGTTCCCAGAGACATGTAGGAGTGCCGGAAACCTGTTATTCATCCTATTTACTTTCTTTTCTGCGATTTTCAGGACAATTTGTTTCCCAACTGAAAACAAAAAAATGGCAAGGCTTACCCTTATGATTTGTTCCAATTTTGGCCCAAAAAATGACATTTTCTAAATTTGATTGAAAATGTTCCCAGAGACATGTAGGAGTGCCGGAAACCTATTATTCATCCTATTTACTTTCTTTTCTGCGATTTTCAGGACAATTTGTTTCCCAACTGAAAACAAAAAATGCCAAGGGATAAGCCTTAAGATTTGTTCAAATTTTGGCCCAAAAATGACATTTTCTAAATTTGATTGAAAATGTTCCCAGAGACATGCAGGAGTGCCGGAAACCTGTTATTTATCCTATTTACCTTCTTTTCTGCGATTTTCAGGACAATTTGTTTCCCAACTGAAAACAACAAAATGGCAAGGCTAACCTAACCCTAACCCTAACCCTAACCCTATTCCAATTTTGGCCCAAAAAATGACGTTTTCTAAATTTGATTGAAAATGTTCCCAGAGACATGTAGGAGTGCCGGAAACCTGTTATTCATCCTATTTACTTTCTTTTCTGCGATTTTCAGGACAATTTGTTTCCCAACTGAAAACAAAAAATGGCAAGGCTTACCCCTTATGATTTGTTCAAAAATGACATTTTCTAAATTTGATTGAAAATGTGTCTAGAGACATGTAGGAGTGCCGGAAACCCGTTATTCATCCTATTTACTTTCTTTTCTGCGATTTTCAGGACAATTTGTTTCCCAACTGAAAACAAAAAAATGGCAAGGCTTACCCCTTATGATTTGTTCCAATTTTGGCAAAAAAAATGACATTTTCTAAATTTGATTGAAAATGTT
Source organism: Hippasteria phrygiana (assembly GCA_037893225.1). Lineage (NCBI taxonomy): Eukaryota > Metazoa > Echinodermata > Asteroidea > Valvatida > Goniasteridae > Hippasteria > Hippasteria phrygiana. Next base: position 199,135 of record JAZGUH010000381.1, read on the forward strand.
CCCAGAGACATGTAGGAGTGCCAGAAACCTGTTATTCATCCTATTTACTTTCTTTTCTGCGATTTTGAGGACAATTTGTTTCCCAACTGAAAACAACAAAATGGCAAGGCTTACCCCTTATGATTTGTTCAAAATTGACATTTTCTAAATTTGATTGAAAATGTGTCTAGAGACATGTAGGAGTGCCGGAAACCCGTTATTCATCCTATTTACTTTCTTTTCTGCGATTTTGAGGACAATTTGTTTCCCAACTGAAAACAACAAAATGGCAAGGCTTACCCCTTATGATTTGTTCAAAAATGACATTTTCTAAAACAAAAAAATGGCAAGGCTTACCCCTTATGATTTGTTCAAAAATGACATTTTCTAAATTTGATTGAAAATGTGTCCAGAGACATGTAGGAGTGCCGGAAACCTGTTATTCATCCTATTTACTTTCTTTTCTGCGATTTTCAGGACAATTTGTTTCCCAACTGAAAACAAAAAAATGCCAAGGCTTACCCCTTATGATTTGTTCCAATTTTGGCCCAAAAAATGACGTTTTCTAAATTTGATTGAAAATGTTCCCAGAGACATGTAGGAGTGCCGGAAACCTGTTATTCATCCTATTTACTTTCTTTTCTGCGATTTTCAGGACAATTTGTTTCCCAACTGAAAACAAAAACACGGCAAGGCTTACCCCTTATGATTTTTTCAAATTTTGGCCCAAAAATGACATTTTCTAAATTTGATTGAAAATGTTCCCAGAGACATGTAGGAGTGCCGGAAACCTGTTATTCATCCTATTTACTTTCTTTTCTGCGATTTTCAGGACAATTTGTTTCCCAACTGAAAACAAAAAAATTGCAAGGGATAAGCCTTATGATTTTTTCAAATTTTGGCCCAAAAATGACATTTTCTAAATTTGATTGAAAATGTTCCCAGAGACATGTAGGAGTGCCGGAAACCTGTTATTCATCCTATTTACTTTCTTTTCTGCGATTTTCAGGACAATTTGTTTCCCAACTGAAAACAAAAAAATGGCAAGGCTTACCCCTTATGATTTGTTCAAAAATGACATTTTCTAAATTTGATTGAAAATGTTCCCAGAGACATGTAGGAGTGCCGGAAACCTGTTATTCATCCTATTTACTTTCTTTTCTGCGATTTTCAGGACAATTTGTTTCCCAACTGAAAACAAAAAAATGGCAAGGCTTACCCCTTATGATTTGTTCAAAAATGACATTTTCTAAATTTGATTGAAAATGTGTCTAGAGACATGTAGGAGTGCCGGAAACCTGTTATTCATCCTATTTACTTTCTTTTCTGCGATTTTCAGGACAATTTGTTTCCCAACTGAAAACAAAAAAATTGCAAGGGATAAGCCTGATGATTTGTTCCAATTTTGGCCCAAAAATGACATTTTCTAAATTTGATTGAAAATGTTCCCAGAGACATGTAGGAGTGCCAGAAACCTGTTATTCATCCTATTTACTTTCTTTTCTGCGATTTACAGGACAATTTGTTTCCCAACTGAAAACAACAAAATGGCAAGGCTTACCCCTTATGATTTGTTCCAATTTTGGCCCAAAAATGACATTTTCTAAATTTGATTGAAAATGTTCCCAGAGACATGTAGGAGTGCCAGAAACCTGTTATTCATCCTATTTACTTTCTTTTCTGCGATTTTCAGGACAATTTGTTTCCCAACTGAAAACAAAAAAATGGCAAGGCTTACCCCTTTTGATTTGTTCAAAAATGACATTTTCTAAATTTGATTGAAAATGTGTCTAGAGACATGTAGGAGTGCCGGAAACCTGTTATTCATCCTATTTACTTTCTTTTCTGCGATTTTCAGGACAATTTGTTTCCCAACTAAAAAACAAAAAAATGCCAAGGGATAAGCCTTATGATTTTTTTCAAATTTTGGCCCAAAAATGAAATGTTCTAAATTTGATTGAAAATGTTCCCAGAGACATGTAGGAGTGCCGGAAACCTATTATTCATCCTATTTACTTTCTTTTCTGCGATTTTCAGGACAATTTGTTTCCCAACTGAAAACAAAAAATGCCAAGGGATAAGCCTTAAGATTTGTTCAAATTTTGGCCCAAAAATGACATTTTCTAAATTTGATTGAAAATGTTCCCAGAGACATGCAGGAGTGCCGGAAACCTGTTATTTATCCTATTTACCTTCTTTTCTGCGATTTTCAGGACAATTTGTTTCCCAACTGAAAACAAAAAAATGGCAAGGGATAAGCCTTAAGATTTGTTCAAATTTTGGCCCAAAAATGACATTTTCTAAATTTGATTGAAAATGTTCCCAGAGACATGTAGGAGTGCCGGAAACCTGTTATTCATCCTATTTACTTTCTTTTCTGCGATTTTCAGGACAATTTGTTTCCCAACTGAAAACAACAAAATGGCAAGGCTTACCCCTTATGATTTGTTCAAATTTTGGCCCAAAAAATGACATTTTCTAAATTTGATTGAAAATGTTCCCAGAGACATGTAGGAGTGCCGGAAACCTGTTATTCATCCTATTTACTTTCTTTTCTGCGATTTTCAGGACAATTTGTTTCCCAACTGAAAACAAAAAAATGGCAAGGCTTACCCCTTATGATTTGTTCCAATTTTGGCCCAAAAAATGACGTTTTCTAAATTTGATTGAAAATGTTCCGAGAGACATGTAGGAGTGCCAGAAACCTGTTATTCATCCTATTTACTTTCTTTTCTGCGATTTTCAGGACAATTTGTTTCCCAACTAAAAAACAAAAAAATGCCAAGGGATAAGCCTTATTTTTTTTTTTTTAATTTTGGCCCAAAAATGAAATGTTCTAAATTTGATTGAAAATGTGTCCAGAGACATGTAGGAGTGCCGGAAACCTGTTATTCATCCTATTTACTTTCTTTTCTGCGATTTTCAGGACAATTTGTTTCCCAACTGAAAACAAAAAAATGCCAAGGCTTACCCCTTATGATTTGTTCCAATTTTGGCCCAAAAAATGACGTTTTCTAAATTTGATTGAAAATGTTCCCAGAGACATGTAGGAGTGCCGGAAACCTATTATTCATCCTATTTACTTTCTTTTCTGCGATTTTCAGGACAATTTGTTTCCCAACTGAAAACAACAAAATGGCAAGGCTTACCCCTTATGATTTGTTCAAAAATGAAATGTTCTAAATTTGATTGAAAATGTGTCCAGAGACATGTAGGAGTGCCGGAAACCTGTTATTCATCCTATTTACTTTCTTTTCTGCGATTTTCAGGACAATTTGTTTCCCAACTGAAAACAAAAAAATGGCAAGGCTTACCCCTTATGATTTGTTCAAAAATGACATTTTCTAAATTTGATTGAAAATGTTCCCAGAGACATGTAGGAGTGCCGGAAACCTGTTATTCATCCTATTTACTTTCTTTTCTGCGATTTTCAGGACAATTTGTTTCCCAACTGAAAACAAAAACACGGCAAGGCTTACCCCTTATGATTTTTTCAAATTTTGGCCCAAAAATGACATTTTCTAAATTTGATTGAAAATGTTCCCAGAGACATGTAGGAGTGCCGGAAACCTGTTATTCATCCTATTTACTTTCTTTTCTGCGATTTTCAGGACAATTTGTTTCCCAACTGAAAACAAAAAAATTGCAAGGGATAAGCCTTATGATTTTTTCAAATTTTGGCCCAAAAATGACATTTTCTAAATTTGATTGAAAATGTTCCCAGAGACATGTAGGAGTGCCGGAAACCTGTTATTCATCCTATTTACTTTCTTTTCTGCGATTTTCAGGACAATTTGTTTCCCAACTGAAAACAAAAAAATGGCAAGGCTTACCCCTTATGATTTGTTCAAAAATGACATTTTCTAAATTTGATTGAAAATGTTCCCAGAGACATGTAGGAGTGCCGGAAACCTGTTATTCATCCTATTTACTTTCTTTTCTGCGATTTTCAGGACAATTTGTTTCCCAACTGAAAACAAAAAAATGCCAAGGCTTACCCCTTATGATTTGTTCCAATTTTGGCCCAAAAATGACATTTTCTAAATTTGATTGAAAATGTTCCCAGACACATGTAGGAGTGCCGGAAACCTGTTATTCATCCTATTTACTTTCTTTTCTGCGATTTTCAGGACAATTTGTTTCCCAACTGAAAACAACAAAATGGCAAGGCTTACCCCTTATGATTTGTTCAAATTTTGGCCCAAAAAATGACGTTTTCTAAATTTGATTGAAAATGTTCCCAGAGACATGTAGGAGTGCCGGAAACCTGTTATTCATCCTATTTACTTTCTTTTCTGCGATTTTCAGGACAATTTGTTTCCCAACTGAAAAGAAAAAAATGGCAAGGCTTACCCTTATGATTTGTTCCAATTTTGGCCCAAAAAATGACATTTTCTAAATTTGATTGAAAATGTTCCCAGAGACATGTAGGAGTGCCGGAAACCTATTATTCATCCTATTTACTTTCTTTTCTGCGATTTTCAGGACAATTTGTTTCCCAACTGAAAACAAAAAATGCCAAGGGATAAGCCTTAAGATTTGTTCAAATTTTGGCCCAAAAATGACATTTTCTAAATTTGATTGAAAATGTTCCCAGAGACATGTAGGAGTGCCGGAAACCTGTTATTTATCCTATTTACCTTCTTTTCTGCGATTTTCAGGACAATTTGTTTCCCAACTGAAAACAAAAAAATGGCAAGGGATAAGCCTTAAGATTTGTTCAAATTTTGGCCCAAAAATGACATTTTCTAAATTTGATTGAAAATGTTCCCAGAGACATGTAGGAGTGCCGGAAACCTGTTATTCATCCTATTTACTTTCTTTTCTGCGATTTTCAGGACAATTTGTTTCCCAACTGAAAACAAAAACACGGCAAGGGATAAGCCTGATGATTTGTTCCAATTTTGGCCCAAAAATGACATTTTCTAAATTTGATTGAAAATGTTCCCAGAGACATGTAGGAGTGCCGGAAACCTGTTATTCATCCTATTTACTTTCTTTTCTGCGATTTTCAGGACAATTTGTTTCCCAACTGAAAACAACAAAATGCCAAGGGATAAGCCTTATGATTTTTTCAAATTTTGGCCCAAAAATGACATTTTCTAAATTTGATTGAAAATGTTCCCAGAGACATGTAGGAGTGCCGGAAACCTGTTATTCATCCTATTTACTTTCTTTTCTGCGATTTTCAGGACAATTTGTTTCCCAACTGAAAACAAAAAAATGGCAAGGCTTACCCCTTATGATTTGTTCAAAAATGACATTTTCTAAATTTGATTGAAAATGTGTCTAGAGACATGTAGGAGTGCCGGAAACCCGTTATTCATCCTATTTACTTTCTTTTCTGCGATTTTCAGGACAATTTGTTTCCCAACTGAAAACAAAAAAATGGCAAGGCTTACCCCTTATGATTTGTTCCAATTTTGGCCCAAAAATGACATTTTCTAAATTTGATTGAAAATGTTCCCAGAGACATGTAGGAGTGCCGGAAACCTGTTATTCATCCTATTTACTTTCTTTTCTGCGATTTTCAGGACAATTTGTTTCCCAACTGAAAACAAAAAAATGCCAAGGGATAAGCCTTAAGATTTGTTCAAATTTTGGCCCAAAAATGACATTTTCTAAATTTGATTGAAAATGTTCCCAGAAACATGCAGGAGTGCCGGAAACCTGTTATTTATCCTATTTACCTTCTTTTCTGCGATTTTCAGGACAATTTGTTTCCCAACTGAAAACAAAAAAATGGCAAGGGATAAGCCTTAAGATTTGTTCAAATTTTGGCCCAAAAATGACATTTTCTAAATTTGATTGAAAATGTTCCCAGAGACATGTAGGAGTGCCGGAAACATGTTATTCATCCTATTTACTTTCTTTTCTGCGATTTTCAAGACAATTTGTTTCCCAACTGAAAACAAAAAAATGCCACGGGATAAGCCTGATGATTTGTTCCAATTTTGGCCCAAAAATGACATTTTCTAAATTTGATTGAAAATGTTCCCAGACACATGTAGGAGTGCCAGAAACCTGTTATTCATCCTATTTACTTTCTTTTCTGCGATTTTCAGGACAATTTGTTTCCCAACTGAAAACAAAAAAATGGCAAGGCTTACCCTTATGATTTGTTCCAATTTTGGCCCAAAAAATGACATTCTCTAAATTTGATTGAAAATGTTCCCAGAGACATGTAGGAGTGCCGGAAACCTATTATTCATCCTATTTACTTTCTTTTCTGCGATTTTCAGGACAATTTGTTTCCCAACTGAAAACAAAAAATGCCAAGGGATAAGCCTTAAGATTTGTTCAAATTTTGGCCCAAAAATGACATTTTCTAAATTTGATTGAAAATGTTCCCAGAGACATGCAGGAGTGCCGGAAACCTGTTATTCATCCTATTTACTTTCTTTTCTGCGATTTTCAGGACAATTTGTTTCCCAACTGAAAACAAAAACACGGCAAGGGATAAGCCTGATGATTTGTTCCAATTTTGGCCCAAAAATGACATTTTCTAAATTTGATTGAAAATGTTCCCAGAGACATGTAGGAGTGCCGGAAACCTGTTATTCATCCTATTTACTTTCTTTTCTGCGATTTTCAGGACAATTTGTTTCCCAACTGAAAACAACAAAATGCCAAGGGATAAGCCTTATGATTTTTTCAAATTTTGGCCCAAAAATGACATTTTCTAAATTTGATTGAAAATGTGTCTAGAGACATGTAGGAGTGCCGGAAACCCGTTATTCATCCTATTTACTTTCTTTTCTGCGATTTTCAGGACAATTTGTTTCCCAACTGAAAACAAAAAAATGGCAAGGCTTACCCCTTATGATTTGTTCAAAAATGACATTTTCTAAATTTGATTGAAAATGTGTCTAGAGACATGTAGGAGTGCCGGAAACCTGTTATTCATCCTATTTACTTTCTTTTCTGCGATTTTCAGGACAATTTGTTTCCCAACTGAAAACAAAAAAATTGCAAGGGATAAGCCTGATGATTTGTTCCAATTTTGGCCCAAAAATGACATTTTCTAAATTTGATTGAAAATGTTCCCAGAGACATGTAGGAGTGCCAGAAACCTGTTATTCATCCTATTTACTTTCTTTTCTGCGATTTACAGGACAATTTGTTTCCCAACTGAAAACAACAAAATGGCAAGGCTTACCCCTTATGATTTGTTCCAATTTTGGCCCAAAAATGACATTTTCTAAATTTGATTGAAAATGTTCCCAGAGACATGTAGGAGTGCCAGAAACCTGTTATTCATCCTATTTACTTTCTTTTCTGCGATTTTCAGGACAATTTGTTTCCCAACTGAAAACAAAAAAATGGCAAGGCTTACCCCTTTTGATTTGTTCAAAAATGACATTTTCTAAATTTGATTGAAAATGTGTCTAGAGACATGTAGGAGTGCCGGAAACCTGTTATTCATCCTATTTACTTTCTTTTCTGCGATTTTCAGGACAATTTGTTTCCCAACTAAAAAACAAAAAAATGCCAAGGGATAAGCCTTATGATTTTTTTCAAATTTTGGCCCAAAAATGAAATGTTCTAAATTTGATTGAAAATGTTCCCAGAGACATGTAGGAGTGCCGGAAACCTATTATTCATCCTATTTACTTTCTTTTCTGCGATTTTCAGGACAATTTGTTTCCCAACTGAAAACAAAAAATGCCAAGGGATAAGCCTTAAGATTTGTTCAAATTTTGGCCCAAAAATGACATTTTCTAAATTTGATTGAAAATGTTCCCAGAGACATGCAGGAGTGCCGGAAACCTGTTATTTATCCTATTTACCTTCTTTTCTGCGATTTTCAGGACAATTTGTTTCCCAACTGAAAACAAAAAAATGGCAAGGGATAAGCCTTAAGATTTGTTCAAATTTTGGCCCAAAAATGACATTTTCTAAATTTGATTGAAAATGTTCCCAGAGACATGTAGGAGTGCCGGAAACCTGTTATTCATCCTATTTACTTTCTTTTCTGCGATTTTCAGGACAATTTGTTTCCCAACTGAAAACAACAAAATGGCAAGGCTTACCCCTTATGATTTGTTCAAATTTTGGCCCAAAAAATGACATTTTCTAAATTTGATTGAAAATGTTCCCAGAGACATGTAGGAGTGCCGGAAACCTGTTATTCATCCTATTTACTTTCTTTTCTGCGATTTTCAGGACAATTTGTTTCCCAACTGAAAACAAAAAAATGGCAAGGCTTACCCCTTATGATTTGTTCCAATTTTGGCCCAAAAAATGACGTTTTCTAAATTTGATTGAAAATGTTCCGAGAGACATGTAGGAGTGCCAGAAACCTGTTATTCATCCTATTTACTTTCTTTTCTGCGATTTTCAGGACAATTTGTTTCCCAACTAAAAAACAAAAAAATGCCAAGGGATAAGCCTTATTTTTTTTTTTTTAATTTTGGCCCAAAAATGAAATGTTCTAAATTTGATTGAAAATGTGTCCAGAGACATGTAGGAGTGCCGGAAACCTGTTATTCATCCTATTTACTTTCTTTTCTGCGATTTTCAGGACAATTTGTTTCCCAACTGAAAACAAAAAAATGCCAAGGCTTACCCCTTATGATTTGTTCCAATTTTGGCCCAAAAAATGACGTTTTCTAAATTTGATTGAAAATGTTCCCAGAGACATGTAGGAGTGCCGGAAACCTATTATTCATCCTATTTACTTTCTTTTCTGCGATTTTCAGGACAATTTGTTTCCCAACTGAAAACAACAAAATGGCAAGGCTTACCCCTTATGATTTGTTCAAAAATGAAATGTTCTAAATTTGATTGAAAATGTGTCCAGAGACATGTAGGAGTGCCGGAAACCTGTTATTCATCCTATTTACTTTCTTTTCTGCGATTTTCAGGACAATTTGTTTCCCAACTGAAAACAAAAAAATGGCAAGGCTTACCCCTTATGATTTGTTCAAAAATGACATTTTCTAAATTTGATTGAAAATGTTCCCAGAGACATGTAGGAGTGCCGGAAACCTGTTATTCATCCTATTTACTTTCTTTTCTGCGATTTTCAGGACAATTTGTTTCCCAACTGAAAACAAAAACACGGCAAGGCTTACCCCTTATGATTTTTTCAAATTTTGGCCCAAAAATGACATTTTCTAAATTTGATTGAAAATGTTCCCAGAGACATGTAGGAGTGCCGGAAACCTGTTATTCATCCTATTTACTTTCTTTTCTGCGATTTTCAGGACAATTTGTTTCCCAACTGAAAACAAAAAAATTGCAAGGGATAAGCCTTATGATTTTTTCAAATTTTGGCCCAAAAATGACATTTTCTAAATTTGATTGAAAATGTTCCCAGAGACATGTAGGAGTGCCGGAAACCTGTTATTCATCCTATTTACTTTCTTTTCTGCGATTTTCAGGACAATTTGTTTCCCAACTGAAAACAAAAAAATGGCAAGGCTTACCCCTTATGATTTGTTCAAAAATGACATTTTCTAAATTTGATTGAAAATGTTCCCAGAGACATGTAGGAGTGCCGGAAACCTGTTATTCATCCTATTTACTTTCTTTTCTGCGATTTTCAGGACAATTTGTTTCCCAACTGAAAACAAAAAAATGCCAAGGCTTACCCCTTATGATTTGTTCCAATTTTGGCCCAAAAATGACATTTTCTAAATTTGATTGAAAATGTTCCCAGACACATGTAGGAGTGCCGGAAACCTGTTATTCATCCTATTTACTTTCTTTTCTGCGATTTTCAGGACAATTTGTTTCCCAACTGAAAACAACAAAATGGCAAGGCTTACCCCTTATGATTTGTTCAAATTTTGGCCCAAAAAATGACGTTTTCTAAATTTGATTGAAAATGTTCCCAGAGACATGTAGGAGTGCCGGAAACCTGTTATTCATCCTATTTACTTTCTTTTCTGCGATTTTCAGGACAATTTGTTTCCCAACTGAAAAGAAAAAAATGGCAAGGCTTACCCTTATGATTTGTTCCAATTTTGGCCCAAAAAATGACATTTTCTAAATTTGATTGAAAATGTTCCCAGAGACATGTAGGAGTGCCGGAAACCTATTATTCATCCTATTTACTTTCTTTTCTGCGATTTTCAGGACAATTTGTTTCCCAACTGAAAACAAAAAATGCCAAGGGATAAGCCTTAAGATTTGTTCAAATTTTGGCCCAAAAATGACATTTTCTAAATTTGATTGAAAATGTTCCCAGAGACATGTAGGAGTGCCGGAAACCTGTTATTTATCCTATTTACTTTCTTTTCTGCGATTTTCAGGACAATTTGTTTCCCAACTGAAAACAAAAAAATGGCAAGGGATAAGCCTTAAGATTTGTTCAAATTTTGGCCCAAAAATGACATTTTCTAAATTTGATTGAAAATGTTCCCAGAGACATGTAGGAGTGCCGGAAACCTGTTATTCATCCTATTTACTTTCTTTTCTGCGATTTTCAGGACAATTTGTTTCCCAACTGAAAACAAAAACACGGCAAGGGATAAGCCTGATGATTTGTTCCAATTTTGGCCCAAAAATGACATTTTCTAAATTTGATTGAAAATGTTCCCAGAGACATGTAGGAGTGCCGGAAACCTGTTATTCATCCTATTTACTTTCTTTTCTGCGATTTTCAGGACAATTTGTTTCCCAACTGAAAACAACAAAATGCCAAGGGATAAGCCTTATGATTTTTTCAAATTTTGGCCCAAAAATGACATTTTCTAAATTTGATTGAAAATGTTCCCAGAGACATGTAGGAGTGCCGGAAACCTGTTATTCATCCTATTTACTTTCTTTTCTGCGATTTTCAGGACAATTTGTTTCCCAACTGAAAACAAAAAAATGGCAAGGCTTACCCCTTATGATTTGTTCAAAAATGACATTTTCTAAATTTGATTGAAAATGTGTCTAGAGACATGTAGGAGTGCCGGAAACCCGTTATTCATCCTATTTACTTTCTTTTCTGCGATTTTCAGGACAATTTGTTTCCCAACTGAAAACAAAAAAATGGCAAGGCTTACCCCTTATGATTTGTTCCAATTTTGGCCCAAAAATGACATTTTCTAAATTTGATTGAAAATGTTCCCAGAGACATGTAGGAGTGCCGGAAACCTGTTATTCATCCTATTTACTTTCTTTTCTGCGATTTTCAGGACAATTTGTTTCCCAACTGAAAACAAAAAAATGCCAAGGGATAAGCCTTAAGATTTGTTCAAATTTTGGCCCAAAAATGACATTTTCTAAATTTGATTGAAAATGTTCCCAGAAACATGCAGGAGTGCCGGAAACCTGTTATTTATCCTATTTACCTTCTTTTCTGCGATTTTCAGGACAATTTGTTTCCCAACTGAAAACAAAAAAATGGCAAGGGATAAGCCTTAAGATTTGTTCAAATTTTGGCCCAAAAATGACATTTTCTAAATTTGATTGAAAATGTTCCCAGAGACATGTAGGAGTGCCGGAAACATGTTATTCATCCTATTTACTTTCTTTTCTGCGATTTTCAAGACAATTTGTTTCCCAACTGAAAACAAAAAAATGCCACGGGATAAGCCTGATGATTTGTTCCAATTTTGGCCCAAAAATGACATTTTCTAAATTTGATTGAAAATGTTCCCAGACACATGTAGGAGTGCCAGAAACCTGTTATTCATCCTATTTACTTTCTTTTCTGCGATTTTCAGGACAATTTGTTTCCCAACTGAAAACAAAAAAATGGCAAGGCTTACCCTTATGATTTGTTCCAATTTTGGCCCAAAAAATGACATTCTCTAAATTTGATTGAAAATGTTCCCAGAGACATGTAGGAGTGCCGGAAACCTATTATTCATCCTATTTACTTTCTTTTCTGCGATTTTCAGGACAATTTGTTTCCCAACTGAAAACAAAAAATGCCAAGGGATAAGCCTTAAGATTTGTTCAAATTTTGGCCCAAAAATGACATTTTCTAAATTTGATTGAAAATGTTCCCAGAGACATGCAGGAGTGCCGGAAACCTGTTATTCATCCTATTTACTTTCTTTTCTGCGATTTTCAGGACAATTTGTTTCCCAACTGAAAACAAAAACACGGCAAGGGATAAGCCTGATGATTTGTTCCAATTTTGGCCCAAAAATGACATTTTCTAAATTTGATTGAAAATGTTCCCAGAGACATGTAGGAGTGCCGGAAACCTGTTATTCATCCTATTTACTTTCTTTTCTGCGATTTTCAGGACAATTTGTTTCCCAACTGAAAACAACAAAATGCCAAGGGATAAGCCTTATGATTTTTTCAAATTTTGGCCCAAAAATGACATTTTCTAAATTTGATTGAAAATGTGTCTAGAGACATGTAGGAGTGCCGGAAACCCGTTATTCATCCTATTTACTTTCTTTTCTGCGATTTTCAGGACAATTTGTTTCCCAACTGAAAACAAAAAAATGGCAAGGCTTTACCCCTTATGATTTGTTCCAATTTTGGCCCAAAAATGACATTTTCTAAATTTGATTGAAAATGTTCCCAGAGACATGTAGGAGTGCCGGAAACCTGTTATTCATCCTATTTACTTTCTTTTCTGCGATTTTCAGGACAATTTGTTTCCCAACTGAAAACAAAAAAATGCCAAGGGATAAGCCTTAAGATTTGTTCAAATTTTGGCCCAAAAATGACATTTTCTAAATTTGATTGAAAATGTTCCCAGAAACATGCAGGAGTGCCGGAAACCTGTTATTTATCCTATTTACCTTCTTTTCTGCGATTTTCAGGACAATTTGTTTCCCAACTGAAAACAAAAAAATGGCAAGGCTTACCCTTATGATTTCTTCCAATTTTGGCCCAAAAAATGACATTTTCTAAATTTGATTGAAAATGTTCCCAGAGACATGTAGGAGTGCCGGAAACATGTTATTCATCCTATTTACTTTCTTTTCTGCGATTTTCAAGACAATTTGTTTCCCAACTGAAAACAAAAAAATGCCACGGGATAAGCCTGATGATTTGTTCCAATTTTGGCCCAAAAATGACATTTTCTAAATTTGATTGAAAATGTTCCCAGACACATGTAGGAGTGCCAGAAACCTGTTATTCATCCTATTTACTTTCTTTTCTGCGATTTTCAGGACAATTTGTTTCCCAACTGAAAACAAAAAAATTGCAAGGCTTACCCTTATGATTTGTTCCAATTTTGGCCCAAAAAATGACATTCTCTAAATTTGATTGAAAATGTTCCCAGAGACATGTAGGAGTGCCGGAAACCTATTATTCATCCTATTTACTTTCTTTTCTGCGATTTTCAGGACAATTTGTTTCCCAACTGAAAACAAAAAATGCCAAGGGATAAGCCTTAAGATTTGTTCAAATTTTGGCCCAAAAATGACATTTTCTAAATTTGATTGAAAATGTTCCCAGAGACATGCAGGAGTGCCGGAAACCTGTTATTCATCCTATTTACTTTCTTTTCTGCGATTTTCAGGACAATTTGTTTCCCAACTGAAAACAAAAACACGGCAAGGGATAAGCCTGATGATTTGTTCCAATTTTGGCCCAAAAATGACATTTTCTAAATTTGATTGAAAATGTTCCCAGAGACATGTAGGAGTGCCGGAAACCTGTTATTCATCCTATTTACTTTCTTTTCTGCGATTTTCAGGACAATTTGTTTCCCAACTGAAAACAACAAAATGCCAAGGGATAAGCCTTATGATTTTTTCAAATTTTGGCCCAAAAATGACATTTTCTAAATTTGATTGAAAATGTGTCTAGAGACATGTAGGAGTGCCGGAAACCCGTTATTCATCCTATTTACTTTCTTTTCTGCGATTTTCAGGACAATTTGTTTCCCAACTGAAAACAAAAAAATGGCAAGGCTTTACCCCTTATGATTTGTTCCAATTTTGGCCCAAAAATGACATTTTCTAAATTTGATTGAAAATGTTCCCAGAGACATGTAGGAGTGCCGGAAACCTGTTATTCATCCTATTTACTTTCTTTTCTGCGATTTTCAGGACAATTTGTTTCCCAACTGAAAACAAAAAAATGCCAAGGGATAAGCCTTAAGATTTGTTCAAATTTTGGCCCAAAAATGACATTTTCTAAATTTGATTGAAAATGTTCCCAGAAACATGCAGGAGTGCCGGAAACCTGTTATTTATCCTATTTACCTTCTTTTCTGCGATTTTCAGGACAATTTGTTTCCCAACTGAAAACAAAAAAATGGCAAGGCTTACCCTTATGATTTCTTCCAATTTTGGCCCAAAAAATGACATTTTCTAAATTTGATTGAAAATGTTCCCAGAGACATGTAGGAGTGCCGGAAACCTATTATTCATCCTATTTACTTTCTTTTCTGCGATTTTCAGGACAATTTGTTTCCCAACTGAAAACAAAAAATGCCAAGGGATAAGCCTTAAGATTTGTTCAAATTTTGGCCCAAAAATGACATTTTCTAAATTTGATTGAAAATGTTCCCAGAGACATGCAGGAGTGCCGGAAACCTGTTATTCATCCTATTTACTTTCTTTTCTGCGATTTTCAGGACAATTTGTTTCCCAACTGAAAACAAAAAAATGCCAAGGGATAAGCCTTAAGATTTGTTCAAATTTTGGCCCAAAAATGACATTTTCTAAATTTGATTGAAAATGTTCCCAGAGACATGTAGGAGTGCCGGAAACATGTTATTCATCCTATTTACTTTCTTTTCTGCGATTTTCAGGACAATTTGTTTCCCAACTGAAAACAAAAAAATGCCAAGGGATAAGCCTTAAGATTTGTTCAAATTTTGGCCCAAAAATGACATTTTCTAAATTTGATTGAAAATGTTCCCAGAGACATGTAGGAGTGCCGGAAACATGTTATTCATCATATTTACTTTCTTTTCTGCGATTTTCAGGACAATTTGTTTCCCAACTGAAAACAAAAAAATGCCAAGGAATAAGCCTTATGATTTTTTTCAAATTTTGGCCCAAAAATGAAATGTTCTAAATTTGATTGAAAATGTGTCCAGAGACATGTAGGAGTGCCGGAAACCTGTTATTCATCCTATTTACTTTCTTTTCTGCGATTTTCAGGACAATTTGTTTCCCAACTGAAAACAAAAAAATGCCAAGGGATATAAGCCTTATGATTTGTTTCAATTTTGGCCCAAAAATGACATTTTCTAAATTTGATTGAAAATGTTCCCAGAGACATGTAGGAGTGCCGGAAACCTGTTATTCATCCTATTTACTTTCTTTTCTGCGATTTTCAGGACAATTTGTTTCCCAACTGAAAACAACAAAATGGCAAGGCTTACCGCTTATGATTTGTTCAAAAATGAAATGTTCTAAATTTGATTGAAAATGTGTCCAGAGACATGTAGGAGTGCCGGAAACCTGTTATTCATCCTATTTACTTTCTTTTCTGCGATTTTCAGGACAATTTGTTTCCCAACTGAAAACAACAAAATGGCAAGGCTTACCCCTTACGATTTGTTCAAAAATGACATTTTCTAAATTTGATTGAAAATGTGTCTAGAGACATGTAGGAGTGCCGGAAACCTGTTATTCATCCTATTTACTTTCTTTTCTGCGATTTTCAGGACAATTTGTTTCCCAACTGAAAACAAAAAAATGGCAAGGCTTACTACCCCTTATGATTTTTTTCAAATTTTGCCTCAAAAATTACATTTTCTAAATTTGATTGAAAATGTTCCCAGAGACATGTAGGAGTGCCGGAAACCTGTTATTCATCCTATTTACTTTCTTTTCTGCGATTTTCAGGACAATTTGTTTCCCAACTGAAAACAAAAAAATGGCAAGGCTTACCCCTTATGATTTGTTCAAATTTTGGCCCAAAAATGACATTTTCTAAATTTGATTGAAAATGTTTCCAGAGACATGCAGGAGTGCCAGAAACATGTTATTTATTCCAATTACCTTTGTTTCAAGACAATTTTTCTCGACTGAAAATGAAACAAAATGGCAAGGGATAAGCCTGATGATTTGTTCCAATTTTGGCCCAAAAAAGAAATTTTCTAAATTTGATTGAAAATTTTCCCAGAGACATGTAGGAGTGCCGAAAACCTGTTATTCATCATGTTATCTTCAGAAAACTTTAAATATTTATATGTAAAAATTCAAAATCAACCGAAACTAATATCTTACTGATGAACCTGCACATTTATTCAGTGTTTTAATAATCAAATTAACACATAACTTCAAACTGTTGCTTTGATATACCAAGTGAAAATATTTTCAATTATGGTTTCAGGTTTACATAACATCAGATAGGCTGTCAAGAACTAAATGTGTTCAATATTCTTTTCACACATACTTAAAAACTCTTTTGTACTTTGAAAATATGCAAATGAAAAAGAAATGGTCGTAATTGTGTACCCTTAGAGTGGATATATCTTATCAATTTCACAATGAGTCAAGTTTATTTTAATAAAATAAATTTGTTGCAAATGATGCTTCTGAGAGTGAAACAGTACCTGTGAGCCATGGTTCATTGCAGTCAAACAGTGCAAGAGAGAAGCTGTTAATTTCTACTCAAAATGTGCACAAGTTACATTTGAAAGACAAGGTTTTCACACACAAGTTGGACATTTTTTCTGATTAGAATTTTTTTCTGATTTAACTAGTTCGTGCCAGGATTATTTTTGCCTAAAATTTCTATTTTCAAAAAAGGCAAAATATAGCAGCCAACTTCTGATATACAGCCAAACGCCACAAATACTGATTTGCAAGAGTCATTTCAACAGTATTTGTACAATATTTCTTGCCGAAACCTCATATATTTCAATACTCCGGGTGCACCTACCGGAGCGTAAATTGTAGAACAACAGGCCGTGCACGGCGGCCAAGTTTAAGTTCAACACACGGTCCCGCCTCCACAGACTTCTCGGACTTTGTGTGTGTGTACAAAACAAATGAGGGATTAGCATGTTGAGACGTCACCCGGAGGTGAGTCGAGGCAAGCATGACGTTTTAACCCGTCAGCCATGCCCGTGGATAAAAACAGCCAGATCGCGTTAACACGTCCTCCGACGCTAACTGGTTAAAGAGAATTGACCTTTGCTAAAAACTTCACTTTTGTCACTAAGATTTGAGTTATCGCAATAGTTCCAGAAAACTCTCAAATTTTGCTGATGATTGCATTTT
The DNA here is from genome assembly GCA_037893225.1 of Hippasteria phrygiana. Taxonomy (NCBI): domain Eukaryota; kingdom Metazoa; phylum Echinodermata; class Asteroidea; order Valvatida; family Goniasteridae; genus Hippasteria; species Hippasteria phrygiana. The sequence continues at coordinate 216,213 of JAZGUH010000381.1, forward strand.
ATGAAATCAAATACTTTGTAAACGTGGAATCCCACAGCATCCAGCACAAAAATTCTTGAATACGAAACCATGTTATCAATTATACAGTTATTGTATTAAAGTTCAAGGCCATCAAGTGGCACAAGCATTGCAATCATCCTTGGCAAAAGTCAACTGCAATTAAGTGCAAAAGTCTTTCTAGTTCTAGTCTCAAGAAAAATAAGTCCATAGATTGACCAAGGTAACGCGATTAAGTTCATACGACCTGTACGAAGCCACTATGTAACTGGACTGCAATCTCCTCCATGACATGGACACAATAAACTCCACTCTTCACTGCATCCTGCCTGCTGTAGATGAAACCAACAGGGCGTGGCACCTTCCTGCTGAATTTCCAGATGGTACACCAGCAGGTATTGTCCCAGAGGTATGCAAAGCAAACTTCAGATCGATGTTGGGTGTGTCAGGTCAGGTGACACACTCGACTCATTCTAAGTCAGGTTCGGTTTGAGTTGGCTCAAGAATTGTGTTTTATTGATCTAGTCTATTTAGTTGTTTTTCTCACTGAAATTTCATCCCCTGTAATGGAGGCTGCAAGTGTCTACGTCACACAAATCATCAAACGAGGCCACCATCCATCTGTACATGATACAAAGTCACAGAGAAATCATGTCAGAACAATACTTCAATGCAATATCTGTCGGCCATTTCTAACCTTTTTTTGGTTGGGGGGAGTGTTAACTTTCCAAAAACTTCGAGTGGTTCAACTCTGTTACAAGTTTGGCATTCATTTGCATGCTGCAACACACTTTCTATTACTTTCACTTGTTGGAACTATACGTGAGTGATTGGGTGTGCAACAGTGACTCGTATTCCAAATGTCTGTTTGAACCCAATCCGAGGATCATGGTGTTGATGTCCTTGAGCAAGACACTTTGCTACAATTGCTACTGTCCACCCAGGAGTAAGTGTACAGTGTAACATTGGGGCTAAAAGGTCTTTCAGCAGGGCAATGCTCCAGAGAGAGTTCCCTCATTGTCTATACAGAGGTTAAAAGTAATAATGGTTGTGAAGCTCTATGTTGTTTCATTAACCCTAACATCACCGAATACTACAAAATACTACTTGAGTAAACTGCAGTATGGAGTACTTTTACTACATTGGCCTATGAGAATTGAGTAGTATTTACTGGACCCCAAATGAATGCCTAGGACGTTAAGGTTAAAGTACCGATGATTAAAAGTCACTTTCACAAATTGCAATTTGAATGAAGCAACTAATTTGACAAACCTGAATAGGTAAAGCCAGACTACATGGACTAGGACCTGAAGAACATGTAGATCCCTCTCCCGAGGTAGATGAGACGACCCACTCCTTGCCAGGAAGATGGTAGCTGAAGGTGTGGATGGTTGTTACAGCAAGTGTCGTCCACATGATGCCAAGGATACTCTGTGAATTAAGTGTAATGGATTGCCATATTGAGATCTTGTAGACAAAGAGGAAATGTTTATCCTGGTAAGGTTACCAGGATACCAGCCCCACACGCTGTCCAGATCATCGGATCTATTGCTTGACAGGACGAGGGACCCTGAGCCGAGAGTGTACCCCCCTTCACTTTCAGCATCCCTTCAAGATCCGCCCATGGATGGACATAGGGATATAAGATCCCATAGCCCAGTCTGAATTTGGTTTATTTTTGCAAACTCCCCCAGGAGCTTTCATATCAATTGACCTTTCGCGGTCGAATCGCGTCAACACAGCTTGTGAATTATTGTCCAATCACATAAATTGTAATTCCACGTGGAACGCGCAAAATCTGAGACAGACAAAAATTACCACACAAAATTCACATAGGGCTGTCTAAGGGGCGTGGTTAACTCGTAAACGGCGATAGGTCAATTGGCTAATCAACCAGATGTCATTGTATAAAGTGCATTTACAGTATGTTTGAATGACTTTTTGCACTGGGGAGGGTGTGAGCTTTTTGCCTAATACACGTACAGTATTTGCTGTTTGACTTTAAAGCACACATTCCCCTAAAATCTCCAAAATTTTATCCCTCGGGTTAGTTACCTAATCTATATCCAAGGTGTAAATGTTTTACTATATTGTGCCATATTTATGGAGAAATGTAAAGAAAAAAACAAGTACTGATATCGGAGCATTCAGACTGGTGGTTGACAGAGCTACGGTCACACAGAATTCAGGACTGGTAAGTGTCCCCTAAAACATTCGTTTGGGCGACACAAACAATTTTTTTGGGGGGGGGGGTGAAACTAAAAAATAACAGACAGTACATCTTAAAAAGCTGTAGCAAAAAGGTGAGTGTACGTACCTCAAATATATATCCCTTACTCTTGTCTGGCCCTGGACAGTCTGGGAAACATCTTCATCTTTTTCTGTCTGGTGAAATGAAAAGAATAACAATTAGTTTGTAGGGGTGTGCATTTATGGGTAGTACAAGAATCGGGTACCCGTTAAAGAAACCCAAACCAAAACTTTCAATCCCGGAAGTTGTAATAATGGGCCGACTAAATGAAAGTTTGCAATTGCTTATCTAGCAAAAGCGCAAGCAATAGAGTCTGAAAGTTAACCCCTGGTGGCGCGCATCCGGAGACCTCTTGAATAGGAAAACTTGCAATTATTTTTGGTACATTGAATTCTTAAGCAATTTCTAGTTTTTATTTATTCAGCTCAATGTCTTTCTCTAAGAATGAAGTCTAAAACGGAAAAATAATATTTGATATCTCTTCTTTCAGCTTGTCTAAATTTCATTTCAAAGGAAATACATTTTGTCACATCAGTTTTTAGGTTAATTTGAGAGCATTCGTCCAGTTTCCTATGGAGAATGTAAACAAAAACAATGCAAATGTTGTTGCATGAGGGGCTCAGTATTTTGCTGTATTAACTCAGCATCCCGACAGCTGATTCCTGTAAATCATCATATTAATTCAAAGTAGGGGTATGCATCTAGAATCGGTTCCAGATTATGGAATCGAGTACCCGTACAACTTTATATTATCGCATAGTAACTTCCCAGACAATGAAAAAGCAAAGGTTTTGTATGTTATTTGTCGGGATTTTTCAAAAATTAAACCCAACTACATGGGAAACCAGCACAAATTTTACTTTTATGACGCTCACCAAAATTGACAATAAAGGGAAATTTGTTTTTTTGTAGTCTGGGTATGGATAAAGAGCTTCGAGACATAATAGCATGCCTTATTCCACAATAAATAAATAAAATACAACTATATGTTTGTGATGTGCTGTCACACGCAAAGGTAGAGAAGTAATCATGTTTACTGGACTTGGAAAGGCATGAGATTTTTCAGACAAAGGGTTAGTTTACCTCAGAACATGCAAATCTTGTCCTCGGCCTCTCCGAATGCCCGCCAACTGCAGAGCACCTTGCTAAGTTGCTTCTCGCTTGTCATTCTGTGGAAATATGAAAAGAATATAGGCATTTGAAATTAAAGTCCAAGTTGCAATGCTAACTGCAACTTACTTGACAACGTGCTTGTAAATTCTTCAAGTTGCTCTCATAACTTAATCAATTAATTGATCCTGGTAAGGTTAGTTTAAACAGGGCCACCACGTGAAGGTCCCAGGATACCAGCCCCAACACGCTGTCCAGATAATCGGGTCCTTCACTTGACAGGACGAGAGACCCCGAGCCGAAGCCCAGAGCCCCTGCCTGCCGTTGTCCGGTCCACCCCGTGGGGCACCCTTACTTTCTATGCGTGCCGCCCTGCCCGTGCCCGCCACACACAGACGACAAGGCGTAGCAGCGTTTGCTGTACCAACTATGATAACAGGGTCCACGCCCCTATCCGGAGAGGGACGCACTTCCTGCACCTTTAAGGCACCCTGCGCCAAAACCCTTGTCGGGTATGGTCGTTGCTCCACGCACACCGCACCTCCAATTATCGTTACGCCGCACCTCCACTTATAGTTACGCCGCACCTCCACTAAGCCCTAGTTGACGTAGGGATATAGAGGATCCCATAGTCTATTCTAAGTGGAATGTCACAGCCTAAACTAGATCAAAAACCCTATTTATATCAGTGAAATTTCTCTTTCACTAATTGATTGATCTACATTTATGAAAAAAAATTCCTGTGGAAATACACATTTAAGCCCTAATTAGATTATAGGTGTCCGCTTCTGGATAGACGTAGGGATAAAGCAGATCCCATAGTCTGGTCTTGCGTTGGGGTCATAGGGATATAGATGATCCCATAGCCCATGTTGGATGAGGAACATAGGGATATAGCTGATCCCATAATCCTCTCCTAGGCCTAATGATGCTGCTCAATTTGAGCCGATGATCTGCAAGAGACCACCACCCCCACATCACAACACACAGAAACACTTAGGGTTTTGAAGGGCAACAAAAATTGTGGACTGCATACGAGTTATTTTTGACTTTTTTGCTATGAACTTTACGGTTGTCTGTTCTACCGGGAGGCCATCTATCACAATTGCTTCTTTCCACCAAGGAGAAGATTGGGGGGGGGGGGCACAAACTAATTGGTTGTTGAATTGGCAAAATTTGATTTAAGATTACATGTAGTTCAAAGGGGCTGAAAGACCAAGAATACTGATCTTCGTTAAATTTGCTCTACAACAAAGTGATTATTTAGTATAAATAGCATGCTCCGAGCATGAACTTTTTTGTTAAGGACCAAGTTTTTGGGCTTATTTTCATAAAATATCTGGACAGTCAACCCAACCACCATCACCCCACGATCACAGACACATAGAAACAGAAATATGTGACCCACTTTTAGATTTGTTTCTCTTTAATATCCATTTCCGATTCATTTACATTTTTCTTTTTTTAAAGTTAATTTTAAAAAATAAGTCAAATTGACATTCCACTTTTAACGACCCTAGCTCACATCCTACCAGGGGTACTTCGTGGACATGGTAGCAAATCCCTAGTTAAACAGCATTGTGTTTTCCACAGAAAAATCCTGGTTTCCCCCATGCATCTACCCTGCAGATTCTTGGCTTAGGATAGCAAACATTTTTGTTCCCCGATTTCTGGTTATATTTTTGAATCGAGGCATTCAAGTGATTATGCCAGGGTGGGTCACAAAAAGAGAAAGAGAGATAGATAATGAAAAGGCCCACTTGGGGAGACTCACTCTGATTTGAATCCAAACGACTCTTGTGAAGCTTGTGATGAACTCCTTAGTCTTGTGTGCACGGCTCAATTTGAGCGCTCATGACTGAAACAAAAGGGTTAGTTTACCTTAGTGCACAGGCTTGCTTCGGCTGAACCTTGCCCGAGATGAACCTTACTTGGCTAGTGATGACTCCTTCGATCCGGGGTCCTGTGCATGTTCATAGCTGCAATACAAAGGGGTTAGTTTACCTTGAGTATGCTTGCTCGAGATGAACCTTGCCCGAGATGAACCTTGCTTGGCTGGTGATAAGTCCTTCGATCCGGGGTCTTGTGCATGTTCATAGCTGCAATACAAAGGGTTAGTTTACCTCAGAACATGCAAATCTTGTCCTCGGCCTCTCCGAATGCCCGCCAACTGCAGAGCACCTTGCTAAGTTGCTTCTCGCTTGTCATTCTGTGGAAATATGAAAAGAATATAGGCATTTGAAATTAAAGTCCAAGTTGCAATGCTAACTGCAACTTACTTGACAACGTGCTTGTAAATTCTTCAAGTTGCTCTCATAACTTAATCAATTAATTGATCCTGGTAAGGTTAGTTTAAACAGGGCCACCACGTGAAGGTCCCAGGATACCAGCCCCAACACGCTGTCCAGATAATCGGGTCCTTCACTTGACAGGACGAGAGACCCCGAGCCGAAGCCCAGAGCCCCTGCCTGCCGTTGTCCGGTCCACCCCGTGGGGCACCCTTACTTTCTATGCGTGCCGCCCTGCCCGTGCCCGCCACACACAGACGACAAGGCGTAGCAGCGTTTGCTGTACCAACTATGATAACAGGGTCCACGCCCCTATCCGGAGAGGGACGCACTTCCTGCACCTTTAAGGCACCCTGCGCCAAAACCCTTGTCGGGTATGGTCGTTGCTCCACGCACACCGCACCTCCAATTATCGTTACGCCGCACCTCCACTTATAGTTACGCCGCACCTCCACTAAGCCCTAGTTGACGTAGGGATATAGAGGATCCCATAGTCTATTCTAAGTGGAATGTCACAGCCTAAACTAGATCAAAAACCCTATTTATATTAGTGAAATTTCTCTTTCACTAATTGATTGATCTACATTTATGAAAAAAAATTCCTGTGGAAATACACATTTAAGCCCTAATTAGATTATAGGTGTCCGCTTCTGGATAGACGTAGGGATAAAGCAGATCCCATAGTCTGGTCTTGCGTTGGGGTCATAGGGATATAGATGATCCCATAGCCCATGTTGGATGAGGAACATAGGGATATAGCTGATCCCATAATCCTCTCCTAGGCCTAATGATGCTGCTCAATTTGAGCCGATGATCTGCAAGAGACCACCACCCCCACATCACAACACACAGAAACACTTAGGGTTTTGAAGGGCAACAAAAATTGTGGACTGCATACGAGTTATTTTGGACTTTTTTGCTATGAACTTTACGGTTGTCTGTTCTACCGGGAGGCCATCTATCACAATTGCTTCTTTCCACCAAGGAGAAGATTGGGGGGGGGGGGGGGGGGGGGGGCACAAACTAATTGGTTGTTGAATTGGCAAAATTTGATTTAAGATTACATGTAGTTCAAAGGGGCTGAAAGACCAAGAATACTGATCTTCGTTAAATTTGCTCTACAACAAAGTGATTATTTAGTATAAATAGCATGCTCCGAGCATGAACTTTTTTGTTAAGGACCAAGTTTTTGGGCTTATTTTCATAAAATATCTGGACAGTCAACCCAACCACCATCACCCCACGATCACAGACACATAGAAACAGAAATATGTGACCCACTTTTAGATTTGTTTCTCTTTAATATCCATTTCCGATTCATTTACATTTTTCTTTTTTTAAAGTTAATTTTAAAAAATAAGTCAAATTGACATTCCACTTTTAACGACCCTAGCTCACATCCTACCAGGGGTACTTCGTGGACATGGTAGCAAATCCCTAGTTAAACAGCATTGTGTTTTCCACAGAAAAATCCTGGTTTCCCCCATGCATCTACCCTGCAGATTCTTGGCTTAGGATAGCAAACATTTTTGTTCCCCGATTTCTGGTTATATTTTTGAATCGAGGCATTCAAGTGATTATGCCAGGGTGGGTCACAAAAAGAGAAAGAGAGATAGATAATGAAAAGGCCCACTTGGGGAGACTCACTCTGATTTGAATCCAAACGACTCTTGTGAAGCTTGTGATGAACTCCTTAGTCTTGTGTGCACGGCTCAATTTGAGCGCTCATGACTGAAACAAAAGGGTTAGTTTACCTTAGTGCACAGGCTTGCTTCGGCTGAACCTTGCCCGAGATGAACCTTACTTGGCTAGTGATGACTCCTTCGATCCGGGGTCCTGTGCATGTTCATAGCTGCAATACAAAGGGTTAGTTTACCTTGAGTATGCTTGCTCGAGATGAACCTTGCCCGAGATGAACCTTGCTTGGCTGGTGATAAGTCCTTCGATCCGGGGTCTTGTGCATGTTCATAGCTGCAATACAAAGGGTTAGTTTACCTCAGAACATGCAAATCTTGTCCTCGGCCTCTCCGAATGCCCGCCAACTGCAGAGCACCTTGCTAAGTTGCTTCTCGCTTGTCATTCTGTGGAAATATGAAAAGAATATAGGCATTTGAAATTAAAGTCCAAGTTGCAATGCTAACTGCAACTTACTTGACAACGTGCTTGTAAATTCTTCAAGTTGCTCTCATAACTTAATCAATTAATTGATCCTGGTAAGGTTAGTTTAAACAGGGCCACCACGTGAAGGTCCCAGGATACCAGCCCCAACACGCTGTCCAGATAATCGGGTCCTTCACTTGACAGGACGAGAGACCCCGAGCCGAAGCCCAGAGCCCCTGCCTGCCGTTGTCCGGTCCACCCCGTGGGGCACCCTTACTTTCTATGCGTGCCGCCCTGCCCGTGCCCGCCACACACAGACGACAAGGCGTAGCAGCGTTTGCTGTACCAACTATGATAACAGGGTCCACGCCCCTATCCGGAGAGGGACGCACTTCCTGCACCTTTAAGGCACCCTGCGCCAAAACCCTTGTCGGGTATGGTCGTTGCTCCACGCACACCGCACCTCCAATTATCGTTACGCCGCACCTCCACTTATAGTTACGCCGCACCTCCACTAAGCCCTAGTTGACGTAGGGATATAGAGGATCCCATAGTCTATTCTAAGTGGAATGTCACAGCCTAAACTAGATCAAAAACCCTATTTATATTAGTGAAATTTCTCTTTCACTAATTGATTGATCTACATTTATGAAAAAAAATTCCTGTGGAAATACACATTTAAGCCCTAATTAGATTATAGGTGTCCGCTTCTGGATAGACGTAGGGATAAAGCAGATCCCATAGTCTGGTCTTGCGTTGGGGTCATAGGGATATAGATGATCCCATAGCCCATGTTGGATGAGGAACATAGGGATATAGCTGATCCCATAATCCTCTCCTAGGCCTAATGATGCTGCTCAATTTGAGCCGATGATCTGCAAGAGACCACCACCCCCACATCACAACACACAGAAACACTTAGGGTTTTGAAGGGCAACAAAAATTGTGGACTGCATACGAGTTATTTTGGACTTTTTTGCTATGAACTTTACGGTTGTCTGTTCTACCGGGAGGCCATCTATCACAATTGCTTCTTTCCACCAAGGAGAAGATTGGGGGGGGGGGGGGGCACAAACTAATTGGTTGTTGAATTGGCAAAATTTGATTTAAGATTACATGTAGTTCAAAGGGGCTGAAAGACCAAGAATACTGATCTTCGTTAAATTTGCTCTACAACAAAGTGATTATTTAGTATAAATAGCATGCTCCGAGCATGAACTTTTTTGTTAAGGACCAAGTTTTTGGGCTTATTTTCATAAAATATCTGGACAGTCAACCCAACCACCATCACCCCACGATCACAGACACATAGAAACAGAAATATGTGACCCACTTTTAGATTTGTTTCTCTTTAATATCCATTTCCGATTCATTTACATTTTTCTTTTTTTAAAGTTAATTTTAAAAAATAAGTCAAATTGACATTCCACTTTTAACGACCCTAGCTCACATCCTACCAGGGGTACTTCGTGGACATGGTAGCAAATCCCTAGTTAAACAGCATTGTGTTTTCCACAGAAAAATCCTGGTTTCCCCCATGCATCTACCCTGCAGATTCTTGGCTTAGGATAGCAAACATTTTTGTTCCCCGATTTCTGGTTATATTTTTGAATCGAGGCATTCAAGTGATTATGCCAGGGTGGGTCACAAAAAGAGAAAGAGAGATAGATAATGAAAAGGCCCACTTGGGGAGACTCACTCTGATTTGAATCCAAACGACTCTTGTGAAGCTTGTGATGAACTCCTTAGTCTTGTGTGCACGGCTCAATTTGAGCGCTCATGACTGAAACAAAAGGGTTAGTTTACCTTAGTGCACAGGCTTGCTTCGGCTGAACCTTGCCCGAGATGAACCTTACTTGGCTAGTGATGACTCCTTCGATCCGGGGTCCTGTGCATGTTCATAGCTGCAATACAAAGGGTTAGTTTACCTTGAGTATGCTTGCTCGAGATGAACCTTGCCCGAGATGAACCTTGCTTGGCTGGTGATAAGTCCTTCGATCCGGGGTCTTGTGCATGTTCATAGCTGCAATACAAAGGGTTAGTTTACCTCAGAACATGCAAATCTTGTCCTCGGCCTCTCCGAATGCCCGCCAACTGCAGAGCACCTTGCTAAGTTGCTTCTCGCTTGTCATTCTGTGGAAATATGAAAAGAATATAGGCATTTGAAATTAAAGTCCAAGTTGCAATGCTAACTGCAACTTACTTGACAACGTGCTTGTAAATTCTTCAAGTTGCTCTCATAACTTAATCAATTAATTGATCCTGGTAAGGTTAGTTTAAACAGGGCCACCACGTGAAGGTCCCAGGATACCAGCCCCAACACGCTGTCCAGATAATCGGGTCCTTCACTTGACAGGACGAGAGACCCCGAGCCGAAGCCCAGAGCCCCTGCCTGCCGTTGTCCGGTCCACCCCGTGGGGCACCCTTACTTTCTATGCGTGCCGCCCTGCCCGTGCCCGCCACACACAGACGACAAGACGTAGCAGCGTTTGCTGTACCAACTATGATAACAGGGTCCACGCCCCTATCCGGAGAGGGGCGCACTTCCTGCACCTTTAAGGCACCCTGCGCCAAAACCCTTGTCGGGTATGGTCGTTGCTCCACGCACACCGCACCTCCAATTATCGTTACGCCGCACCTCCACTTATAGTTACGCCGCACCTCCACTAAGCCCTAGTTGACGTAGGGATATAGAGGATCCCATAGTCTATTCTAAGTGGAATGTCACAGCCTAAACTAGATCAAAAACCCTATTTATATCAGTGAAATTTCTCTTTCACTAATTGATTGATCTACATTTATGAAAAAAAATTCCTGTGGAAATACACATTTAAGCCCTAATTAGACTATAGGTGTCCGCTTCTGGATAGACGTAGGGATAAAGCAGATCCCATAGTCTGGTCTTGCGTTGGGGTCATAGGGATATAGATGATCCCATAGCCCATGTTGGATGAGGGACATAGGGATATAGCTGATCCCATAATCCTCTCCTAGGCCTAATGATGCTGCTCAATTTGAGCCGATGATCTGCAAGAGACCACCACCCCCACATCACAACACACAGAAACACTTAGGGTTTTGAAGGGCAACAAAAATTGTGGACTGCATACGAGTTATTTTGGACTTTTTTGCTATGAACTTTACGGTTGTCTGTTCTACCGGGAGGCCATCTATCACAATTGCTTCTTTCCACCAAGGAGAAGATTGGGGGGGGGGGGGGGGCACAAACTAATTGGTTGTTGAATTGGCAAAATTTGATTTAAGATTACATGTAGTTCAAAGGGGCTGAAAGACCAAGAATACTGATCTTCGTTAAATTTGCTCTACAACAAAGTGATTATTTAGTATAAATAGCATGCTCCGAGCATGAACTTTTTTGTTAAGGACCAAGTTTTTGGGCTTATTTTCATAAAATATCTGGACAGTCAACCCAACCACCATCACCCCACGATCACAGACACATAGAAACAGAAATATGTGACCCACTTTTAGATTTGTTTCTCTTTAATATCCATTTCCGATTCATTTACATTTTTCTTTTTTTAAAGTTAATTTTAAAAAATAAGTCAAATTGACATTCCACTTTTAACGACCCTAGCTCACATCCTACCAGGGGTACTTCGTGGACATGGTAGCAAATCCCTAGTTAAACAGCATTGTGTTTTCCACAGAAAAATCCTGGTTTCCCCCATGCATCTACCCTGCAGATTCTTGGCTTAGGATAGCAAACATTTTTGTTCCCCGATTTCTGGTTATATTTTTGAATCGAGGCATTCAAGTGATTATGCCAGGGTGGGTCACAAAAAGAGAAAGAGAGATAGATAATGAAAAGGCCCACTTGGGGAGACTCACTCTGATTTGAATCCAAACGACTCTTGTGAAGCTTGTGATGAACTCCTTAGTCTTGTGTGCACGGCTCAATTTGAGCGCTCATGACTGAAACAAAAGGGTTAGTTTACCTTAGTGCACAGGCTTGCTTCGGCTGAACCTTGCCCGAGATGAACCTTACTTGGCTAGTGATGACTCCTTCGATCCGGGGTCCTGTGCATGTTCATAGCTGCAATACAAAGGGTTAGTTTACCTCAGAACATGCAAATCTTGTCCTCGGCCTCTCCGAATGCCCGCCAACTGCAGAGCACCTTGCTAAGTTGCTTCTCGCTTGTCATTCTGTGGAAATATGAAAAGAATATAGGCATTTGAAATTAAAGTCCAAGTTGCAATGCTAACTGCAACTTACTTGACAACGTGCTTGTAAATTCTTCAAGTTGCTCTCATAACTTAATCAATTAATTGATCCTGGTAATAAGGTTAGTTTAAACAGGGCCACCACGTGAAGGTCCCAGGATACCAGCCCCAACACGCTGTCCAGATAATCGGGTCCTTCACTTGACAGGACGAGAGACCCCGAGCCGAAGAGCCCCTGCCTGCCGTTGTCCGGTCCACCCCGTGGGGCACCCTTACTTTCTATGCGTGCCGCCCTGCCCTACACTACAATCGCCGTTCCGTTGTTTGGAAGTTAAGGAAGTTGTCTCATTTTTAGACCAAAATTTTAATCTATTATTCTCGCTGAAACTCTTTAAATTTTACCCACCTGTCACCTTGGGATTCTTGCTGAAAATTTGGAAGACAAATAGCTCAGATTTGAAGCTGACAAAAGTGTGAATTTGCGAGTCCAAATGTCAGCTCATGCACGACGAAAATACATGCGGTTCGTCCAACACGTGATCACGTGCACAATGCATATGGCGCGTTTATTCAAATGTCAGGTAGTGAACAGGTGCAATCCGGGGGTGCCACTATGCAAAAAAATACGGGCGGGAATGGTCAACGGGGGCTTGGTCAACAATACCAAGCGTGTTAACCCCTTGCCACCGGGCATTACCAGTGGCGGATCTACGGGGGGGGGGGGTGGGAGTTTAAACCCCCCTTGGGCTGAGAAAAAAACAATAACCATTGTCGGGTGTCGAAAATTCGGCACGCTGGGGTGTGTAGGCCATTCACCTCAGGTAAACCCCCCCCCCCCCCCCCTTAGTTAAAACCTAGATCCGCCCCTGATTACATGGGAGAACCCGGGGCGCCAGGCCGGGTTGTTCAGCCAAGCGAAACGGAAACAAGAGGCTTGTGCAGCCAAGCATAACATACACAATACCCCAATATTTATGGTTGAAAATGCAGAGATTGGCACATATAGACGTCAACCGGCCAGGTGGCAATTTTCAATCCGCACGTATTTGTGTCAACCGTACGCAAGGTTAAACAATTCTATAGGCTCAACGGGGGGGGGGGGGGGGGGGGGGGAGGTGGGGACTGGGGGTGCAACGTGACACAGATTGTAAAATATGAAATTAGACAAAAGACAAAAGTATGCGAGTTGTGCATGTTGTGTAAACGTACATAATGACGTATAATAATTGGGGACTGGAAAAAATATGTTTTCACGCAATTTTTAAAATAAAATGGGGGAAATAAAAAAGGGAAACAAATGGAGAAGCCTTCAACCAACCGCATGCTCGGGGTGGGGTGGGGGTGGGGTGGGGTTGGATTGTAGGCGGGGGTGGGGGTGGGGGTGGGGTATAGGAGAGGATTGGAGGTTGGGGATGTGGTGGTCATTTACAAGATCCATATAAATGTTAGGCCCATAAATACTGATCACGCTTAATATTCAAATACTTCAAATTCAAATTTCTCACTTGGACCTACCCACCATCAAACCGAACGTAATCATGCTTCCCAAAATACTAATGAAAACCTTTTAAATTGATTGTGTAAAACCGAGAACACTCGGGCAAAAAAATCGAGAATTTTTCACTAAGCCCAAAACTACAAAACCTTAATAAAGAAAAACATCACGGCACCCACAAATATTAAATAAAATTTAACTGCAATGTCTGAATTACTTAAACAAATTATAACGCCCCTACCCTTCCCATACTTTTGTTCATCGTATAGCCCCCTGGATATGCCCCTGGAAAGAAAAGGTGCGTTTTATACGCGTGCATTAGCGTTGTCTTACAGTACATATTGTTGCGTATCGGCTGAGAACAGTTGGTTATGACGCGCCGTGTTTAAACAACCGTTTTTAACAGCCGTTTTAGAAAGGGTTTTTAACAGCCGTTTTTAACAGCCGTGTTTAAACAACCGTTTAAACACACCCACGTGACAGGTTCTCTACCAAAAGGGATAGTGAAACTCGCTGAGGTAGGCCTATTTATGAATCAGCATTCAAATGTTTCATCCAAAACAATCACCAATCAATCGTCTTGAATTTGCTGCATGCGCGTACACATCCGACGGCTGTTACGCGAAAGTGCTAAATTGAACATGATAACGTCCTGAGATCGATTTTACTAAACCCTTCTTAAGCAAGACGCATCCGAAATACAGATAACGAACCGCTAATTATTGGACGAGGATGATCTTTCGCATGCAACGGCTGTGCCCTGGTAGGATGTGAACTAGGGTCATTAAAAGTGGAATGCCAATTTAACTTTTTGGTTTACTTTTCAAAAAACTTATTCAGTCACAGAATACATGTACTTGTAAAATTGGATCTTTGTCCTACCAACATTCTCCAAAGAATGCAAAAATCGAATCAAAAATGAAAAAAACTAGAGCCAATAGTGTTTGTGGACAAACACAGGGCTGTTTCGGTTTTTGTGTGTAAAATTTGGTGATTAAAATGAAATTTCAAAAATTTTAATAAAATTTCAAAAATTAAAAAAATTATAGAAAATTAGCCGATGAGGTCATCATGACGTCACTCCGGCTTCTGCATGCTGGTGGCACTATCTACATACCCACCAATTTTTATGACGATCGGACCTACCCTTATATGTGTTTCAAAAAAGCATATTTTTGATGACGTCATGATGACATCACACATTTTCCCATTTATGTGAAAGAATATGGGAGCTAACAAAGCTATTACAAAAAGAATTTTGAATTTAGCATGTTCTGTTAAAGAGATATGGGTTTAAGAAACTTTAAGGTTGAAAAAACTTTACAATTACTATAAAATCGTATGATGAGGTCATCATGACGTCACCTCAATTTTCATCTATAACACGTACTTGTCTACCACCATAGCAGGTTTGAATGCAATCGGACCTACGGTTCTCTAGATATGTGCCCTTGAAAAATGCACCTTTAAGATGACGTCACATGACAAGTGATGACGTCATCATGACGTCACTCTTCGGCATACATTTTCAGCTTAGGGTCTCTGTTTGAGTTAAACCTGATTAAGATCTGAGGTTGTTTAGTGACCAAAGTGGCTCTTACAAAATTCGTGTACAAAGTCTATGGGATTTGGGATAGAACTAAAAATTCATAGAAAATCAGCCGATGACGTCATCATGACGTCACTTTGGATTTTACATGCTAGTGGCACTATCTACCTACCCACCAATTTTCATGACGATCGGACCTATCCTTATATGTGTTTTAAAAAAGCACATTTTTGATGACGTCATCATGACGTCACACAATTTTCGCCTTTTAGGGCATATCTTTGAGACATACCAAAGCTATAACGAAAAGAATTTTGAAAATATCTTGTTGTGTTCGTTAGATATATTGAAAAGAATGTTACGATTTTCAAAATTCAAAAATTCATAACAAATCACGTGATGACGTCATCATGACGTAAAAGTTCGGCATGCATTCTGACCAGTTGGTCTAAGTGTCTGTTAAGTTTAAAGGCAATCGGTTGCTTAAAAGTAGCCAAAGTGCCGGTCAGAAAGAAAACGTGTACAAATGCTATGGGCAATAGTCTGAAAAGGAAAAAAAAGAAAAACTAGAGGCATGAGAATGGTGTTTGTGGACAAACACAGGGCTGTTTCGTTTTTGTTTTTTTAGTTTGGATGTGAAATGTGAATACAATAATTTAAGTTTGTCAAACAATCGCGCTGCTGCCAGTTTTCTTTGTTAATTTTGAAATTAATTAAAGTTGTTTGTAGTAGTAACATGTGATGACGTCATCATAACGTCACATAAATGTTCATCTATAAACTTGCTGACCTTCCTAGATATAACTTTTCAACTTAATCGGACTTGTACTTTTCTTTATATATGGCTTCAAAAACTGCCCCTTTAAGATGACGTCACGTAACATGTGATGACGTCATCATCATGTCATGTCAATTTTCATCTATAAACCTACTAAGCTACCTAGATATTACTTTTAAACTTAATCGGACATGTACTTCTGTAGATATGCGCATTCAAAAACTGCCCCTTTAAGATGACGTCACATGTGATGACGTCATCATAACGTCATGTCAATTTTCATTTATAAAACTACTGGGATACCTAGATATTACATTTTAACTTAATCGAACTTGTACTTTTGTAGATATATGGCTTCAAAAAATGCCCCTTTAAGATGACGTCATGTGACATGTGATGACGTCATTATGACGTAAAAGTTCGGCACACATTGTGAGCAGTTGGGGTAAGTGTCTGCCAAGTTTAAAATTAGCCAAAGTGGCCGGTAAGAAAGAAAACGTTTACAAATGCTATGGGCAATATTCTAGCGACTTGAAAAAAAGAATTGTTTGATGACGTCATCATGACGTCACACAATTTTCGCTTTTTAGGGCATATCTGTGAGACATACCAAAGCTATTACAAAAAGAATTTTGAAAATGTCTTGTTTTGTTCGCTAGATATATTGAAAAGAATGTTACGATTTACACAATTTTAAAATTCAGCGACTTGAACAAAGACTACAAATCAACCTTTTTATAAACAGCATGCACATTTAAGCCATGGTTATCTGCCCTTCCCAGAATTCCTTTGTGTTATATTGAATTTGGTCTAAATTTTCAAATGGCTGTTATTTCTTACTTGAGTGAGCCACGATCATGAAATTTTGGAATTAGGGAGAGGAAAATTCAATATATACATTTTTGTAATCGGATTGACCCTTACATGCGTTTAAAAAAAAAATATTTGATGACGTCATCATGACGTCACACATTTTCTCCCTTTTAGGGGATATCTTTGAGACATACCAAAGCTATAACAAAAAGAATTTTGAAAATATATTGTTTTGTTCGCTAGATATATTGAAAAAAATGTTACGATTTTAAAATTTTAAAAATTCATAAAAAGTCACGTAATGACGTCATCATGACCTCATTTTAGATTTTGCATGCTAGTGACAGTATCTACCTACCCACCACTTTTCATGACGATCGGACCTATCCTTATATGTGTTTTAAAAAATCACATTTTTGATGACGTCATCATGACGTCACACATTTTTGCCCTTTTAGGGCATATCTTTGAGACATACCAAAGCTATCACAAAAATAATTTTGAAAATATCATGTTTTGTTTACTAGATATATTGAAAAGAATGTTACGATTTTAAAACTTAAAAAATTCAGCGACTTGAAAAAAGACTAGGAATCAACCCCTTTTATAAACAGCAAGCACATTTAAGCCATGGTTATCTGCCCTTCCCAGAATTCCTTTGTGTTATATTGAATTTGGTCCAAATTTTGAAATGGCTGTTATTTCTTACTTGAGTGAGCCACGATCATGAAATTTAGGAATTACGTACAGAAAAATTCAATGTATACATTTTTGTAATCGGATTGACCCTTACATGCGTTAAAAAAAAAACACATTTTTGATGACGTCATCATGACGTCACACAATTTTCGCTTTTTAGGGCATATCTTTGAGACATACCAAAGCTATAACAAAAAGAATTTCAAAAATATCTTGTTTTGTTCGCTAGATATATTGAAAAGAATGTTACGATTTTGAAATTTCAAAAATTCATAAAAAATCACGTGATGACGTCATCATGACGTAAATGTTCGGCATACATTCTGAGCAGTTAGTCTAAGTGTCTGCCAAGTTTAAAGCCAATCGGCAGCATAAAAGTAGCCAAAGTGCCGGTAAGAAAGAAAACGTGTACAAATGCTATGGGCATTTGGCTGAAAAAGAAAAAAAAAAAGAAACTAGATATAACTTTTCAACTTAATCGGACTTGTACTTTTGTTTATATATGGCTTCAAAAACTGCCCCTTTAAGATGACGTCACGTGACATGTGATGACGTCAACATCATGTCATGTCAATTTTCATCTATAAACCTACTGGGCTACCTAGATATTACTTTTAAACTTAATCGGACATGTACTTCTGTAGATATGCGCCTTCAAAAACTGCCCCTTTAAGATGACGTCACAAGTGATGACGTCATCATAACGTCATGTCAATTTGCATTTATAAAACTACTTGGATACCTAGATATTACATTTTAACTTAATCGAACTTGTACTTTTGTAGATATATGGCTTTGAAAAATGCCCCTTTAAGATGACGTCACGTGACATGTGATGACGTCATTATGACGTAAAAGTTTGGCACACATTGTGAGCAGTTGGGGTAAGTGTCTGCCAAGTTTAAAATTAGCCAAAGTGGCCGGTAAGAAAGAAAACGTTTACAAATGCTATGGGCAATATTCTAGCGACTTGAAAAAAAGAATTTTTTGATGACGTCATCATGACGTCACACAATTTTCGCTTTTTAGGGCATATCTTTGAGACATACCAAAGCTATAACAAAAAGAATTTTGAAAATTTCTTGTTTAGTTCGCTAGATATATTGAAAAGAATGTTACGATTTACACAATTTAAAAATTCAGCGACTTGAACAAAGACTACAAATCAACCTTTTTATAAACAGCATGCACATTTAAGCCAAGGTTATCTGCCCTTCCCAGAATTCCTTTGTGTTATATTGAATTTGGTCTAAATTTTCAAATGGCTGTTATTTCTTACTTGAGTGAGCCACGATCATGAAATTTTTGAATTAGAGAGAGGAAAATTCAATGTATACATTTTTGTAATCGGATTGACCCTTACATGCGTTAAAAAAAAAAAAAAATTGATGACGTCATCATGACGTCACACATTTTCTCCCTTTTAGGGGATATCTTTGAGACATACCAAAGCTATAACAAAAAGAATTTTGAAAATCTATTGTTTTGTTCGCTAGATATATTGAAAAAAATGTTACGATTTTAAAACTTCAAAAATTCAGCGACTTGAAAAAAGACTAGGAATCAACCCCTTTTATAAACAGCAAGCACATTTAAGCCATGGTTATCTGCCCTTCCCAGAATTCCTTTGTGTTATATTGAATTTGGTCAAAATTTTGAAATGGTTGTTATTTCTTACTTGAGTGAGCCACGATCGTGAAATTTTGGAATTACGTACAGCAAAATTCAATGTATACATTTTTGTAATCGGATTGACCCTTACATGCGTTAAAAAAAAAAAACATTTTTGATGACGTCATCATGACGTCACACAATTTTCGCTTTTTAGGGCATATCTTTGAGACATACCAAAGCTATATCAAAAAGAATTATGAAAATATCTTGTTTTTTTAGTTAGATATATTGAAAAGAATGTTACGATTTTCAAATTTCAAAAATTCATAAAAAATCACGTGATGACGTCATCATTACGTAAAAGTGCGGCAGTCATTCTGAGCAGTTGGTCTAAGTGTCTGTTAAGTTTAAAGGCAATCGGTTGCTCAAAAGTGGCCAAAGTGCCGGTTAGAAAGAAAACGTGTACAAATGCTATGGGGAAAAGTCTGAAAAAGAAAAAAAAAAAAAAAAAAAGAAAAAAAAAAAAAAAAAAAGAAAACTAGACGGACGGTGTTTGTGGACAAACACAGGGCTGTTTCGCTTTTTATTTTTTTTAGTTTGGATGTGAAATGTGAATACAATAATTAAAGTTCGTCAAACAATCGCGCTCCTGCCAGTTTCTTTGTTAGACTTTGAAAATGATTAAAGTTGTTTGTAATAGTCACTTGTGATGACGTAAAAATAACGTAATGTAAATTTTCATCTGTAAACTTGCTGACCTACCTAGATATTACATTTAAAATAATCAAACTTGTACTTTTGTAGATATACAATGTATGGCTTCAAAAACTGCCCCTTTAAGATAACGTCACGTGACATGTGATGACGTCATCATAACGTCATGTCAATTTTCATCTATAAACCTGCTTGCCTACCCGACTATATATTACATTTCAAATAAATCGGAGCTGTACTTTTGTAGATATATGGCTTCGAAAAATGCCTCTTTAAGATAATGACACGAAACAAGTGATGACGTAATCATGACATCATAATTTTTTTAATTTAAAATACCTACTGGGCTACCTAGATATTACTTTTGAACTGAATCGGACTTGTACTTTTGTTTATATATGGCTTCAAAAACTGCACCTTTAAGATGACGTCATGTAACATGTGATGACATCATAATAATGTCATGTAAATTTTCATCTATAAACCTATTGGGCAACCTAGATATTACTTTTCAACTGAATCAGACATGTACTTCTTAATATATATGGATTCAAAAACTGCCCCTTTAAGATGACGTCACGTAACATGTGATGATGTCATCATAACGTAATGTCAATTTTCATCTATAAACCTACTAGGCTACCTGGATATTACTTTTCAACTTAATCGGACTTGTACTTTTGTAGATATATAGCTTTGAAAAAATGCCCATTTAATATGACGTCACGTGACATGTGATGACATCATCATGACGTAAAAGTTTGGCACACATTGTGAGCAGTTGGGGTAAGTGTCTACCAAGTTTAAAAGTAGCCAAAGTGGCCGGTAAGAAAGTAAACGTTTAAAAATGCTATGGGCAATAATCTAGCAAGTGCCCCTTTAAGATGACACCACGTGACATGTTATGACTTGATCATAACGTTATGTCCATGTTTATCTATAACACCCGGTGGCATACCTAGATATTACGTTCCAACTTAATCGGACTTGTACTTTTGTAGATATATGGCTTCGAAAAATGCCCCTTTAAGATGACGTCACGTGACATGTGATGACGTCATCATAACATCATGTCAATGTTCATCTATAACACCCGGTGGCATACCTAGATATTACGTTTCAACTTAATCGGACTTGTACTTTTGTAGATATATGGCTTCGAAAAAATGCCCCTTTAAGATGACGTCACGTGACATGTGATGACGTCATCATGACGTAAAAGTTCGGCACACATTGTTAGCAGTTGGTGTAAGTGTCTGCCAAGTTTAAAAGTAGCCAAAGTGGCCGGTAAGAAAGAAAACGTTTACAAATGCTATGTGCAATATTCTAGCGACTTGAAAAAAGAATTTTTTTTATGACGTCATCATGACGTCACACAATTTGCGCTTTTTATGGCATATCTTTGAGACATACCAAAGCTATAACAAAAAGAATTTTGAAAATATCTTGTTTTGTTCGCTAGATATATTGAAAAGAATGTTACGATTCTAAAACTTCAAAAATTTAGCGACTTGAAAAAAGACTAGAAATCAATCCCTTTTATAAACAGCAAGCACATAATACCCATGGTTATCAGCCCGTCCCAGAATTCCTTTGTGTTATATTGAATTTGGTCTAAATTTTGAAATGGCTGTCATTTCTTACTTGAGTGAGCCACGATCATGAAATTTTGGAATTGGGTACAGCAAAATTCAATATATACATTTTTGTAATCAGATTGACCCTTACATGCGTTAAAAAAAAAAAGCATTTTTGATGACGTCATCATGACGTCACACAATTTTCGCTTTTTAAGGCATATCTTTGAGACATACCAAAGCTATAAAAAAAAGAATTTTGAAAATATCTTGTTTTGTTCGCTAGATATAATTTAATGAATGTTACGATTTTCAAAATTCAAAAATTCATAAAAAATCACGTGATGACGTCATCATGACGTAAAAGTTCGGCATGCATTCTGAGCAGTTGGTCTGAGTGTCTGTTAAGTTTAAAGGCAATCGGCTGCATAAAAGTAGCCAAAGTGCCTGGCAGAAAGAAATCGTGTACAAACGCTATGGGCAAAAAGTCTGAAAAAGAAAAAAAAAAAGAAACTAGAGGTCTATGTTTTTAAGAACATAGGGCTTTTCCATGTGTTTTTATGATGTCACTTCGAATTTTGTAAACTAGTGACAAATCTACCTAACCACCAAGTTTCGTGACGATTAGACATGGTCTATCCATATGTCTTTCAAGAAATCATGCCTTTAATGACGTCATTATGACTTCAGTAATTTTTCGCATTTATATAAAAGAATGTACGAGCTAACAAAGCTATTACAAAAGGAATTTTGAATTGAACATGTTCTGTTGATGAGATGTGGTTTTAAGAATCTTTAACGTTAGAATTTTGAAATTACCATAAAAATCAGATGATGACGTCATTATGACGTCACCTCAATTTTGATTTATAACATGTACTTGTTTAGCCAACATACCAGGTTTGAATGCAATTGGACTTACGGTTCTCTTGATATGGGCCCTTGAAAAATGAGCCTTTAAGATGACATCACGTAACACACAATGACGTCATCGTGACATCACTCTTCGGCACACAATTTCAGATTAGGGTCTATGTTTGGGTTAAGTTTGCTTAAGATCTGATGTTGTTTAGTGACCAAAGTGCCGCAGACAAAATTCGTGTTTAAGAAGAAACCAAAATAGTGGGTATTGTGTAGTTTAGGATTTCTGTATTAATTGTGTTCATGTTAGCTTCTGGAGTATTTGATTATTCCAAAAGCCTTTTTTTGTTACTAAAGTAGACTTCTCTGAATCCCAATGACACGTGCTTTTGTGATTTGGAAAGGTTTTTTAAGGCGGAAAATACGATTTTCTAACGTTGTGTCACGTTTTGGCTCGGTCAACTACTCTCCCACCAGCTATATATCCGTGTAAAGCTGGGTATTGCGCAATCACGTATTTTGTTACCTCTTAGCTAACGATTTCACTCCAAAAAACCCCTGCAGATGTTCTTCGACGTGGCCCTTTGTTCTGAATGTGGCAAAACGAACAATTTTCAAGTAGATTGTGTTCATGCCTGGGCGAAAGTGTACTAAACTACACAATCGCGCGAACAGAACAAAAACAAAGGCTTTCCTGCTGTAGCGGAAACGCCAAAAAATGTGCGTCTGTTGTAAACATACGCATGGCTTTTCCTTTTTTTCTTTTTTATTTAACATAAAGTATCAGAAGGTCTATGTCTTTGCTAAGTTTAAGATCTGAGATTATTTTATGATTAACATTTCGTACTCCAAACTTGACCTTTAAGTTCATGTTACATGCCACACGAAGACGTCATTATGACGTCACTCTTCGCGGCACGACTTTGCATCAGGGTCTATACCTATGCTAACTCTGACTAAGATTCGATGTTGTTTGATGACAAAAGTGCCGATCAGAAAATCTATGCACAAAGTCTATGGGATTTGGGATAGAACTAAAATAAGAAGCAGAAAAAAAATAGATATAGGGCCTTCAAAAATGCAAATTTAAGATGACGTCACGTGACATGTGATGACGTCATCATGACGTCATGATTCAGCACCCATCTCGAGTAGATAGTCAATGCATATGCCAAGTTTGAAGTTCATGGCATTTGAAGAAGTGCAAAATTTTAAGAGTACAATGAAATTTGAAACATTTACAAATTCATAAAAAATCAGCCGATGACGTCATCATGACGTCACTTCGGATTTTGCATGCTAGTGGCACTATCTACCTACCCACCAATTTTTATGACGATCGGACGTACCCTTATGTGTGTTTCAGAAATGCACATTTTTGATGACGTCATGATGACGTCACACATTTTTCAAATGTATGTGAAAGAATATAGGAGCTAACAAAGCTATTACAAAAAGAATTTTGAATTTAGCATGTTCTGTTGGTGAGATATGGCTTTAAGAAACTTTGAAGTTGAAAAACTTTAATATTACTGTAAAATCGTATGATGACGTCATCATGACGTCACCTTAATTTTCATCTATAACACCAGCTACCATACCAACATACCAGGTTTGAAGGCAATCGGACCTACCGTTCTCTAGATATAGGCTCTTGAAAAATGCACATTTAAGATGACGTCACATGACACGTGATGACGTCATCATGACGTCACGTTTCGGCTTACATTTTCAGCTTAGGGTCTATGTTTGTGTTAAGTCTGATTAAGATCCGAGGTTGTTTAGTGACCAAAGTGCCACTTACAAAATTCGTGTACAAAGTCTATGGGATTTGGGATAGAACTAAAAAATTCACAGAAAATCAGCCGATGACGTCATCATGACGTCACCTCGGATTTTACATGCTATTAGCACTATCTACCTACCCACTAATTTTTATGACGATCGGACGTACCCTTATGTGTGTTTCAGAAATGCACATTTTTGAAGACGTCATGATGACGTCACACATTTTTCAAATGTATGTGAAAGAATATAGGAGCTAACAAAGCTATTACAAAAAGAATTTTGAATTTAGCATGTTCTGTTGGTGAGATATGGCTTTAAGAAACTTTGAAGTTCAAAAACTTTAATATTACTGTAAAATCGTATGATGACGTGATCATGACGTCACCTTAATTTTCATCTATAACACGAGCTACCATACCAACATACCAGGTTTGAAGGCAATCGGACCTACCGTTCTCTAGATATAGGCCCTAGAAAAATGCACATTTAAGATGACGTCACATGACACGTGATGACGTCATCATGACGTCACGTTTCGGCTTACATTTTCAGCTGAGGGTCTATGTTTGTGTTAAGTCTGATTAAGATCCGAGGTTGTTTAGTAACCAAAGTGCCACTTACAAAATTCGTGTACAAAGTCTATGGGATTTGGGATAGAACTAAAAAATTCACAGAAAATCAGCCGATGACGTCATCATGACGTCACCTCGGATTTTACATGCTAGTAGCACTATCTACCTACCCACCAATTTTTATGACGATCGGACGTACCCTTATGTGTGTTTCAGAAATGCACATTTTTGATGACGTCATGATGACGTCACACATTTTTCAAATGTATGTGAAAGAATATAGGAGCTAACAAAGCTATTACAAAAAGAATTTTGAATTTAGCATGTTCTGTTGGTGAGATATGGCTTTAAGAAACTTTGAAGTTGAAAAACTTTAATATTACTGTAAAATCGTATGATGACGTCATCATGACGTCACCTTAATTTTCATCTATAACACGAGCTCCCATAACATACCAGGTTTGAAGGCAATCGGACCTACCGTTCTCTAGATATAGGCCCTTGAAAAATGCACATTTAAGATGACGTCACATGACACGTGATGACGTCATCATGACGTCACGTTTCGGCTTACATTTTCAGCTGAGGGTCTATGTTTGTGTTAAGTCTGATTAAGATCCGAGGTTGTTTAGTGACCAAAGTGCCACTTACAAAATTCGTGTACAAAGTCTATGGGATTTGGGATAGAACTAAAAAATTCACAGAAAATCAGCCGATGACGTCATCATGACGTCACCTCGGATTTTACATGCTAGTAGCACTATCTACCTACCCACTAATTTTTATGACGATCGGACGTACCCTTATGTGTGTTTCAGAAATGCACATTTTTGATGACGTCATGATGACGTCACACATTTTTCAAATGTATGTGAAAGAATATAGGAGCTAACAAAGCTATTACAAAAAGAATTTTGAATTTAGCATGTTCTGTTGGTGAGATATGGCTTTAAGAAACTTTGAAGTTGAAAAACTTTAATATTACTGTAAAATCGTATGATGACGTCATCATGACGTCACCTTAATTTTCATCTATAACACGAGCTCCCATAACATACTAGGTTTGAAGGCAATCGGACCTACCGTTCTCTAGATATAGGCCCTAGAAAAATGCACATTTAAGATGACGTCACATGACACGTGATGACGTCATCATGACGTCACGTTTCGGCTTACATTTTCAGCTGAGGGTCTATGTTTGTGTTAAGTCTGCTTAAGATCCGAGGTTGTTTAGTGACCAAAGTGCCACTTACAAAATTCGTGTACAAAGTCTATGGGATTTGGGATAGAACTAAAAAATTCACAGAAAATCAGCCGATGACGTCATCATGACGTCACCTCGGATTTTACATGCTAGTAGCACTATCTACCTACCCACTAATTTTTATGACGATCGGACGTACCCTTATGTGTGTTTCAGAAATGCACATTTTTGATGACGTCATGATGACGTCACACATTTTTCAAATGTATGTGAAAGAATATAGGAGCTAACAAAGCTATTACAAAAAGAATTTTGAATTTAGCATGTTCTGTTGGTGAGATATGGCTTTAAGAAACTTTGAAGTTCAAAAACTTTAATATTACTGTAAAATCGTATGATGACGTGATCATGACGTCACCTTAATTTTCATCTATAACACGAGCTACCATACCAACATACCAGGTTTGAAGGCAATCGGACCTACCGTTCTCTAGATATAGGCCCTAGAAAAATGCACATTTAAGATGACGTCACATGACACGTGATGACGTCATCATGACGTCACGTTTCGGCTTACATTTTCAGCTGAGGGTCTATGTTTGTGTTAAGTCTGATTAAGATCCGATGTTGTTTAGTGACCAAAGTGCCACTTACAAAATTCGTGTACAAAGTCTATGGGATTTGGGATAGAACTAAAAAATTCACAGAAAATCAGCCGATGACGTCATCATGACGTCACCTCGGATTTTACATGCTAGTAGCACTATCTACCTACCCACTAATTTTTATGACGATCGGACGTACCCTTATGTGTGTTTCAGAAATGCACATTTTTGATGACGTCATGATGACGTCACACATTTTTCAAATGTATGTGAAAGAATATAGGAGCTAACAAAGCTATTACAAAAAGAATTTTGAATTTAGCATGTTCTGTTGATGAGATATGGCTTTAAGAAACTTTGAATTTCAAAAACTTAAAAATTACTATAAAATCGTATCATGACGTCATCTTGACGTCACCTCAAATTTCATCTATAACACGAGCTAGCCTACCAACATATCAGGTTTGAAGGAAATCGGACCTACCGTTCTCTAGATATGGGCCCTTGAAAAACGCACCTTTAAGATGACGTCACGTGACACGTGATGACGTCATCATGACGTCACTCTTCGACATACTATTTCAGCTTAGGGTCTATGTTTGAGGTAAGTTTGGTTAAGATCTGAAGTTTTTTAAGACCTAAAGTGCCGCGCAGAAAATTCGTGTACAAAGTCTATGGGATTTTGGTCAGAACTAAAAGAAGAAGAAGAAGAAGAAGAAGAAGAAGAAGAAACTAGAGGTCTATGTTTTTAAGAACATAGGGCTTTTCCATATGTTTTTATGATGTCACTTCGAATTTTGTAAACTAGTGACAAATCTACCTAACCACCAAGTTTCGTGACGATTAGACATGGTCTATCCATATGTCTTTCAAGAAATCATGCCTTTAATGACGTCATTATGACTTCAGTAATTTTTCGCATTTATATAAAAGAATGTACGAGCTAACAAAGCTATTACAAAAGGAATTTTGAATTGAACATGTTCTGTTGATGAGATGTGGTTTTAAGAATCTTTAACGTTAAAATTTTGAAATTACCATAAAAATCAGATGATGACGTCATTATGACGTCACCTCAATTTTGATTTATAACATGTACTTGTTTAGCCAACATACCAGGTTTGAATGCAATTGGACTTACGGTTCTCTTGATATGGGCCCTTGAAAAATGAGCCTTTAAGATGACATCACGTAACACATAATGACGTCATCGTGACATCACTCTTCGGCACACAATTTCAGATTAGGGTCTATGTTTGGGTTAAGTTTGCTTAAGATCTGATGTTGTTTAGTGACCAAAGTGCCGCAGACAAAATTCGTGTTTAAGAAGAAACCAAAATAGTGGGTATTGTGTAGTTTAGGATTTCTGTATTAATTGTGTTCATGTTAGCTTCTGGAGTATTTGATTATTCCAAAAGCCTTTTTTTGTTACTAAAGTAGACTTCTCTGAATCCCAATGACACGTGCTTTTGTGATTTGGAAAGGTTTTTTAAGGCGGAAAATACGATTTTCTTACGTTGTGTCACGTTTTGGCTCGGTCAACTACTCTCCCACCAGCTATATATCCGTGTAAAGCTGGGTATTGCGCAATCACGTATTTTGTTACCTCTTAGCTAACGATTTCACTCCAAAAAACCCCTGCAGATGTTCTTCGACGTGGCCCTTTGTTCTGAATGTGGCAAAACGAACAATTTTCAAGTAGATTGTGTTCATGCCTGGGCGAAAGTGTACTAAACTACACAATCGCGCGAACAGAACAAAAACAAAGGCTTTCCTGCTGTAGCGGAAACGCCAAAAAATGTGCGTCTGTTGTAAACATACGCATGGCTTTTCCTTTTTTTCTTTTTTATTTAACATAAAGTATCAGAAGGTCTATGTCTTTGCTAAGTTTAAGATCTGAGATTATTTTATGATTAACATTTCGTACTCCAAACTTGACCTTTAAGTTCATGTTACATGCCACACGAAGACGTCATTATGACGTCACTCTTCGCGGCACGACTTTGCATCAGGGTCTATACCTATGCTAACTCTGACTAAGATTCGATGTTGTTTGATGACAAAAGTGCCGATCAGAAAATCTATGCACAAAGTCTATGGGATTTGGGATAGAACTAAAATAAGAAGCAGAAAAAAAATAGATATAGGGCCTTCAAAAATGCAAATTTAAGATGACGTCACGTGACATGTGATGACGTCATCATGACGTCATGATTCGGCACCCATCTCGAGTAGATAGTCAATGCATATGCCAAGTTTGAAGTTCATGGCATTTGAAGAAGTGCAAAATTTTAAGAGTACAATGAAATTTGAAACATTTACAAATTCATAAAAAATCAGTCGATGACGTCATCATGACGTCACTTCGGATTTTGCATGCTAGTGGCACTATCTACCTACCCACCAATTTTTATGACGATCGGACGTACCCTTATGTGTGTTTCAGAAATGCACATTTTTGATGACGTCATGATGACGTCACACATTTTTCAAATGTATGTGAAAGAATATAGGAGCTAACAAAGCTATTACAAAAAGAATTTTGAATTTAGCATGTTCTGTTGGTGAGATATGGCTTTAAGAAACTTTGAAGTTCAAAAACTTTAATATTACTGTAAAATCGTATGATGACGTCATCATGACGTCACCTTAATTTTCATCTATAACACGAGCTACCATACCAACATACCAGGTTTGAAGGCAATCGGACCTACCGTTCTCTAGATATAGGCCCTAGAAAAATGCACATTTAAGATGACGTCACATGACACGTGATGACGTCATCATGACGTCACGTTTCGGCTTACATTTTCAGCTGAGGGTCTATGTTTGTGTTAAGTCTGATTAAGATCCGAGGTTGTTTAGTGACCAAAGTGCCACTTACAAAATTCGTGTACAAAGTCTATGGGATTTGGGATAGAACTAAAAAATTCACAGAAAATCAGCCGATGACGTCATCATGACGTCACCTCGGATTTTACATGCTAGTAGCACTATCTACCTACCCACTAATTTTTATGACGATCGGACGTACCCTTATGTGTGTTTCAGAAATGCACATTTTTGATGACGTCATGATGACGTCACACATTTTTCAAATGTATGTGAAAGAATATAGGAGCTAACAAAGCTATTACAAAAAGAATTTTGAATTTAGCATGTTCTGTTGATGAGATATGGCTTTAAGAAACTTTGAATTTCAAAAACTTAAAAATTACTATAAAATCGTATGATGACGTCATCTTGACGTCACCTCAAATTTCATCTATAACACGAGCTAGCCTACCAACATATCAGGTTTGAAGGAAATCGGACCTACCGTTCTCTAGATATGGGCCCTTGAAAAACGCACCTTTAAGATGACGTCACGTGACACGTGATGACGTCATCATGACGTCACTCTTCGACATACTATTTCAGCTTAGGGTCTATGTTTGAGGTAAGTTTGGTTAAGATCTGAGGTTTTTTAAGACCTAAAGTGCCGCGGAGAAAATTCGTGTACAAAGTCTATGGGATTTTGGTCAGAACTAAAAGAAGAAAAAAAAAAAAAATCAGAACAAAAACAAGGCCTTTTCCGACGGAGTGTCGGAAAAGCCAAAAAAAAAAAAATCAGAACAAAAACAAAGCCTTTTCCGAAGGATTTCGGAAAAGCCAAAAAAAAAAAGAAAAAAAAAAAAATCTTAACGAAAACAAGGGCTGTTTCGAAAAACTTTCGAAACAGCCAACTAGAGCTTTGGTGTTTGTGGACAAACACAGGGCTGTTTCGTTTGGGGGGTTTTTGGTAGTTTGATTCTTAATTTTTGAGATTTCAATGGTGGATCAAAAAATCTCGTTTTACATTCATGGTCGTCTACGACAGGTCATGCAATCACGTAGGCTTATTCATAATCGTTTTGGAAATGTGAGCATACAAGGAGTTGATGACCATGATTACGTCATCAGACGTCACACATTTTTCACATTTATATTTAAGTGTGTATGACCTAAAAATATATTACAAGAATTATCAAAAATTGTTTAAAATTCATGTTAGATACCACGTTTCAACTTAATCGAACTTGTACTTTTGTAGATAGATGGCTTCAAAAACTGCCCCTTTAAGATGACGTCACGTGACATGTGATGAAGTCATCATAATGTCATGTAAATTTTCATCTATGAACCTGCAGATCTGCCTGGATATTACATTTCAACTTAATCGAACTTGTACTTTTGTTTATATGTGGCTTCAAAAACTGCCCCTTTAAGATGACGTCAGGTGACATGTGATGAAGTCATCATAACGTCATGTCAATTTTCATCTATAAACCTGCTGGCCTACTTAGATATTACATTTCAACTTAATCGAGCTTGTACTTTTGTAGATATGGCTTCAAAAACTGCCCCTTTAAGATGACGTCACGTGACATGTGATGACATCATGATAATGTCATGTCAATTTTCAGCTATAAACCTACTGGGCTACCTAGATATTACTTTTCAACTTAATCGAACTTGTAATTTTGTTTATATATGGCTTCAAAAACTGCCCCTTTAAGATGACGTCACGTGACATGTGATGACGTCATCATAACGTCAATTCAATTTTTATCTATAAACCTACTGGGCTACCTAGATATTACTTTTGAACTTAATCGGACTTGTGCTTTTGTAGACATATGGCTTCAAAAACTGCCCCTTTAAGATGACGTCACGTGACATGTGATGACATCAATCATGATAATGTCATGTCAATTTTCAGCTATAAACCTACTGGGCTACCTAGATATTACTTTTGAACTTAATCGAATTTGTACTTTGTAGACATATGGCTTCAAAAACTGCCCCTTTAAGATGACGTCACGTGACATGTGATGACATCAATCATGATAATGTCATGTCAATTTTCAGCTATAAACCTACTGGGCTACCTAGATATTACTTTTCAACTTAATCGAATTTGTACTTTTGTAGATATATGGCTTCAAAAACTGCCCCTTTAAGATGACGTCACGTGGCATGTCATGACGTCATCAAGAGGTAAAAGTTCGGCACACATTGTGAGCAGTTAGTCTAAGTGTCTGCCAAGTTTAAAAGTACCCAAAGTGCCGGTAAGAAAGAAAACGTGTACAAATGCTATAGGCAATAATCTAGCGAGTGCCCCTTTAAGATGACACCACGTGACATGTTATGACTTGATCATAACGTCATGTCAATTTTCATCTATAACACCAGGTGGCATACCTTACGTTCCAACTGAATCGGACTTGTACTTTTGTAGATATATGGCTTCGAAAAATGCCCCTTTAAGATGACGTCACGTGACATGTGATGACGTCATCAGGACGTAAAAGTTCGGCACACATTGTGAGCAGTTGGGGTAAGTGTCTGCCAAGTTTAAAAGTAGCCAATGTGGCCGGTAAGAAAGTAAACATTTACAAATGCTATGGGCAATATTCTATCGACTTGAAAAAAGAATTTTTTTATGACGTCATCATGACGTCACACAATTTTCGCTTTTTAGGGCATATCTTTGAGACATACCAAAGCTATAACAAAAAGAATTTTGAAAATATCTTGTTTTGTTCGCTAGATATAGTGAAAAGAATGTTACGATTATAAAACTTCAAGAATTCAGCGACTTGAAAAAAGACTACAAATCAACCCTTTTTATAAACAGCATGCACATTTAAGCCATGGTTATCAGCCCTTCCCAGAATTCCTTTGTGTTATATTGAATTTGGTCTAAATTTTGAAATGGCTCCTATTTCTTACTTGAGTGAGCCACGATCACGAAATTTTGGAATTAGGTACAGGAAAATTCAATGTATACATTTTTGTAATCAGATTGACCCTTACATGCGTTTAAAAAAAAAAATATTGTTGATGACGTCATCATGACGTCACACAATTTTCGCCATTTAGGGCATATCTTTGAGACATACCAAAGCTGTAACAAAAATAATTTTGAAAATATCTTGTTTTGTTCGCTAGATATATTGAAAAGAATGTTACGATTTTAATACTTCAAAAATTCAGCGACTTGAAAAAAGACTAGAAATCAACCCCTTTTATAAACAGCAAGCTCATAATAGCCATGGTTATCAGCCCGTCCCAGAATTCCTTTGTGTTATATTGAATTTGGTCTAAATTTTGAAATGGCTGTCATTTCTTACTTGAGTGAGCCACGATCATGAAATTTTGGAATTGGGTACAGAAAAATACAATGTATACATTTTTGTAATCGGATTGACCCTTACATGCGTAAAAAAAAAAACATATTTTTGATGACGTCATCATGACGTCACACAATTTTCGCAATTTAGGGCATATCTTTGAGACATACCAAAGCTATAAGAAAAAGAATTTTGAAAATATCTTGTTTTGTTCGCTAGATATAATTTAATGAATGTTACGATTTTCAAAATTCAAAAATTCATAAAAAATCACGTGATGACGTCATCATGACGTAAAAGTTCGGCATGCATCCTGAGTAGTTGGTCTAAGTGTCTGTTAAGTTTAAAGGCAATCGGCTGCATAAAAGTAGCCAAAGTCCCTGGTAGAAAGAAATCGTGTACAAACGCTATGGGCAAAAGTCTGAAAAAGAAAAAAAAAAAAAAACTAGACGGACGGTGTTTGTGGACAAACACAGGGCTGTTTCGTTTTTTTTTTTTTTTAGTTTGGATGTGAAATGGGAATACAATAATTAAACTTCGTCAAACAATCGCGCTCCTGCCAGTTTTCTATGTTAGACTTTGAAAATAATTTAGGTTGTTTGTAATAGTCACTTGTGATGACGTCATCATAACGTAATGTAAATTTACATCTGTAAACTTGCTGACCTACCTAGATATTACATTTAAAATAATCAAACTTGTACTTTTGTAGATATACAATGTATGGCTTTAAAAACTGCCCCTTTAAGATAACGTCACGTGACATGTGATGACGTCATCATAACGTCACGTCAATTTTTATCTATGAACCTGCTTGCCTACCCGACTATATATTACATTTCAAATAAATCGGACTTGTACTTTTGTAGATTTATGGCTTCGAAAAATGCCCCTTTAAGATAATGACACGAAACAAGTGATGACGTAATCATGACATCATAATTTTTTTAATTTAAAATACCTACTGGGCTACCTAGATATTACTTTTGAACTTAATCGGACTTGTACTTTTGTTTATATATGGCTTCAAAAACTGCCCCTTTAAGATGACGTCAGGTGACATGTGATGAAGTCATCATAACGTCATGTCAATTTTCAGCTATAAACCTACTGGGCTACCTAGATATTACTTTTCAACTTAATCGAACTTGTAATTTTGTTTATATATGGCTTCAAAAAGTGCCCCTTTAAGATGACGTCACGTGACATGTGATGACGTCATCATAACGTCAATTCAATTTTTATCTATAAACCTACTGGGCTACCTAGATATTACTTTTGAACTTAATCGGACTTGTGCTTTTGTAGACATATGGCTTCAAAAACTGCCCCTTTAAGATGACGTCACGTGACATGTGATGACATCAATTATGATAATGTCATGTCAATTTTCAGCTATAAACCTACTGGGCTACCTAGATATTACTTTTCAACTTAATCGAATTTGTACTTTTGTAGATATATGGCTTCAAAAACTGCCCCTTTAAGATGACGTCACGTGGCATGTCATGACGTCATCAAGAGGTAAAAGTTCGGCACACATTGTGAGCAGTTAGTCTAAGTGTCTGCCAAGTTTAAAAGTACCCAAAGTGCCGGTAAGAAAGAAAACGTGTACAAATGCTATAGGCAATAATCTAGCGAGTGCCCCTTTAAGATGACACCACGTGACATGTTATGACTTGATCATAACGTCATGTCAATTTTCATCTATAACACCAGGTGGCATACCTTACGTTCCAACTGAATCGGACTTGTACTTTTGTAGATATATGGCTTCGAAAAATGCCCCTTTAAGATGACGTCACGTGACATGTGATGACGTCATCAGGACGTAAAAGTTCGGCACACATTGTGAGCAGTTGGGGTAAGTGTCTGCCAAGTTTAAAAGTAGCCAAAGTGGCCGGTAAGAAAGAAAACGTTTACAAATGCTATGTGCAATATTCTAGCGACTTGAAAAAAGATTTTTTTTTATGACGTCATCATGACGTCACACAATTTGCGCTTTTTATGGCATATCTTTGAGACATACCAAACCTATAACAAAAAGAATTTTGAAAATATCTTGTTTTGTTCGCTAGATATATTGAAAAGACTGTTACGATTCTAAAACTTCAAAAATTTAGCGACTTGAAAAAAGACTAGAAATCAACCCCTTTTATAAACAGCAAGCACAAAATACCCATGGTTATCAGCCCTTCCCAGAATTCCTTTGTGTTATATTGAATTTGGTCTAAATTTTGAAATGGCTCCTATTTCATACTTGAGTGAGCCACGATCATCAAATTTTGGAATTAGGTACAGGAAAATTCAACGAATACATTTTTGTAATCGGATTGACCCTTACATGCGTTTAAAAAAAAAGATTTGTTGATGACGTCATCATGACGTCACACAATTTTCGCTTTTTATGGCATATCTTTGAGACATACCAAAGCTGTAACAAAAATAATTTTGAAAATATCTTGTTTTGTTCGCTAGATATATTGAAAAGAATGTTACGATTTTAATACTTCAAAAATTTAGCGACTTGAAAAAAGACTAGAAATCAACCCCTTTTATAAACAGCAAGCACAAAATACCCATGGTTATCAGCCCTTCCCAGAATTCCTTTGTGTTATATTGAATTTGGTCTAAATTTTGAAATGGCTCCTATTTCATACTTGAGTGAGCCACGATCATGAAATTTTGGAATTAGGTACAGGAAAATTCAATGTATACATTTTTGTAATCGGATTGACCCTTACATGCGTTAACAAAAAAACACATTTTTGATGACGTCATCATGACGTCACACAATTTTCGCAATTTAGGGCATATCTTTGAGACATACCAAAGCTATAAGAAAAAGAATTTTGAAAATATCTTGTTTTGTTCGCTAGATATAATTTAATGAATGTTACGATTTTCAAAATTCAAAAATTCATAAAAAATCACGTGATGACGTCATCATGACGTAAAAGATCGGCATGCATCCTGAGCAGTTGGTCTAAGTGTCTGTTAAGTTTAAAAGCAATCGGCTGCATAAAAGTAGCCAAAGTGCCTGGCAGAAAGAAAACGTGTACAAATGCTATGGGCAAAAGTCTGAAAAAGAAGAAAAAAAAAAAAAAACTAGACATGTTATGTGTTTGTCCCGTGGACAAACACAGGGCTGTTTCGTGTTTTTTTTATTGTGTTAGTTAGTCAAATGTTTATACAATAATTAACGTTATTGGATGTGTGAAGGATTGGTTTAAAGAAAGAAATCGAGTACAAATGTTATGGGGAATAGTGTAGCGAATGCTCCTTTAAAATGACATCACGTGACATGTGATCACTTCATAACGTCAAGTCAATGTTCACCTATAACACCCGGTGGCATACCTAGATACATGTTTGAACTTAATCGGACTTGTACTTTTGTAGATATATGGCTTTGAAAAATGCCTCTTTAAGATGACGTCACGTGACATGTGATGATGTCATCATGACGTAAAAGTTCGACACACATTCTGAGCAGTTGGTCTAAGTGTCTGCCAATTTGAAAAGTACCCAAAGTGCCAATAAGAAAAAAGTGTACAAATGCTATGGGCAATAGTCTAGCGAATGCTCCTTTAAGATGACATCACGTGACATGTGATGTCATCATAACGTTATGTCAACTTTCATCTATAACACACCGTGTAGCATACTTAGATATTACGTTTCAACTTAATCGGACTTGTACTTTTGTAGATACACAATGTATGGCTACGAAAAATGCCCTTTTAAGATGACGTCAAGTTGACATGTGATGACGTCATCATGACATAAAAGTTCGACACACATTCTGAGCAGTTGGTCTAAGTGTCTGCCAATTTTAAAAGTACCCAAAGTGCCAGTAAGAAAAAAACATGTACAAATGCAATAGTCTAGCGAATGCCCCTTTAAGATGACATCACGTGACATGTGATGACATCATGATAATGTCATGTCAATTTCCATCTATAAACCTACTGGCCTACCTAGATATTACGTTTCAACTTAATTGAACTTGTACTTTTGTTGATATATGGCTTCCAAAACTGCCCCTTTAAGATGACGTCACGTGACATGTGATGACGTCGTCCTATTGTCATGTTTATTTTCATCTATGAACCTGCAGACCTACCTGGATATTACATTTCAACTTAATCGAATTTGTACTTTTGTAGATATATGGCTTCAAAACTGCCCCTTTAAGATGACGTCACGTGACATGTGATGACATCAATCATGATAATGTCATGTCAATTTTCAGCTATAAACCTACTGGGCTACCTAGATATTACTTTTCAACTTAATCGAACTTGTACTTTTGTAGATATATAGCTTCAAAAACTGCCCCTTTAAGATGACGTCACGTGGCATGTGATGACGTCATCATGTATGTCTGTAATTCAAAAAGAATGTTATAAGACGCCTGATTGTTTCTGTGCTTTTCACTGAATGCACTTGTTAAATACACAACTTTTTCTCTTCAACATTTTGTTTTCAGGCTTGTATTGGAGTAACTTGCCTCTCAAATTTGAATCTATATTAATATTATGTGATATGTTCTTGATAAAAATGGATGTTGACATTGTGGCACGTAGGAAGCAATAAAAAAAATTCTTTGAAAACAAGACCTTTGAATAAAGAGAGTTATTTAATGAAGTCTTACTAGTATATTTTTATTACAGTATATAATTGAAAGAAAATACGGTCTTATTAACCCTAATAGTCCTGAATTCTCCAATTGTAATATGATTTTCCACACACCCTAGGGAGGTACAGTTAAATGCAAGGAAAGTTCGACATAATCTTACTGGTCAAAAGTTTCTCTGCCACAATTGACAAACCTGTCAACTTTTTAGCGCAAGAGGGCGGTAGTACTTAAAAAAATACTCCTCTGGTTGTGTTTAGTGAACTGTAGAGGGCAGCATACGAGTTTACTGGTAAAAACTCATTCACGGATTTTGTCCGGTGGCGCCTAGCACTGTATACCAAACTTAACTAACAATTTAAGGCAAACACACACATAGAGCGGTGGGTGAGAGCGAAGCATACCCCATGTAGTGTTTGAAAACGGAAAACCAGTAATTAACGCAACACACCTTAAAGAATAGACGGCTGAAACAAACTTTATTTGAGCAGTAGAAAATCACAGAACGCATTTTGTTTAATACATTGGGAATTATAAACTGGAAATTAAATGTAAGGTAATCCAAAAGACGATTGAGACAACATTTACTTGAGTGGAACAAAATACAACAATTATTTTTGAAAATTATGTTAAATCCTCCCAAATCACAGAACGCAAAACTTGTTTACCTATGACGTAAAAAACATATTTCAAAAAGAATTACAATAAGAATTTGGAAAGAATGTTATAAGACGCATGATTGTTTCTGTGCTTTTCACTGAATGCACTTGTTAAATACACAACTTTTTCTCTTCAACATTTTGTTTTCAGGCTTGTATTGGAGTAACTTGCCTCTCAAATTTGAATCTTTATTAATATTATGTGATATGTTCTTGATAAAAATGCATGTTGACATTGTGGCACGTAGGAAGCAATAAAAAGAATTCTTTGAAAACAAGACCTTTGAATAAAGAGAGTTATTTAATGAAGTCTTACTGGTATATTTTTATTACAGTATATAATTGAAAGAAAATACGGTCTTATTAACCCTAATAGTCCTGAATTCTCCAATTGTAATATGATTTTCCACACACCCTAGGGAGGTACAGTTAAATGCAAGGAAAGTTCGACATAATCTTACTGGTCAAAAGTTTCTCTGCCACAATTGACAAACCTGTCAACTTTTTAGCGCAAGAGGGCGGTAGTACTTAAAAAAATACTCCTCTGGTTGTGTTTAGTGAACTGTAGAGGGCAGCATACGAGTTTACTGGTAAAAACTCATTCACGGATTTTGTCCGGTGGCGCCTAGCACTGTATACCAAACTTAACTAACAATTTAAGGCAAACACACACATAGAGCGGTGGGTGAGAGCGAAGCATACCCCATGTAGTGTTTGAAAACGGAAAACTAGTAATTAACGCAACACACCTTAAAGAATAGACGGCTGAAACAAACTTTATTTGAGCAGTAGAAAATCACAGAACGCATTTTTTTTAATACATTGGGAATTATAAACTGGAAATTAAAAGTAAGGTAATCCAAAATACGATTGAGACAACATTTACTTGAGTGGAACAAAATACAACAACTATTTTTGAAAATTATGTTAAATCCTCCCAAATCACAGAACGTAAAACTTGTTTACCTAAAAAACCTATTTCAAAAAGAATTACAATAAGAATTTCGAAATTAGCATGTTCAGTTGATGAGATAGGCCTTATAGCTTAAAGATTCAAAAGTAAAAAAATTACTATAAAATCATATGATGACGTCACCATAACGTCGCATCAATTTTCATATATAACACATGCCGGCCTACAAGCATTCCTGACACAAAATTGTTTAAGATAATCTACTGGGCTACCTAGATATTACTTTTCAACTTAATCTGACTTCTACTTCGGTAAAAGTATGGCTTCGAAAAATTCCCCTTTCAGATGACGTCACGTGACATGTGATGACGTCACCATGACGTAAAGGTTCGGCACACATTGTGAGCAGTTGGGGTAAGTGTCTGCCAAGTTTAAAAGTAGCCAAAGTGGCCGGTAAGAAAGAAAACGTTTACAAATGCTATGGGCAATATTCTAGCGACTTGAAAAAATATTTTTTTTATGACGTCATCATGACGTCACACAATTTTCGCTTTTTAGGGCATATCTTTGAGACATACCAAAGCTATAACAAAAAGAATTTTGAAAATATCTTGTTTTGTTCGCTAGATATATTGAAAAGAATGTTACGATTCCAAAAATTTAACAATTCAGCGACTTGAAAAAAGACTACAAATCAACCCTTTTTATAAACAGCATGCTCATTTAAGCCATGGTTATCTGCCCTTCCCAGAATTCCTTTGTGTTATATTGAATTTGGTCTAAATTTTGAAATGGCTCCTATTTCTTACTTGAGTGAGCCACGATCATGAAATTTTGGAATTAGGTACAGAAAAATTCAATGTATACATTTTTGTAATCGGATTGACCCTTACATGCGTTAAAAAAAAAAAATATTGTTCATGACGTCATCATGACGTCACACAATTTTCGCCTTTTAGGGCATATCTTTGAGACATACCAAAGCTATAACAAAAATAATTTTTAAAATATCTTGTTTTGTTCGCTAGATATATTGAAAAGAATGTTACGATTTTAATACTTCAAAAATTCAGCGACTTGAAAAAAGACTAGAAATCAACCCCTTTTATAAACAGCAAGCTCATAATAGCCATGGTTATCAGCCCTTCCCAGAATTCCTTTGTGTTATATTGAATTTGGTCTAAATTTTGAAATGGCTGTTATTTCTTACTTGAGTGAGCCACGATCATGAAATTTTGGAATTGGGTACAGAAAAATACAATGTATACATTTTTGTAATCAGATTGACCCTTACATGCGTTTAAAAAAAAAAATATTGTTGATGACGTCATCATGACGTCACACAATTTTCGCCATTTAGGGCATATCTTTGAGACATACCAAAGCTGTAACAAAAATAATTTTGAAAATATCTTGTTTTGTTCGCTAGATATATTGAAAAGAATGTTACGATTTTAAAACTTCAAAAATTCAGCGACTTGAAAAAAGACTAGAAATCAACCCCTTTTATAAACAGCAAGCTCATAATAGCCATGGTTATCAGCCCGTCCCAGAATTCCTTTGTGTTATATTGAATTTGGTCTAAATTTTGAAATGGCTGTCATTTCTTACTTGAGTGAGCCACGATCATGAAATTTTGGAATTGGGTACAGAAAAATACAATGTATACATTTTTGTAATCGGATTGACCCTTACATGCGTTAAAAAAAAAAAAATTTTTGATGACGTCATCATGACGTCACACAATTTTCGCCTTTTAGGGCATATCTTTGAGACATACCAAAGCTATAACAAAAATAATTTTGAAAATATCTTGTTTTGTTCGCTAGATATATTGAAAAGAATGTTACGATTTTAATACTTCAAAAATTCAGCGACTTGAAAAAAGACTAGAAATCAACCCCTTTTATAAACAGCAAGCTCATAATAGCCATGGTTATCAGCCCTTCCCAGAATTCCTTTGTGTTATATTGAATTTGGTCTAAATTTTGAAATGGCTGTTATTTCTTACTTGAGTGAGCCACGATCATGAAATTTTGGAATTGGGTACAGAAAAATACAATGTATACATTTTTGTAATCAGATTGACCCTTACATGCGTTTAAAAAAAAAAATATTGTTGATGACGTCATCATGACGTCACACAATTTTCGCCATTTAGGGCATATCTTTGAGACATACCAAAGCTGTAACAAAAATAATTTTGAAAATATCTTGTTTTGTTCGCTAGATATATTGAAAAGAATGTTACGATTTTAAAACTTCAAAAATTCAGCGACTTGAAAAAAGACTAGAAATCAACCCCTTTTATAAACAGCAAGCTCATAATAGCCATGGTTATCAGCCCGTCCCAGAATTCCTTTGTGTTATATTGAATTTGGTCTAAATTTTGAAATGGCTGTCATTTCTTACTTGAGTGAGCCACGATCATGAAATTTTGGAATTGGGTACAGAAAAATACAATGTATACATTTTTGTAATCGGATTGACCCTTACATGCGTTAAAAAAAAAAAAATTTTTGATGACGTCATCATGACGTCACACAATTTTCGCCTTTTAGGGCATATCTTTGAGACATACCAAAGCTATAACAAAAATAATTTTGAAAATATCTTGTTTTGTTCGCTAGATATATTGAAAAGAATGTTACGATTTTAATACTTCAAAAATTCAGCGACTTGAAAAAAGACTAGAAATCAACCCCTTTTATAAACAGCAAGCTCATAATAGCCATGGTTATCAGCCCGTCCCAGAATTCCTTTGTGTTATATTGAATTTGGTCTAAATTTTGAAATGGCTGTCATTTGTTACTTGAGTGAGCCACGATCATGAAATTTTGGAATTGGGTACAGAAAAATACAATGTATACATTTTTGTAATCAGATTGACCCTTACATGCGTTAAAAAAAAAAAGCATTTTTGATGACGTCATCATGACGTCACACAATTTTCGCTTTTTAAGGCATATCTTTGAGACATACCAAAGCTATAAGAAAAAGAATTTTGAAAATATCTTGTTTTGTTCGCTAGATATAATTTAATGAATGTTACGATTTTCAAAATTCAAAAATTCATAAAAAATTACGTGATGACGTCATCATGACGTAAAAGTTCGGCATGCATCCTGAGCAGTTGGTCTAAGTGTCTGTTAAATTTAAAGGCAATCGGCTGCATAAAAGTAGCCAAAGTGCCTGGCAGAAAGAAAACGTGTACAAATGCTATGGGCAAAAAGTCTGAAAAAGAAAAAAAAAAAAAACTAGAGGCAAGTGTTTGTGGACAAACACAGGGCTGTTTCGATTTTTTTTATTGTTAGTTTGGATGTCAAATGTGTATGCAATATTTAAAGTTGTTTGTTAGTTAGCAATGACGGAGGGATGAAGATGTTGTTATTGGATGTGTGAAGGATTGGTTTAAAAAAAGGAATCGTGTACAAATGCTATGGGAAATAGCCTAGCGAATGCCCCTTTAAGATGACATCACATAACATGTAATGACTTCATCATAACGTCATGTCAATTTTCATCTATGACACCGGGTGGCATACCTAAATGGTGTGTTTCAACTGAATCGGACTTGTACATTTGTAGATATATGGCTTCGAAAAATGCCCCTTTAAGATGACGTCACGTGACATGTGATGACGTCATCATGACGTAAAAGTTAGGCACACATTCTGAGCAGTTGGGGTAAGTGTCTGCCAAGTTTAAAAGTAGCCAAACTGGCCGGTAAGAAAGAAAACGTTTACAAATGCTATGGGCAATAATCTAGCGAGTGCCCCTTTAAGATGACACCACGTGACATGTTATGACTTGATCATAACGTCATGTCAATGTTCATCTATAACACCCGGTGGCATACCTAGATATTACGTTCCAACTTAATCGGACTTGTACTTTTGTAGATATATGGCTTCGAAAAATGCTCCTTTAAGATGACGTCACATGACATGTGATGACGTCATCATGACGTAAAGGTCCGGCACACATTGTGAGCAGTTGGAGTAAGTGTCTGCTAAGTTTAAAAGTAGCCAAAGTGGCCGGTAAGAAAGAAAAAGTTTACAAATGCTATGGGCAATATTCTAGCGACTTGAAAAAATATTTTTTGTTATGACGTCATCATGACGTCACACAATTTTCGCTTTTTAGGGCATATCTTTGAGACATACCAAAGCTATAACAAAAAGAATTTTGAAAATATCTTGTTTTGTTCGCTAGATATAGTGAAAAGAATGTTACGATTATAAAACTTCAAGAATTCAGCGACTTGAAAAAAGACTACAAATCAACCCCTTTTATAAACAGCAAGCTCATAATAGCCATGGTTATCAGCCCGTCCCAGAATTCCTTTGTGTTATATTGAATTTGGTCTAAATTTTGAAATGGCTGTCATTTCTTACTTGAGTGAGCCACGATCATGAAATTTTGGAATTGGGTACAGAAAAATACAATGTATACATTTTTGTAATCGGATTGACCCTTACATGCGTTAAAAAAAAAAATATTTTTGATGACGTCATCATGACGTCACACAATTTTCGCCTTTTAGGGCATATCTTTGAGACATACCAAAGCTATAACAAAAAGAATTTTGAAAATATCTTGTTTTGTTCGCTAGATATATTGAAAAGAATGTTACGATTTTAATACTTCAAAAATTCAGCGACTTGAAAAAAGACTAGAAATCAACCCCTTTTATAAACAGCAAGCTCATAATAGCCATGGTTATCAACCCGTCCCAGAATTCCTTTGTGTTATATTGAATTTGGTCTAAATTTTGAAATGGCTGTCATTTCTTACTTGAGTGAGCCACGATCATGAAATTTTGGAATTGGGTACAGAAAAATACAATGTATACATTTTTGTAATCGGATTGACCCTTACATGCGTTAAAAAAAAAAATATTTTTGATGACGTCATCATGACGTCACACAATTTTCGCCTTTTAGGGCATATCTTTGAGACATACCAAAGCTATAACAAAAAGAATTTTGAAAATATCTTGTTTTGTTCGCTAGATATATTGAAAAGAATGTTACGATTTTAATACTTCAAAAATTCAGCGACTTGAAAAAAGACTAGAAATCAACCCC
The DNA here is from genome assembly GCA_037893225.1 of Hippasteria phrygiana. Taxonomy (NCBI): domain Eukaryota; kingdom Metazoa; phylum Echinodermata; class Asteroidea; order Valvatida; family Goniasteridae; genus Hippasteria; species Hippasteria phrygiana. The sequence goes on from JAZGUH010000381.1 coordinate 259,869, forward strand.
TTTTATAAACAGCAAGCTCATAATAGCCATGGTTATCAACCCGTCCCAGAATTCCTTTGTGTTATATTGAATTTGGTCTAAATTTTGAAATGGCTGTTATTTCTTACTTGAGTGAGCCACGATCATGAAATTTTGGAATTGGGTACAGCAAAATTCAATATATACATTTTTGTAATCAGATTGACCCTTACATGCGTTAAAAAAAAAAAGCATTTTTGATGACGTCATCATGACGTCACACAATTTTCGCTTTTTAAGGCATATCTTTGAGACATATCAAAGCTATAAGAAAAAGAATTTTGAAAATATCTTGTTTTGTTCGCTAGATATAATTTAATGAATGTTACGATTTTCAAAATTCAAAAATTCATAAAAAATCACGTGATGACGTCACCATGACGTAAAAGATCGGCATGCATCCTGAGCAGTTGGTCTAAGTGTCTGTTAAGTTTAAAGGCAATCGGCTGCATAAAAGTAGCCAAAGTGCCTGGCAGAACGAAAACGTGTACAAAGTCTATGGGCCAAAAGTCTGAAAAAGAAGAAAAAAAAAAAAAAAAGAAAAAAAAAAAAATCTTAACGAAAACAAGGGCTGTTTCGTAAAACTACGAAACAGCCAAAAAAAAAAAAAAAAGAAAAAAAAAAAAATCTTAACGAAAACAAGGGCTGTTTCGGAAAACTTCCGAAACAGCCAAAAAAAAAAAAGAAAAAAAAAAAAATCTTAACGAAAACAAGGGCTGTTTCGAAAAAATTTCGAAACAGCCAACTAGAGGCAAGTGTTTGTGGACAAACACAGGGCTGTTTCGATTTTTTTTATTGTTAGTTTGGATGTCAAATGTGTATGCAATATTTAAAGTTGTTTGTTAGTTAGCAATGACGGAGGGATGAAGATGTTGTTATTGGATGTGTGAAGGATTGGTTTAAAAAAAGGAATCGTGTACAAATGCTATGGGAAATAGCCTAGCGAATGCCCCTTTAAGATGACATCACATAACATGTAATGACTTCATCATAACGTCATGTCAATTTTCATCTATGACACCGGGTGGCATACCTAAATGGTGTGTTTCAACTGAATCGGACTTGTACATTTGTAGATATATGGCTTCGAAAAATGCCCCTTTAAGATGACGTCACGTGACATGTGATGACGTCATCATGACGTAAAAGTTAGGCACACATTCTGAGCAGTTGGGGTAAGTGTCTGCCAAGTTTAAAAGTAGCCAAACTGGCCGGTAAGAAAGAAAACGTTTACAAATGCTATGAGCAATAATCTAGCGAGTGCCCCTTTAAGATGACACCACGTGACATGTTATGACTTGATCATAATGTCATGTCAATGTTCATCTATAACACCCGGTGGCATACCTAGATATTACGTTCCAACTTAATCGGACTTGTACTTTTGTAGATATATGGCTTCGAAAAATGCCCCTTTAAGATGAAGTCACGTGACATGTGATGACGTCATCATGACGTAAAGGTTCGGCACACATTGTGAGCAGTTGGAGTAAGTGTCTGAAAAGTTTAAAAGTAGCCAAAGTGGCCGGTAAGAAAGAAAACGTTTACAAATGCTATGTGCAATATTCTAGCGACTTGAAAAAAGAATTTTTTTCATGACGTCATCATGACGTCACACAATTTGCGCTTTTTAGGGCATATCTTTGAGACATACCAAAGCTATAACAAAAAGAATTTTGAAAATATCTTGTTTTGTTCGCTAGATATATTGAAAAGAATGTTACGATTCTAAAACTTCAAAAATTTAGCGACTTGAAAAAAGACTAGAAATCAACCCGTTTTATAAACAGCAAGCACATAATACCCATGGTTATCAGCCCTTCCCAGAATTCCTTTGTGTTATATTGAATTTGGTCTAAATTTTGAAATGGCTCCTATTTCACACTTGAGTGAGCCACGATCATGAAATTTTGGAATTGGGTACAGAAAAATACAATGTATACATTTTTGTAATCGGATTGACCCTTACATGCGTTAAAAAACAAACATATTTTTGATGACGTCATCATGACGTCACACAATTTTCGCCTTTTAGGGCATATCTTTAAGACATACCAAAGCTATAACAAAAAGAATTTTGAAAATATCTTGTTTTGTTCGCTAGATATATTGAAAAGAATGTTACGATTTTAATACTTCAAAAATTCAGCGACTTGAAAAAAGACTAGAAATCAACCCCTTTTATAAACAGCAAGCTCATAATAGCCATGGTTATCAGCCCGTCCCAGAATTCCTTTGTGTTATATTGAATTTGGTCTAAATTTTGAAATGGCTGTTATTTCTTACTTGAGTGAGCCACGATCATGAAATTTTGGAATTGGGTACAGAAAAATACAATGTATACATTTTTGTAATCAGATTGACCCTTACATGCGTTTTAAAAAAGAAATATTGTTGATGACGTCATCATGACGTCACACAATTTTCGCCATTTAGGGCATATCTTTGAGACATACCAAAGCTGTAACAAAAATAATTTTGAAAATATCTTGTTTTGTTCGCTAGATATATTGAAAAGAATGTTACGATTTTAAAACTTCAAAAATTCAGCGACTTGAAAAAAGACTAGAAATCAACCCCTTTTATAAACAGCAAGCTCATAATAGCCATGGTTATCAGCCCGTCCCAGAATTCCTTTGTGTTATATTGAATTTGGTCTAAATTTTGAAATGGCTGTCATTTCTTACTTGAGTGAGCCACAATCATGAAATTTTGGAATTGGGTACAGCAAAATTCAATGTATACATTTTTGTAATCAGATTGACCCTTACATGCGTAAAAAAAAAAAAGCATTTTTGATGACGTCATCATGACGTCACACAATTTTCGCTTTTTAAGGCATATCTTTGAGACATACCAAAGCTATAAGAAAAAGAATTTTGAAAATATCTTGTTTTGTTCGCTAGATATAATTTAATGAATGTTACGATTTTCAAAATTCTAAAATTCATAAAAAATCACGTGATGACGTCACCATGACGTAAAAGATCGGCATGCATCCTGAGCAGTTGGTCTAAGTGTCTGTTAAGTTTAAAGGCAATCGGCTGCATAAAAGTAGCCAAAGTGCCTGGCAGAACGAAAACGTGTACAAAGTCTATGGGCAAAAAGTCTGAAAAAGAAAAAAAAAAAAAAACTAGAGCTTTAGTGTTTGTGGACAAACACAGGGCTGTTTCGTTTTGGTTTTTTTTGGTAGTTTGATTCTTATTCTTGAGATTTCAATGGTGGATAAAATATCTCGTTTTATGGTCGTCTAGGTCAAGCAATCACGTGCTTATTCATAATCTTTTTAGAAATGTGAGCATACAAGCAGTTGATGACCATGATTACGTCATCAGACGTCACACATTTTTCACATTTATATTTAAGTGTGTATGACCTAAAAATATATTACAAAAATAATTATACAAAATTGTTTAAAATTCATGTTAGATACCACGTTTCAACTTAATCGGACTTGTACTTCTTAATATATATGGCTTCAAAAACTGCCCCTTTAAGATGACGTCACGTAACATGTGATGACGTCATCATAATGTAATGTCAATTTTCATCTATAAACCTACTAGGCTACCTAGATATTACTTTTCAACTTAATCGGACTTGTACTTTTGTAGATATATGGCTTCGAAAAAATGCCCCTTTAAGATGACGTCACGTGACATGTGATGACATCATCATGACGTAAAAGTTTGGCACACGTTGTGAGCAGTTGGGGTAAGTGTCTGCCAAGTTTAAAAGTAGCCAAAGTGAACGGTAAGAAAGAAAACGTTTACAAATGCTAAGGGCAATAATCTAGCGAGTGCCCCTTTAAGATGAAACCACGTGACATGTTATGACTTGATCATAATGTTATGTCAATGTTCATCTATAACACCCGGTGGCATACCTAGATATTACGTTCCAACTTAATCGGACTTGTACTTTTGTAGATATATGACTTCGAAAAATGCCCCTTTAAAGATGACGTCACGTGACATGTGATGACGTCACCATGACGTAAAAGTTCGGCACACATTGTGAGCAGTTGGGGTAAGTGTCTGCCAAGTTTAAAAGTAGCCAAAGTGGCTGGTAAGAAAGAAAAAATTTACAATTGCTATGGGCAATATTCTAGCGACTTTAAAAAAAGAATTGTTTGATGACGTCATCATGACGTCACACAATTTTCGCTTTTTAGGGCATATCTTTGAGACATACCAAAGCTGTAACAAAAATAATTTTGAAAATGCCTTGTTTTGTTCGCTAGATATATTGAAAAGAATGTTACGATTTTAAAACTTCAAAAATTTAGCGACTTGAAAAAAGACTAGAAATCAACCCCTTTTATAAACAGCAAGCACATAATAGCCATGGTTATCTGCCCGTCCCAGAATTCCTTTGTGTTATATTGAATTTAGTCTAAATTTTGAAATGGCTGTTATTTCTTACTTGAGTGAGCCACGATCATGAAATTTTGGAATCAGGGAGAGGAAAATTCAATATATACATTTTTGTAATCGGATTGACCCTTACATGCGTTTAAAAAAAGAAATGTTTTGATGACGTCATCATGACGTCACACATTTTCTCCCTTTTAGGGGATATCTTTGAGACATACCAAAGCTATAACAAAAAGAATTTTGAAAATATATTGTTTTGTTCGCTAGATATATTGAAAACAATGTTACGATTTTAAAATTTCAAAAATTCATAAAAAGTCACGTGATGACGTCATTATGACCTCATTTTGGATTTTGCATGCTAGTGACAGTATCTACCTACCCACCACTTTTCATGACGATCGGACTTATCCTTATATGTGTTTTAAAAAATCACACTTTTGATGACGTCATCATGACGTCACACATTTTTTCCCTTTTAGGGCATATCTTTGAGACATACCAAAGCTATCACAAAAAAAAAATTGAAAATATCGTGTTTTGTTCGCTAGATATATTGAAAAGAATGTTACGATTTTAAAACTTCAAAAATTTAGCGACTTGAAAAAAGACTAGAAATCAACCCTTTTATAAACAGCAAGCACATAATAGCCATGGTTATCTGCCCGTCCCAGAATTCCTTTGTGTTATATTGAATTTGGTCTAAATTTTGAAATGGCTCTTATTTCTTACTTGAGTGAGCCACGATCATGAAATTTTGGAATTAGGTACAGAAAAATTCAATGTATACATTTTTGTAATCGGATTGACCCTTACATGCGTAAAAAAAACAACACATTTTTGATGACGTCATCATGACGTCGCACAGTTTTCGCTTTTTAGGGCATATCTTTGAGACATACTAAAGCTGTAACAAAAAGAATTTTGAAAATATCTTGTTTTGTTCGCTAGATATATTGAAAAGAATGTTACGATTTCCAAATTTCAAAAATTCATAAAAAATCACGTGATGACGTCATCATGACGTAAAAGATCGGCATACATTCTGAGCAGTTGGTCTAAGTGTCTGCTAAGTTTAAATGCAATCGGTTGCTTAAAAGTAGCCAAAGTGCCGGTCAGAAAGAAAACGTGTACAAATGCTATGGGCAAAAGTCTGAAAAAGAAGAAGAAAAAAAACTAGAGCTTTGGTGTTTGTGGACAAACACAGGGCTGTTTCGTTTGGGGGGTTTTTGGTAGTTTGATTCTTAATTTTTGAGATTTCAATGGTAGATCAAAAAATCTCGTTTTACATTCATGGTCGTCTACGACAGGTCATGCAATCACGTAGGCTTATTCATAATCGTTTTGGAAATGTGAGCATACAAGGAGTTGATGACCATGATTACGTCATCAGACGTCACACATTTTTCACATTTATATTTAAGTGTGTATGACCTAAAAATATATTACAAGAATTATCAAAAATTGTTTAAAATTCATGTTAGATACCACGTTTCAACTTAATCGAACTTGTACTTTTGTAGATAGATGGCTTCAAAAACTGCCCCTTTAAGATGACGTCACGTGACATGTGATGAAGTCATCATAATGTCATGTCAATTTTCATCTATGAACCTGCAGATCTGCCTGGATATTACATTTCAACTTAATCGAACTTGTACTTTTGTTTATATGTGGCTTCAAAAACTGCCCCTTTAAGATGACGTCAGGTGACATGTGATGAAGTCATCATAACGTCATGTCAATTTTCATCTATAAACCTGCTGGCCTACTTAGATATTACATTTCAACTTAATCGAGCTTGTACTTTTGTAGATATGGCTTCAAAAACTGCCCCTTTAAGATGACGTCACGTGACATGTGATGACATCATGATAATGTCATGTCAATTTTCAGCTATAAACCTACTGGGCTACCTAGATATTACTTTTCAACTTAATCGAACTTGTAATTTTGTTTATATATGGCTTCAAAAACTGCCCCTTTAAGATGACGTCACGTGACATGTGATGACGTCATCATAACGTCAATTCAATTTTTATCTATAAACCTACTGGGCTACCTAGATATTACTTTTGAACTTAATCGGACTTGTGCTTTTGTAGACATATGGCTTCAAAAACTGCCCCTTTAAGATGACGTCACGTGACATGTGATGACATCAATTATGATAATGTCATGTCAATTTTCAGCTATAAACCTACTGGGCTACCTAGATATTACTTTTCAACTTAATCGAATTTGTACTTTTGTAGATATATGGCTTCAAAAACTGCCCCTTTAAGATGACGTCACGTGGCATGTCATGACGTCATCAAGAGGTAAAAGTTCGGCACACATTGTGAGCAGTTAGTCTAAGTGTCTGCCAAGTTTAAAAGTACCCAAAGTGCCGGTAAGAAAGAAAACGTGTACAAATGCTATAGGCAATAATCTAGCGAGTGCCCCTTTAAGATGACACCACGTGACATGTTATGACTTGATCATAACGTCATGTCAATTTTCATCTATAACACCAGGTGGCATACCTTACGTTCCAACTGAATCGGACTTGTACTTTTGTAGATATATGGCTTCGAAAAATGCCCCTTTAAGATGACGTCACGTGACATGTGATGACGTCATCAGGACGTAAAAGTTCGGCACACATTGTGAGCAGTTGGGGTAAGTGTCTGCCAAGTTTAAAAGTAGCCAAAGTGGCCGGTAAGAAAGAAAACGTTTACAAATGCTATGTGCAATATTCTGGCGACTTGAAAAAGAATTTTTTTTATGACGTCATCATGACGTCACACAATTTGCGCTTTTTATGGCATATCTTTGAGACATACCAAAGCTATAACAAAAAGAATTTTGAAAATATCTTGTTTTGTTCGCTAGATATATTGAAAAGAATGTTACGATTCTAAAACTTCAAAAATTTAGCGACTTGAAAAAAGACTAGAAATCAACCCCTTTTATAAACAGCAAGCACATAATACCCATGGTTATCAGCCCTTCCCAGAATTCCTTTGTGTTATATTGAATTTGGTCTAAATTTTGAAATGGCTCCTATTTCATACTTGAGTGAGCCACGATCATGAAATTTTGGAATTAGGTACAGGAAAATTCAACGAATACATTTTTGTAATCGGATTGACCCTTACATGCGTTAAAAAAAAAAAGATTTGTTGATGACGTCATCATGACGTCACACAATTTTCGCTTTTTAGGGCATATCTTTGAGACATACCAAAGCTCTAACAAAAATAATTTTGAAAATATCTTGTTTTGTTCGCTAGATATATTGAAAAGAATGTTACGATTTTAATACTTCAAAAATTTGGCGACTTGAAAAAAGACTAGAAATCAACCCTTTTATAAACAGCAAGCACATAATACCCATGGTTATCAGCCCTTCCCAGAATTCCTTTGTGTTATATTGAATTTGGTCTAAATTTTGAAATGGCTCCTATTTCATACTTGAGTGAGCCACGATCATGAAATTTTGGAATTGGGTACAGGAAAATTCAATATATACATTTTTGTAATCGGATTGACCCTTACATGCGTTAACAAAAAAACACATTTTTGATGACGTCATCATGACGTCACACAATTTTCGCAATTTAGGGCATATCTTTGAGACATACCAAAGCTATAAGAAAAAGAATTTTGAAAATATCTTGTTTTGTTCGCTAGATATAATTTAATGAATGTTACGATTTTCAAAATTCAAAAATTCATAAAAAATTACGTGATGACGTCATCATGACGTAAAAGTTCGGCATGCATCCTGAGCAGTTGGTCTAAGTGTCTGTTAAGTTTAAAGGCAATCGGCTGCATAAAAGTAGCCAAAGTGCCTGGCAGAAAGAAAACGTGTACAAATGCTATGGGCAAAAAGTCTGAAAAAGAAAAAAAAAAAAAAGAAACTAGAGGTCTATGTTTTTAAGAACATAGGGCTTTTCCATATGTTTTTATGATGTCACTTCGAATTTTGTAAACTAGTGACAAATCTACCTAACCACCAAGTTTCGTGACGATTAGACATGGTCTATCCATATGTCTTTCAAGAAATCATGCCTTTAATGACGTCATTATGACTTCAGTAATTTTTCGCATTTATATAAAAGAATGTACGAGCTAACAAAGCTATTACAAAAGGAATTTTGAATTGAACATGTTCTGTTAATGAGATGTGGTTTTAAGAATCTTTAACGTTAAAATTTTGAAATTACCATAAAAATCAGATGATGACGTCATTATGACGTCACCTCAATTTTGATTTATAACATGTACTTGTTTAGCCAACATACCAGGTTTGAATGCAATTGGACTTACGGTTCTCTTGATATGGGCCCTTGAAAAATGAGCCTTTAAGATGACATCACGTAACACATAATGACGTCATCGTGACATCACTCTTCGGCACACAATTTCAGATTAGGGTCTATGTTTGGGTTAAGTTTGCTTAAGATCTGATGTTGTTTAGTGACCAAAGTGCCGCAGACAAAATTCGTGTTTAAGAAGAAACCAAAATAGTGGGTATTGTGTAGTTTAGGATTTCTGTATTAATTGTGTTCATGTTAGCTTCTGGAGTATTTGATTATTCCAAAAGCCTTTTTTTGTTACTAAAGTAGACTTCTCTGAATCCCAATGACACGTGCTTTTGTGATTTGGAAAGGTTTTTTAAGGCGGAAAATACGATTTTCTTACGTTGTGTCACGTTTTGGCTCGGTCAACTACTCTCCCACCAGCTATATATCCGTGTAAAGCTGGGTATTGCGCAATCACGTATTTTGTTACCTCTTAGCTAACGATTTCACTCCAAAAAAAACCTGCAGATGTTCTTCGACGTGGCCCTTTGTTCTGAATGTGGCAAAACGAACAATTTTCAAGTAGATTGTGTTCATGCCTGGGCGAAAGTGTACTAAACTACACAATCGCGCGAACAGAACAAAAACAAAGGCTTTCCTGCTGTAGCGGAAACGCCAAAAAATGTGCGTCTGTTGTAAACATACGCATGGCTTTTCCTTTTTTTCTTTTTTATTTAACATAAAGTATCAGAAGGTCTATGTCTTTGCTAAGTTTAAGATCTGAGATTATTTTATGATTAACATTTCGTACTCCGAACTTGACCTTTAAGTTCATGTTACATGCCACACGAAGACGTCATTATGACGTCACTCTTCGCGGCACGACTTTGCATCAGGGTCTATACCTATGCTAACTCTGACTAAGATTCGATGTTGTTTGATGACAAAAGTGCCGATCAGAAAATCTATGCACAAAGTCTATGGGATTTGGGATAGAACTAAAATAAGAAGCAGAAAAAAAATAGATATAGGGCCTTCAAAAATGCAAATTTAAGATGACGTCACGTGACATGTGATGACGTCATCATGACGTCATGATTCGGCACCCATCTCGAGTAGATAGTCAATGCATATGCCAAGTTTGAAGTTCATGGCATTTGAAGAAGTGCAACATTTTAAGAGTACAATGAAATTTGAAACATTTACAAATTCATAAAAAATCAGTCGATGACGTCATCATGACGTCACTTCGGATTTTGCATGCTAGTGGCACTATCTACCTACCCACCAATTTTTATGACGATCGGACGTACCCTTATGTGTGTTTCAGAAATGCACATTGTTGATGACGTCATGATGACGTCACACATTTTTCAAATGTATGTGAAAGAATATAGGAGCTAACAAAGCTATTACAAAAAGAATTTTGAATTTAGCATGTTCTGTTGGTGAGATATGGCTTTAAGAAACTTTGAAGTTGAAAAACTTTAATATTACTGTAAAATCGTATGATGACGTCATCATGACGTCACCTTAATTTTCATCTATAACACGAGCTACCATACCAACATACCAGGTTTGAAGGCAATCGGACCTACCGTTCTCTAGATATAGGCTCTTGAAAAATGCACATTTAAGATGACGTCACATGACACGTGATGACGTCATCATGACGTCACGTTTCGGCTTACATTTTCAGCTTAGGGTCTATGTTTGTGTTAAGTCTGATTAAGATCCGAGGTTGTTTAGTGACCAAAGTGCCACTTACAAAATTCGTGTACAAAGTCCATGGGATTTGGGATAGAACTAAAAAATTCACAGAAAATCAGCCGATGACGTCATCATGACGTCACCTCGGATTTTACATGCTATTAGCACTATCTACCTACCCACTAATTTTTATGACGATCGGACGTACCCTTATGTGTGTTTCAGAAATGCACATTTTTGATGACGTCATGATGACGTCACACATTTTTCAAATGTATGTGAAAGAATATAGGAGCTAACAAAGCTATTACAAAAAGAATTTTGAATTTAGCATGTTCTGTTGGTGAGATATGGCTTTAAGAAACTTTGAAGTTCAAAAACTTTAATATTACTGTAAAATCGTATGATGACGTGATCATGACGTCACCTTAATTTTCATCTATAACACGAGCTACCATACCAACATACCAGGTTTGAAGGCAATCGGACCTACCGTTCTCTAGATATAGGCCCTAGAAAAATGCACATTTAAGATGACGTCACATGGCACGTGATGACGTCATCATGACGTCACGTTTCGGCTTACATTTTCAGCTGAGGGTCTATGTTTGTGTTAAGTCTGATTAAGATCCGAGGTTGTTTAGTGACCAAAGTGCCACTTACAAAATTCGTGTACAAAGTCTATGGGATTTGGGATAGAACTAAAAAATTCACAGAAAATCAGCCGATGACGTCATCATGACGTCACCTCGGATTTTACATGCTAGTAGCACTATCTACCTACCCACTAATTTTTATGACGATCGGACGTACCCTTATGTGTGTTTCAGAAATGCACATTTTTGATGACGTCATGATGACGTCACACATTTTTCAAATGTATGTGAAAGAATATAGGAGCTAACAAAGCTATTACAAAAAGAATTTTGAATTTAGCATGTTCTGTTGGTGAGATATGGCTTTAAGAAACTTTGAAGTTGAAAAACTTTAATATTACTGTAAAATCGTATGATGACGTCATCATGACGTCACCTTAATTTTCATCTATAACACGAGCTCCCATAACATACCAGGTTTGAAGGCAATCGGACCTACCGTTCTCTAGATATAGGCCCTTGAAAAATGCACATTTAAGATGACGTCACATGACACGTGATGACGTCATCATGACGTCACGTTTCGGCTTACATTTTCAGCTGAGGGTCTATGTTTGTGTTAAGTCTGATTAAGATCCGAGGTTGTTTAGTGACCAAAGTGCCACTTACAAAATTCGTGTACAAAGTCTATGGGATTTGGGATAGAACTAAAAAAATCACAGAAAATCAGCCGATGACGTCATCATGACGTCACCTCGGATTTTACATGCTAGTAGCACTATCTACCTACCCACTAATTTTTATGACAATCGGACGTACCCTTATGTGTGTTTCAGAAATGCACATTTTTGATGACGTCATGATGACGTCACACATTTTTCAAATGTATGTGAAAGAATATAGGAGCTAACAAAGCTATTACAAAAAGAATTTTGAATTTAGCATGTTCTGTTGATGAGATATGGCTTTAAGAAACTTTGAATTTCAAAAACTTAAAAATTACTATAAAATCGTATGATGACGTCATCTTGACGTCACCTCAAATTTCATCTATAACACGAGCTAGCCTACCAACATATCAGGTTTGAAGGAAATCGGACCTACCGTTCTCTAGATATGGGCCCTTGAAAAACGCACATTTAAGATGACGTCACGTGACACGTGATGACGTCATCATGACGTCACTCTTCGACATACTATTTCAGCTTAGGGTCTATGTTTGAGGTAAGTTTGGTTAAGATCTGAAGTTTTTTAAGACCTAAAGTGCCGCGGAGAAAATTCGTGTACAAAGTCTATGGGCTTTTGGTCAGAACTAAAAGAAGAAGAAGAAGAAGAAACTAGAGGTCTATGTTTTTAAGAACATAGGGCTTTTCCATATGTTTTTATGATGTCACTTCGAATTTTGTAAACTAGTGACAAATCTACCTAACCACCAAGTTTCGTGACGATTAGACATGGTCTATCCATATGTCTTTCAAGAAATCATGCCTTTAATGACGTCATTATGACTTCAGTAATTTTTCGCATTTATATAAAAGAATGTACGAGCTAACAAAGCTATTACAAAAGGAATTTTGAATTGAACATGTTCTGTTAATGAGATGTGGTTTTAAGAATCTTTAACGTTAAAATTTTGAAATTACCATAAAAATCAGATGATGACGTCATTATGACGTCACCTCAATTTTGATTTATAACATGTACTTGTTTAGCCAACATACCAGGTTTGAATGCAATTGGACTTACGGTTCTCTTGATATGGGCCCTTGAAAAATGAGCCTTTAAGATGACATCACGTAACACATAATGACGTCATCGTGACATCACTCTTCGGCACACAATTTCAGATTAGGGTCTATGTTTGGGTTAAGTTTGCTTAAGATCTGATGTTGTTTAGTGACCAAAGTGCCGCAGACAAAATTCGTGTTTAAGAAGAAACCAAAATAGTGGGTATTGTGTAGTTTAGGATTTCTGTATTAATTGTGTTCATGTTAGCTTCTGGAGTATTTGATTATTCCAAAAGCCTTTTTTTGTTACTAAAGTAGACTTCTCTGAATCCCAATGACACGTGCTTTTGTGATTTGGAAAGGTTTTTTAAGGCGGAAAATACGATTTTCTTACGTTGTGTCACGTTTTGGCTCGGTCAACTACTCTCCCACCAGCTATATATCCGTGTAAAGCTGGGTATTGCGCAATCACGTATTTTGTTACCTCTTAGCTAACGATTTCACTCCAAAAAACCCCTGCAGATGTTCTTCGACGTGGCCCTTTGTTCTGAATGTGGCAAAACGAACAATTTTCAAGTAGATTGTGTTCATGCCTGGGCGAAAGTGTACTAAACTACACAATCGCGCGAACAGAACAAAAACAAAGGCTTTCCTGCTGTAGCGGAAACGCCAAAAAATGTGCGTCTGTTGTAAACATACGCATGGCTTTTCCTTTTTTTCTTTTTTATTTGACATAAAGTATCAGAAGGTCTATGTCTTTGCTAAGTTTAAGATCTGAGATTATTTTATGATTAACATTTCGTACTCCGAACTTGACCTTTAAGTTCATGTTACATGCCACACGAAGACGTCATTATGACGTCACTCTTCGCGGCACGACTTTGCATCAGGGTCTATACCTATGCTAACTCTGACTAAGATTCGATGTTGTTTGATGACAAAAGTGCCGATCAGAAAATCTATGCACAAAGTCTATGGGATTTGGGATAGAACTAAAATAAGAAGCAGAAAAAAAATAGATATAGGGCCTTCAAAAATGCAAATTTAAGATGACGTCACGTGACATGTGATGACGTCATCATGACGTCATGATTCGGCACCCATCTCGAGTAGATAGTCAATGCATATGCCAAGTTTGAAGTTCATGGCATTTGAAGAAGTGCAAAATTTTAAGAGTACAATGAAATTTGAAACATTTACAAATTCATAAAAAATCAGTCGATGACGTCATCATGACGTCACTTCGGATTTTGCATGCTAGTGGCACTATCTACCTACCCACCAATTTTTATGACGATCGGACGTACACTTATGTGTGTTTCAGAAATGCACATTTTTGATGACGTCATGATGACGTCACACATTTTTCAAATGTATGTGAAAGAATATAGGAGCTAACAAAGCTATTACAAAAAGAATTTTGAATTTAGCATGTTCTGTTGGTAAGATATGGCTTTAAGAAACTTTGAAGTTGAAAAACTTTAATATTACTGTAAAATCGTATGATGACGTCATCATGACGTCACCTTAATTTTCATCTATAACACGAGCTCCCATAACATACCAGGTTTGAAGGCAATCGGACCTACCGTTCTCTAGATATAGGCCCTTGAAAAATGCACATTTAAGATGACGTCACATGACACGTGATGACGTCATCATGACGTCACGTTTCGGCTTACATTTTCAGCTGAGGGTCTATGTTTGTGTTAAGTCTGATTAAGATCCGAGGTTGTTTAGTGACCAAAGTGCCACTTACAAAATTCGTGTACAAAGTCTATGGGATTTGGGATAGAACTAAAAAATTCACAGAAAATCAGCCGATGACGTCATCATGACGTCACCTCGGATTTTACATGCTAGTAGCACTATCTACCTACCCACTAATTTTTATGACGATCGGACGTACCCTTATGTGTGTTTCAGAAATGCACATTTTTGATGACGTCATGATGACGTCACACATTTTTCAAATGTATGTGAAAGAATATAGGAGCTAACAAAGCTATTACAAAAAGAATTTTGAATTTAGCATGTTCTGTTGGTGAGATATGGCTTTAAGAAACTTTGAAGTTGAAAAACTTTAATATTACTGTAAAATCGTATGATGACGTCATCATGACGTCACCTTAATTTTCATCTATAACACGAGCTCCCATAACATACCAGGTTTGAAGGCAATCGGACCTACCGTTCTCTAGATATAGGCCCTTGAAAAATGCACATTTAAGATGACGTCACATGACACGTGATGACGTCATCATGACGTCACGTTTCGGCTTACATTTTCAGCTGAGGGTCTATGTTTGTGTTAAGTCTGATTAAGATCCGAGGTTGTTTAGTGACCAAAGTGCCACTTACAAAATTCGTGTACAAAGTCTATGGGATTTGGGATAGAACTAAAAAATTCACAGAAAATCAGCCGATAACGTCATCATGACGTCACCTCTGATTTTACATGCTAGTAGCACTATCTACCTACCCACTAATTTTTATGACGATTGGACGTACCCTTATGTGTGTTTCAGAAATGCACATTTTTGATGACGTCATGATGACGTCACACATTTTTCAAATGTATGTGAAAGAATATAGGAGCTAACAAAGCTATTACAAAAAGAATTTTGAATTTAGCATGTTCTGTTGGTGAGATATGGCTTTAAGAAACTTTGAAGTTCAAAAACTTTAATATTACTGTAAAATCGTATGATGACGTCATCATGACGTCACCTTAATTTTCATCTATAACACGAGCTACCATACCAACATACCAGGTTTGAAGGCAATCGGACCTACCGTTCTCTAGATATAGGCCCTTGAAAAATGCACATTTAAGATGACGTCACATGACACGTGATGACGTCATCATGACGTCACGTTTCGGCTTACATTTTCAGCTGAGGGTCTATGTTTGTGTTAAGTCTGATTAAGATCCGAGGTTGTTTAGTGACCAAAGTGCCACTTACAAAATTCGTGTACAAAGTCTATGGGATTTGGGATAGAACTAAAAAATTCACAGAAAATCAGCCGATGACGTCATCATGACGTCACCTCGGATTTTACATGCTAGTAGCACTATCTACCTACCCACTAATTTTTATGACGATCGGACGTACACTTATGTGTGTTTCAGAAATGCACATTTTTGATGACGTCATGATGACGTCACACATTTTTCAAATGTATGTGAAAGAATATAGGAGCTAACAAAGCTATTACAAAAAGAATTTTGAATTTAGCATGTTCTGTTGGTGAGATATGGCTTTAAGAAACTTTGAAGTTGAAAAACTTTAATATTACTGTAAAATCGTATGATGACGTCATCATGACGTCACCTTAATTTTCATCTATAACACGAGCTCCCATAACATACCAGGTTTGAAGGCAATCGGACCTACCGTTCTCTAGATATAGGCCCTTGAAAAATGCACATTTAAGATGACGTCACATGACACGTGATGACGTCATCATGACGTCACGTTTCGGCTTACATTTTCAGCTGAGGGTCTATGTTTGTGTTAAGTCTGATTAAGATCCGAGGTTGTTTAGTGACCAAAGTGCCACTTACAAAATTCGTGTACAAAGTCTATGGGATTTGGGATAGAACTAAAAAATTCACAGAAAATCAGCCGATAACGTCATCATGACGTCACCTCGGATTTTACATGCTAGTAGCACTATCTACCTACCCACTAATTTTTATGACGATTGGACGTACCCTTATGTGTGTTTCAGAAATGCACATTTTTGATGACGTCATGATGACGTCACACATTTTTCAAATGTATGTGAAAGAATATAGGAGCTAACAAAGCTATTACAAAAAGAATTTTGAATTTAGCATGTTCTGTTGGTGAGATATGGCTTTAAGAAACTTTGAAGTTCAAAAACTTTAATATTACTGTAAAATCGTATGATGACGTGATCATGACGTCACCTTAATTTTCATCTATAACACGAGCTACCATACCAACATACCAGGTTTGAAGGCAATCGGACCTACCGTTCTCTAGATATAGGCCCTAGAAAAATGCACATTTAAGATGACGTCACATGACACGTGATAACGTCATCATGACGTCACGTTTCGGCTTACATTTTCAGCTGAGGGTCTATGTTTGTGTTAAGTCTGATTAAGATCCGAGGTTGTTTAGTGACCAAAGTGCCACTTACAAAATTCGTGTACAAAGTCTATGGGATTTGGGATAGAACTAAAAAATTCACAGAAAATCAGCCGATGACGTCATCATGACGTCACCTCGGATTTTACATGCTAGTAGCACTATCTACCTACCCACTAATTTTTATGACGATCGGACGTACCCTTATGTGTGTTTCAGAAATGCACATTTTTGATGACGTCATGATGACGTCACACATTTTTCAAATGTATGTGAAAGAATATAGGAGCTAACAAAGCTATTACAAAAAGAATTTTGAATTTAGCATGTTCTGTTGGTGAGATATGGCTTTAAGAAACTTTGAAGTTGAAAAACTTTAATATTACTGTAAAATCGTATGATGACGTCATCATGACGTCACCTTAATTTTCATCTATAACACGAGCTCCCATAACATACCAGGTTTGAAGGCAATCGGACCTACCGTTCTCTAGATATAGGCCCTAGAAAAATGCACATTTAAGATGACGTCACATGACACGTGATGACGTCATCATGACGTCACGTTTCGGCTTACATTTTCAGCTGAGGGTCTATGTTTGTGTTAAGTCTGATTAAGATCCGAGGTTGTTTAGTGACCAAAGTGCCACTTACAAAATTCGTGTACAAAGTCTATGGGATTTGGGATAGAACTAAAAAATTCACAGAAAATCAGCCGATGACGTCATCATGACGTCACCTCGGATTTTACATGCTAGTAGCACTATCTACCTACCCACTAATTTTTATGACGATCGGACGTACCCTTATGTGTGTTTCAGAAATGCACATTTTTGATGACGTCATGATGACGTCACACATTTTTCAAATGTATGTGAAAGAATATAGGAGCTAACAAAGCTATTACAAAAAGAATTTTGAATTTAGCATGTTCTGTTGATGAGATATGGCTTGAAGAAACTTTGAATTTCAAAAACTTAAAAATTACTATAAAATCGTATCATGACGTCATCATGACGTCACCTCAAATTTCATCTATAACACGAGCTAGCCTACCAACATATCAGGTTTGAAGGAAATCGGACCTACCGTTCTCTAGATATGGGCCCTTGAAAAACGCACCTTTAAGATGACGTCACGTGACACGTGATGACGTCATCATGACGTCACTCTTCGACATACTATTTCAGCTTAGGGTCTATGTTTGAGGTAAGTTTGGTTAAGATCCGAAGTTTTTTAAGACCTAAAGTGCCGCGCAGAAAATTCGTGTACAAAGTCTATGGGATTTTGGTCAGAACTAAAAGAAGAAGAAGAAGAAGAAGAAGAAGAAGAAGAAGAAGAAAAAAAAAAAAAATCAGAACAAAAACAAAGCCTTTTCCGAAGGATTTCGGAAAAGCCAAAAAACTAGAGGTCTATGTTTTTAAGAACATAGGGCTTTTCCATGTGTTTTTATGATGTCACTTCGAATTTTGTAAACTAGTGACAAATCTACCTAACCACCAAGTTTGGTGACGATTAGACATGGTCTATCCATATGTCTTTCAAGAAATCATGCCTTTAATGACGTCATTATGACTTCAGTAATTTTTCGCATTTATATAAAAGAATGTACGAGCTAACAAAGCTATTACAAAAGGAATTTTGAATTGAACATGTTCTGTTGATGAGATGTGGTTTTAAGAATCTTTAACGTTAAAATTTTGAAATTACCATAAAAATCAGATGATGACGTCATTATGACGTCACCTCAATTTTGATTTATAACATGTACTTGTTTAGCCAACATACCAGGTTTGAATGCAATTGGACTTACGGTTCTCTTGATATGGGCCCTTGAAAAACGTAACACATAATGACGTCATCGTGACATCACTCTTCGGCACACAATTTCAGATTAGGGTCTATGTTTGGGTTAAGTTTGCTTAAGATCTGATGTTGTTTAGTGACCAAAGTGCCGCAGACAAAATTCGTGTTTAAGAAGAAACCAAAATAGTGGGTATTGTGTAGTTTAGGATTTCTGTATTAATTGTGTTCATGTTAGCTTCTGGAGTATTTGATTATTCCAAAAGCCTTTTTTTGTTACTAAAGTAGACTTCTCTGAATCCCAATGACACGTGCTTTTGTGATTTGGAAAGGTTTTTTAAGGCGGAAAATACGATTTTCTTACGTTGTGTCACGTTTTGGCTCGGTCAACTACTCTCCCACCAGCTATATATCCGTGTAAAGCTGGGTATTGCGCAATCACGTATTTTGTTACCTCTTAGCTAACGATTTCACTCCAAAAAACCCCTGCAGATGTTCTTCGACGTGGCCCTTTGTTCTGAATGTGGCAAAACGAACAATTTTCAAGTAGATTGTGTTCATGCCTGGGCGAAAGTGTACTAAACTACACAATCGCGCGAACAGAACAAAAACAAAGGCTTTCCTGCTGTAGCGGAAACGCCAAAAAATGTGCGTCTGTTGTAAACATACGCATGGCTTTTCCTTTTTTTCTTTTTTATTTAACATAAAGTATCAGAAGGTCTATGTCTTTGCTAAGTTTAAGATCTGAGATTATTTTATGATTAACATTTCGTACTCCAAACTTGACCTTTAAGTTCATGTTACATGCCACACGAAGACGTCATTATGACGTCACTCTTCGCGGCACGACTTTGCATCAGGGTCTATACCTATGCTAACTCTGACTAAGATTCGATGTTGTTTGATGACAAAAGTGCCGATCAGAAAATCTATGCACAAAGTCTTTCGGATTTGGGATAGAACTAAAATAAGAAGCAGAAAAAAAATAGATATAGGGCCTTCAAAAATGCAAATTTAAGATGACGTCACGTGACATGTGATGACGTCATCATGACGTCATGATTCGGCACCCATCTCGAGTAGATAGTCAATGCATATGCCAAGTTTGAAGTTCATGGCATTTGAAGAAGTGCAAAATTTTAAGAGTACAATGAAATTTGAAACATTTACAAATTCATAAAAAATCAGCCGATGACGTCATCATGACGTCACTTCGGATTTTGCATGCTAGTGGCACTATCTACCTACCCACCAATTTTTATGACGATCGGACGTACCCTTATGTGTGTTTCAGAAATGCACATTTTTGATGACGTCATGATGACGTCACACATTTTTCAAATGTATGTGAAAGAATATAGGAGCTAACAAAGCTATTACAAAAAGAATTTTGAATTTAGCATGTTCTGTTGGTGAGATATGGCTTTAAGAAACTTTGAAGTTGAAAAACTTTAATATTACTGTAAAATCGTATGATGACGTCATCATGACGTCACCTTAATTTTCATCTATAACACGAGCTACCATACCAACATACCAGGTTTGAAGGCAATCGGACCTACCGTTCTCTAGATATAGGCTCTTGAAAAATGCACATTTAAGATGACGTCACATGACACGTGATGACGTCATCATGACGTCACGTTTCGGCTTACATTTTCAGCTTAGGGTCTATTTTTGTGTTAAGTCTGATTAAGATCCGAGGTTGTTTATTGACCAAAGTGCCACTTACAAAATTCGTGTACAAAGTCTATGGGATTTGGGATAGAACTAAACAATTCACAGAAAATCAGCCGATGACGTCATCATGACGTCACCTCGGATTTTACATGCTATTAGCACTATCTACCTACCCACTAATTTTTATGACGATCGGACGTACCCTTATGTGTGTTTCAGAAATGCACATTTTTGATGACGTCATGATGACGTCACACATTTTTCAAATGTATGTGAAAGAATATAGGAGCTAACAAAGCTATTACAAAAAGAATTTTGAATTTAGCATGTTCTGTTGGTGAGATATGGCTTTAAGAAACTTTGAAGTTCAAAAACTTTAATATTACTGTAAAATCGTATGATGACGTCATCATGACGTCACCTTAATTTTCATCTATAACACGAGCTACCATACCAACATACCAGGTTTGAAGGCAATCGGACCTACCGTTCTCTAGATATAGGCCCTAGAAAAATGCACATTTAAGATGACGTCACATGACACGTGAAGACGTCATCATGACGTCACGTTTCGGCTTACATTTTCAGCTGAGGGTCTATGTTTGTGTTAAGTCTGTTTAAGATCCGAGGTTGTTTAGTGACCAAAGTGCCACTTACAAAATTCGTGTACAAAGTCTATGGGATTTGGGATAGAACTAAAAAATTCACAGAAAATCAGCCGATGACGTCATCATGACGTCACCTCGGATTTTACATGCTAGTAGCACTATCTACCTACCCACTAATTTTTATGACGATCGGACGTACCCTTATGTGTGTTTCAGAAATGCACATTTTTGATGACGTCATGATGACGTCACACATTTTTCAAATGTATGTGAAAGAATATAGGAGCTAACAAAGCTATTACAAAAAGAATTTTGAATTTAGCATGTTCTGTTGGTGAGATATGGCTTTAAGAAACTTTGAAGTTGAAAAACTTTAATATTACTGTAAAATCGTATGATGACGTCATCATGACGTCACCTTAATTTTCATCTATAACACGAGCTCCCATAACATACCAGGTTTGAAGGCAATCGGACCTACCGTTCTCTAGATATAGGCCCTTGAAAAATGCACATTTAAGATGACGTCACATGACACGTGATGACGTCATCATGACGTCACGTTTCGGCTTACATTTTCAGCTGAGGGTCTATGTTTGTGTTAAGTCTGATTAAGATCCGAGGTTGTTTATTGACCAAAGTGCCACTTACAAAATTCGTGTACAAAGTCTATGGGATTTGGGATAGAACTAAAAAATTCACAGAAAATCAGCCGATGACGTCATCATGACGTCACCTCGGATTTTACATGCTAGTAGCACTATCTACCTACCCACTAATTTTTATGACGATCGGACGTACCCTTATGTGTGTTTCAGAAATGCACATTTTTGATGACGTCATGATGACGTCACACATTTTTCAAATGTATGTGAAAGAATATAGGAGCTAACAAAGCTATTACAAAAAGAATTTTGAATTTAGCATGTTCTGTTGGTGAGATATGGCTTTAAGAAACTTTGAATTTCAAAAACTTAAAAATTACTATAAAATCGTATGATGACGTCATCTTGACGTCACCTCAAATTTCATCTATAACACGAGCTAGCCTACCAACATATCAGGTTTGAAGGAAATCGGACCTACCGTTCTCTAGATATGGGCCCTTGAAAAACGCACCTTTAAGATGACGTCACGTGACACGTGATGACGTCATCATGACGTCACTCTTCGACATACTATTCCAGCTTAGGGTCTATGTTTGAGGTAAGTTTGGTTAAGATCTGAAGTTTTTTAAGACCTAAAGTGCCGCGGAGAAAATTCGTGTACAAAGTCTATGGGATTTTGGTCAGAACTAAAAGAAGAAGAAGAAGAAGAAAAAAAAACTAGAGGTCTATGTTTTTAAGAACATAGGGCTTTTCCATATGTTTTTATGATGTCACTTCGAATTTTGTAAACTAGTGACAAATCTACCTAACCACCAAGTTTCGTGACGATTAGACATGGTCTATCCATATGTCTTTCAAGAAATCATGCCTTTAATGACGTCATTATGACTTCAGTAATTTTTCGCATTTATATAAAAGAATGTACGAGCTAACAAAGCTATTACAAAAGGAATTTTGAATTGAACATGTTCTGTTAATGAGATGTGGTTTTAAGAATCTTTAACGTTAAAATTTTGAAATTACCATAAAAATCAGATGATGACGTCATTATGACGTCACCTCAATTTTGATTTATAACATGTACTTGTTTAGCCAACATACCAGGTTTGAATGCAATTGGACTTACGGTTCTCTTGATATGGGCCCTTGAAAAATGAGCCTTTAAGATGACATCACGTAACACATAATGACGTCATCGTGACATCACTCTTCGGCACACAATTTCAGATTAGGGTCTATGTTTGGGTTAAGTTTGCTTAAGATCTGATGTTGTTTAGTGACCAAAGTGCCGCAGACAAAATTCGTGTTTAAGAAGAAACCAAAATAGTGGGTATTGTGTAGTTTAGGATTTCTGTATTAATTGTGTTCATGTTAGCTTCTGGAGTATTTGATTATTCCAAAAGCCTTTTTTTGTTACTAAAGTAGACTTCTCTGAATCCCAATGACACGTGCTTTTGTGATTTGGAAAGGTTTTTTAAGGCGGAAAATACGATTTTCTTACGTTGTGTCACGTTTTGGCTCGGTCAACTACTCTCCCACCAGCTATATATCCGTGTAAAGCTGGGTATTGCGCAATCACGTATTTTGTTACCTCTTAGCTAACGATTTCACTCCAAAAAAAACCTGCAGATGTTCTTCGACGTGGCCCTTTGTTCTGAATGTGGCAAAACGAACAATTTTCAAGTAGATTGTGTTCATGCCTGGGCGAAAGTGTACTAAACTACACAATCGCGCGAACAGAACAAAAACAAAGGCTTTCCTGCTGTAGCGGAAACGCCAAAAAACGTGCGTCTGTTGTAAACATACGCATGGCTTTTCCTTTTTTTCTTTTTTATTTAACATAAAGTATCAGAAGGTCTATGTCTTTGCTAAGTTTAAGATCTGAGATTATTTGATGATTAACATTTCGTACTCCGAACTTGACCTTTAAGTTCATGTTACATGCCACACGAAGACGTCATTATGACGTCACTCTTCGCGGCACGACTTTGCATCAGGGTCTATACCTATGCTAACTCTGACTAAGATTCGATGTTGTTTGATGACAAAAGTGCCGATCAGAAAATCTATGCACAAAGTCTATGGGATTTGGGATAGAACTAAAATAAGAAGCAGAAAAAAAATAGATATAGGGCCTTCAAAAATGCAAATTTAAGATGACGTCACGTGACATGTGATGACGTCATCATGACGTCATGATTCGGCACCCATCTCGAGTAGATAGTCAATGCATATGCCAAGTTTGAAGTTCATGGCATTTGAAGAAGTGCAAAATTTTAAGAGTACAATGAAATTTGAAACATTTACAAATTCATAAAAAATCAGTCGATGACGTCATCATGACGTCACTTCGGATTTTGCATGCTAGTGGCACTATCTACCTACCCACCAATTTTTATGACGATCGGACGTACCCTTATGTGTGTTTCAGAAATGCACATTGTTGATGACGTCATGATGACGTCACACATTTTTCAAATGTATGTGAAAGAATATAGGAGCTAACAAAGCTATTACAAAAAGAATTTTGAATTTAGCATGTTCTGTTGGTGAGATATGGCTTTAAGAAACTTTGAAGTTGAAAAACTTTAATATTACTGTAAAATCGTATGATGACGTCATCATGACGTCATCTTAATTTTCATCTATAACACGAGCTACCATACCAACATACCAGGTTTGAAGGCAATCGGACCTACCGTTCTCTAGATATAGGCTCTTGAAAAATGCACATTTAAGATGACGTCACATGACACGTGATGACGTCATCATGACGTCACGTTTCGGCTTACATTTTCAGCTTAGGGTCTATGTTTGTGTTAAGTCTGATTAAGATCCGAGGTTGTTTAGTGACCAAAGTGCCACTTACAAAATTCGTGTACAAAGTCCATGGGATTTGGGATAGAACTAAAAAATTCACAGAAAATCAGCCGATGACGTCATCATGACGTCACCTCGGATTTTACATGCTATTAGCACTATCTACCTACCCACTAATTTTTATGACGATCGGACGTACCCTTATGTGTGTTTCAGAAATGCACATTTTTGATGACGTCATGATGACGTCACACATTTTTCAAATGTATGTGAAAGAATATAGGAGCTAACAAAGCTATTACAAAAAGAATTTTGAATTTAGCATGTTCTGTTGGTGAGATATGGCTTTAAGAAACTTTGAAGTTCAAAAACTTTAATATTACTGTAAAATCGTATGATGACGTGATCATGACGTCACCTTAATTTTCATCTATAACACGAGCTACCATACCAACATACCAGGTTTGAAGGCAATCGGACCTACCGTTCTCTAGATATAGGCCCTAGAAAAATGCACATTTAAGATGACGTCACATGACACGTGATGACGTCATCATGACGTCACGTTTCGGCTTACATTTTCAGCTGAGGGTCTATGTTTGTGTTAAGTCTGATTAAGATCCGAGGTTGTTTAGTGACCAAAGTGCCACTTACAAAATTCGTGTACAAAGTCTATGGGATTTGGGATAGAACTAAAAAATTCACAGAAAATCAGCCGATGACGTCATCATGACGTCACCTCGGATTTTACATGCTAGTAGCACTATCTACCTACCCACTAATTTTTATGACGATCGGACGTACCCTTATGTGTGTTTCAGAAATGCACATTTTTGATGACGTCATGATGACGTCACACATTTTTCAAATGTATGTGAAAGAATATAGGAGCTAACAAAGCTATTACAAAAAGAATTTTGAATTTAGCATGTTCTGTTGGTGAGATATGGCTTTAAGAAACTTTGAAGTTGAAAAACTTTAATATTACTGTAAAATCGTATGATGACGTCATCATGACGTCACCTTAATTTTCATCTATAACACGAGCTCCCATAACATACCAGGTTTGAAGGCAATCGGACCTACCGTTCTCTAGATATAGGCCCTTGAAAAATGCACATTTAAGATGACGTCACATGACACGTGATGACGTCATCATGACGTCACGTTTCGGCTTACATTTTCAGCTGAGGGTCTATGTTTGTGTTAAGTCTGATTAAGATCCGAGGTTGTTTAGTGACCAAAGTGCCACTTACAAAATTCGTGTACAAAGTCTATGGGATTTGGGATAGAACTAAAAAAATCACAGAAAATCAGCCGATGACGTCATCATGACGTCACCTCGGATTTTACATGCTAGTAGCACTATCTACCTACCCACTAATTTTTATGACGATCGGACGTACCCTTATGTGTGTTTCAGAAATGCACATTTTTGATGACGTCATGATGACGTCACACATTTTTCAAATGTATGTGAAAGAATATAGGAGCTAACAAAGCTATTACAAAAAGAATTTTGAATTTAGCATGTTCTGTTGATGAGATATGGCTTTAAGAAACTTTGAATTTCAAAAACTTAAAAATTACTATAAAATCGTATGATGACGTCATCTTGACGTCACCTCAAATTTCATCTATAACACGAGCTAGCCTACCAACATATCAGGTTTGAAGGAAATCGGACCTACCGTTCTCTAGATATGGGCCCTTGAAAAACGCACATTTAAGATGACGTCACGTGACACGTGATGACGTCATCATGACGTCACTCTTCGACATACTATTTCAGCTTAGGGTCTATGTTTGAGGTAAGTTTGGTTAAGATCTGAAGTTTTTTAAGACCTAAAGTGCCGCGGAGAAAATTCGTGTACAAAGTCTATGGGCTTTTGGTCAGAACTAAAAGAAGAAGAAGAAGAAGAAAAAAAACTAGAGGTCTATGTTTTTAAGAACATAGGGCTTTTCCATATGTTTTTATGATGTCACTTCGAATTTTGTAAACTAGTGACAAATCTACCTAACCACCAAGTTTCGTGACGATTAGACATGGTCTATCCGTATGTCTTTCAAGAAATCATGCCTTTAATGACGTCATTATGACTTCAGTAATTTTTCGCATTTATATAAAAGAATGTACGAGCTAACAAAGCTATTACAAAAGGAATTTTGAATTGAACATGTTCTGTTAATGAGATGTGGTTTTAAGAATCTTTAAGGTTAAAATTTTGAAATTACCATAAAAATCAGATGATGACGTCATTATGACGTCACCTCAATTTTGATTTATAACATGTACTTGTTTAGCCAACATACCAGGTTTGAATGCAATTGGACTTACGGTTCTCTTGATATGGGCCCTTGAAAAATGAGCCTTTAAGATGACATCACGTAACACATAATGACGTCATCGTGACATCACTCTTCGGCACACAATTTCAGATTAGGGTCTATGTTTGGGTTAAGTTTGCTTAAGATCTGATGTTGTTTAGTGACCAAAGTGCCGCAGACAAAATTCGTGTTTAAGAAGAAACCAAAATAGTGGGTATTGTGTAGTTTAGGATTTCTGTATTAATTGTGTTCATGTTAGCTTCTGGAGTATTTGATTATTCCAAAAGCCTTTTTTTGTTACTAAAGTAGACTTCTCTGAATCCCAATGACACGTGCTTTTGTGATTTGGAAAGGTTTTTTAAGGCGGAAAATACGATTTTCTTACGTTGTGTCACGTTTTGGCTCGGTCAACTACTCTCCCACCAGCTATATATCCGTGTAAAGCTGGGTATTGCGCAATCACGTATTTTGTTACCTCTTAGCTAACGATTTCACTCCAAAAAACCCCTGCAGATGTTCTTCGACGTGGCCCTTTGTTCTGAATGTGGCAAAACGAACAATTTTCAAGTAGATTGTGTTCATGCCTGGGCGAAAGTGTACTAAACTACACAATCGCGCGAACAGAACAAAAACAAAGGCTTTCCTGCTGTAGCGGAAACGCCAAAAAATGTGCGTCTGTTGTAAACATACGCATGGCTTTTCCTTTTTTTCTTTTTTATTTATTAACATAAAGTATCAGAAGGTCTATGTCTTTGCTAAGTTTAAGATCTGAGATTATTTTATGATTAACATTTCGTACTCCGAACTTGACCTTTAAGTTCATGTTACATGCCACACGAAGACGTCATTATGACGTCACTCTTCGCGGCACGACTTTGCATCAGGGTCTATACCTATGCTAACTCTGACTAAGATTCGATGTTGTTTGATGACAAAAGTGCCGATCAGAAAATCTATGCACAAAGTCTATGGGATTTGGGATAGAACTAAAATAAGAAGCAGAAAAAAAATAGATATAGGGCCTTCAAAAATGCAAATTTAAGATGACGTCACGTGACATGTGATGACGTCATCATGACGTCATGATTCAGCACCCATCTCGAGTAGATAGTCAATGCATATGCCAAGTTTGAAGTTCATGGCATTTGAAGAAGTGCAAAATTTTAAGAGTACATAGAAATTTGAAACATTTACAAATTCATAAAAAATCAGTCGATGACGTCATCATGACGTCACTTCGGATTTTGCATGCTAGTGGCACTATCTACCTACCCACCAATTTTTATGACGATCGGACGTACCCTTATGTGTGTTTCAGAAATGCACATTTTTGATGACGTCATGATGACGTCACACATTTTTCAAATGTATGTGAAAGAATATAGGAGCTAACAAAGCTATTACAAAAAGTATTTTGAATTTAGCATGTTCTGTTGGTGAGATATGGCTTTAAGAAACTTTGAAGTTGAAAAACTTTAATATTACTGTAAAATCGTATGATGACGTCATCATGACGTCACCTTAATTTTCATCTATAACACGAGCTACCATACCAACATACCAGGTTTGAAGGCAATCGGACCTACCGTTCTCTAGATATAGGCTCTTGAAAAATGCACATTTAAGATGACGTCACATGACACGTGATGACGTCATCATGACGTCACGTTTCGGCTTACATTTTCAGCTGAGGGTCTATGTTTGTGTTAAGTCTGATTAAGATCCGAGGTTGTTTAGTGACCAAAGTGCCACTTACAAAATTCGTGTACAAAGTCCATGGGATTTGGGATAGAACTAAAAAATTCACAGAAAATCAGCCGATGACGTCATCATGACGTCACCTCGGATTTTACATGCTATTAGCACTATCTACCTACCCACTAATTTTTATGACGATCGGACGTACCCTTATGTGTGTTTCAGAAATGCACATTTTTGATGACGTCATGATGACGTCACACATTTTTCAAATGTATGTGAAAGAATATAGGAGCTAACAAAGCTATTACAAAAAGAATTTTGAATTTAGCATGTTCTGTTGGTGAGATATGGCTTTAAGAAACTTTGAAGTTCAAAAACTTTAATATTACTGTAAAATCGTATGATGACGTGATCATGACGTCATTTTAATTTTCATCTATAACACGAGCTACCATACCAACATACCAGGTTTGAAGGCAATCGGACCTACCGTTCTCTAGATATAGGCCCTAGAAAAATGCACATTTAAGATGACGTCACATGACACGTGATGACGTCATCATGACGTCACGTTTCGGCTTACATTTTCAGCTGAGGGTCTATGTTTGTGTTAAGTCTGATTAAGATCCGAGGTTGTTTAGTGACCAAAGTGCCACTTACAAAATTCGTGTACAAAGTCTATGGGATTTGGGATAGAACTAAAAAATTCACAGAAAATCAGCCGATGACGTCATCATGACGTCACCTCGGATTTTACATGCTAGTAGCACTATCTACCTACCCACTAATTTTTATGACGATCGGACGTACCCTTATGTGTGTTTCAGAAATGCACATTTTTGATGACGTCATGATGACGTCACACATTTTTCAAATGTATGTGAAAGAATATAGGAGCTAACAAAGCTATTACAAAAAGAATTTTGAATTTAGCATGTTCTGTTGGTGAGATATGGCTTTAAGAAACTTTGAAGTTGAAAAACTTTAATATTACTGTAAAATCGTATGATGACGTCATCATGACGTCACCTTAATTTTCATCTATAACACGAGCTCCCATAACATACCAGGTTTGAAGGCAATCGGACCTACCGTTCTCTAGATATAGGCCCTTGAAAAATGCACATTTAAGATGACGTCACATGACACGTGATGACGTCATCATGACGTCACGTTTCGGCTTACATTTTCAGCTGAGGGTCTATGTTTGTGTTAAGTCTGATTAAGATCCGAGGTTGTTTAGTGACCAAAGTGCCACTTACAAAATTCGTGTACAAAGTCTATGGGATTTGGGATAGAACTAAAAAATTCACAGAAAATCAGCCGATGACGTCATCATGACGTCACCTCGGATTTTACATGCTAGTAGCACTATCTACCTACCCACTAATTTTTATGAC
This sequence comes from Hippasteria phrygiana, assembly GCA_037893225.1. Taxonomy (NCBI): domain Eukaryota; kingdom Metazoa; phylum Echinodermata; class Asteroidea; order Valvatida; family Goniasteridae; genus Hippasteria; species Hippasteria phrygiana. Next base: position 289,654 of record JAZGUH010000381.1, read on the forward strand.
GATCGGACGTACCCTTATGTGTGTTTCAGAAATGCACATTTTTGATGACGTCATGATGACGTCACACATTTTTCAAATGTATGTGAAAGAATATAGGAGCTAACAAAGCTATTACAAAAAGAATTTTGAATTTAGCATGTTCTGTTGATGAGATATGGCTTTAAGAAACTTTGAATTTCAAAAACTTAAAAATTACTATGAAATCGTATGATGACGTCATCTTGACGTCACCTCAAATTTCATCTATAACACGAGCTAGCCTACCAAAATATCAGGTTTCAAGGAAATCGGACCTACCGTTCTCTAGATATGGGCCCTTGAAAAACGCACATTTAAGATGACGTCACGTGACACGTGATGACGTCATCATGACGTCACTCTTCGACATACTATTTCAGCTTAGGGTCTATGTTTGAGGTAAGTTTGGTTAAGATCTGAAGTTTTTTAAGACCTAAAGTGCCGCGGAGAAAATTCGTGTACAAAGTCTATGGGCTTTTGGTCAGAACTAAAAGAAGAAGAAAAAAAAAAACTAGAGGTCTATGTTTTTAAGAACATAGGGCTTTTCCATATGTTTTAATGATGTCACTTCGAATTTTGTAAACTAGTGACAAATCTACCTAACCACCAAGTTTCGTGACGATTAGACATGGTCTATCCATATGTCTTTCAAGAAATCATGCCTTTAATGACGTCATTATGATTTCAGTAATTTTTCGCATTTATATAAAAGAATGTACGAGCTAACAAAGCTATTACAAAAGGAATTTTAAATTGAACATATTATGTTGATGAGATGTGGTTTTAAGAATCTTTAACGTTAAAATTTTGAAATTACCATAAAAATCAGATGATGACGTCATTATGACGTCACCTCAATTTTGATTTATAACATGTACTTGTTTAGCCAACATACCAGGTTTGAATGCAATTGGACTTACGGTTCTCTTGATATGGGCCCTTGAAAAATGAGCCTTTAAGATGACATCACGTAACACATAATGACGTCATCGTGACATCACTCTTCGGCACACAATTTCAGATTAGGGTCTATGTTTGGGTTAAGTTTGCTTAAGATCTGATGTTGTTTAGTGACCAAAGTGCCGCAGACAAAATTCGTGTTTAAGAAGAAACCAAAATAGTGGGTATTGTGTAGTTTAGGATTTCTGTATTAATTGTGTTCATGTTAGCTTCTGGAGTATTTGATTATTCCAAAAGCCTTTTTTTGTTACTAAAGTAGACTTCTCTGAATCCCAATGACACGTGCTTTTGTGATTTGGAAAGGTTTTTTAAGGCGGAAAATACGATTTTCTTACGTTGTGTCACGTTTTGGCTCGGTCAACTACTCTCCCACCAGCTATATATCCGTGTAAAGCTGGGTATTGCGCAATCACGTATTTTGTTACCTCTTAGCTAACGATTTCACTCCAAAAAAAACCTGCAGATGTTCTTCGACGTGGCCCTTTGTTCTGAATGTGGCAAAACGAACAATTTTCAAGTAGATTGTGTTCATGCCTGGGCGAAAGTGTACTAAACTACACAATCGCGCGAACAGAACAAAAACAAAGGCTTTCCTGCTGTAGCGGAAACGCCAAAAAATGTGCGTCTGTTGTAAACATACGCATGGCTTTTCCTTTTTTTCTTTTTTATTTAACATAAAGTATCAGAAGGTCTATGTCTTTGCTAAGTTTAAGATCTGAGATTATTTTATGATTAACATTTCGTACTCCAAACTTGACCTTTAAGTTCATGTTACATGCCACACGAAGACGTCATTATGACGTCACTCTTCGCGGCACGACTTTGCATCAGGGTCTATACCTATGCTAACTCTGACTAAGATTCGATGTTGTTTGATGACAAAAGTGCCGATCAGAAAATCTATGCACAAAGTCTATGGGATTTGGGATAGAACTAAAATAAGAAGCAGAAAAAAAATAGATATAGGGCCTTCAAAAATGCAAATTTAAGATGACGTCACGTGACATGTGATGACGTCATCATGACGTCATGATTCGGCACCCATCTCGAGTAGATAGTCAATGCATATGCCAAGTTTGAAGTTCATGGCATTTGAAGAAGTGCAAAATTTTAAGAGTACAATAAAATTTGAAACATTTACAAATTCATAAAAAATCAGCCGATGACGTCATCATGACGTCACTTCGGATTTTGCATGCTAGTGGCACTATCTACCTACCCACCAATTTTTATGACGATCGGACGTACCCTTATGTGTGTTTCAGAAATGCACATTTTTGATGACGTCATGATGACGTCACACATTTTTCAAATGTATGTGAAAGAATATAGGAGCTAACAAAGCTATTACAAAAAGAATTTTGAATTTAGCATGTTCTGTTGGTGAGATATGGCTTTAAGAAACTTTGAATTTGAAAAACTTTAATATTACTGTAAAATCGTATGATGACGTCATCATGACGTCACCTTAATTTTCATCTATAACACGAGCTACCATACCAACATACCAGGTTTGAAGGCAATCGGACCTACCGTTCTCTAGATATAGGCTCTTGAAAAATGCACATTTAAGATGACGTCACATGACACGTAATGACGTCATCATGACGTCACGTTTCGGCTTACATTTTCAGCTTAGGGTCTATGTTTGTGTTAAGTCTGATTAAGATCCGAGGTTGTTTAGTGACCAAAGTGCCACTTACAAAATTCGTGTACAAAGTCTATGGGATTTGGGATAGAACTAAACAATTTACAGAAAATCAGCCGATGACGTCATCATGACGTCACCTCGGATTTTACATGCTATTAGCACTATCTACCTACCCACTAATTTTTATGACGATCGGACGTACCCTTATGTGTGTTTCAGAAATGCACATTTTTGATGACGTCATGATGACGTCACACATTTTTCAAATGTATGTGAAAGAATATAGGAGCTAACAAAGCTATTACAAAAAGAATTTTGAATTTAGCATGTTCTGTTGGTGAGATATGGCTTTAAGAAACTTTGAAGTTCAAAAACTTTAATATTACTGTAAAATCGTATGATGACGTCATCATGACGTCACCTTAATTTTCATCTATAACACGAGCTACCATACCAACATACCAGGTTTGAAGGCAATCGGACCTACCGTTCTCTAGATATAGGCCCTAGAAAAATGCACATTTAAGATGACGTCACATGACTCGTGATGACGTCATCATGACGTCACGTTTCGGCTTACATTTTCAGCTGAGGGTCTATGTTTGTGTTAAGTCTGATTAAGATCCGGGGTTGTTTAGTGACCAAAGTGCCACTTACAAAATTCGTGTACAAAGTCTATGGGATTTGGGATAGAACTAAAAAATTCACAGAAAATCAGCCGATGACGTCATCATGACGTCACCTCGGATTTTACATGCTAGTAGCACTATCTACCTACCCACTAATTTTTATGACGATCGGACGTACCCTTATGTGTGTTTCAGAAATGCACATTTTTGATGACGTCATGATGACGTCACACATTTTTCAAATGTATGTGAAAGAATATAGGAGCTAACAAAGCTATTACAAAAAGAATTTTGAATTTAGCATGTTCTGTTGATGAGATATGGCTTTAAGAAACTTTGAATTTCAAAAACTTAAAAATTACTATAAAATCGTATGATGACGTCATCATGACGTCACCTCAAATTTCATCTATAACACGAGCTAGCCTACCAACATATCAGGTTTGAAGGAAATCGGACCTACCGTTCTCTAGATATGGGCCCTTGAAAAACGCACCTTTAAGATGACGTCACGTGACACGTGATGACGTCATCATGACGTCACTCTTCGACATACTATTTCAGCTTAGGGTCTATGTTTGAGGTAAGTTTGGTTAAGATCTGAGGTTTTTTAAGACCTAAAGTGCCGCGGAGAAAATTCGTGTACAAAGTCTATGGGATTTTGGTCAGAACTAAAAGAAGAAGAAGAAGAAGAAGAAGAAAAAAAAAAACTAGAGGTCTATGTTTTTAAGAACATAGGGCTTTTCCATATGTTTTTATGATGTTATTTCGAATTTTGTAAACTAGTGACAAATCTACCTAACCACCAAGTTTCATGACGATTAGACATGGTCTACCCTTATATGTCTTTCAAGAAATCATGCCTTTGATGACGTCATTATGACTTCAGAAATTTTTCGCATTGATATAAAAGAATGTACGAGCTAACAAAGCTATTACAAAAATGATTTTGAATTTAACATATGTTCTGTTGATGAGATATGGTTTTAAGAATCTTTAATGTTAAAACTTTGAAATTACTATAAAAATCAGATGATGACGTCATTATGACGTCACCTCAATTTTTATTTATAACGTACTTGTCTAGCAACATACCAGGTTTGAATGCAATTGGACTTACGGTTCTCTTAATATGGGCCTTGAAAAATGCGCCTTTAAGATGACATCACGTGACACATAATGACGTCATCATGATGTCACTTTTCGGCACACAATTTCAGATTAGGGTCTATGTTTGTATTAAGTTTGAATAAGATCTGATGTTGTTTAGTGACTAAAGTGCCGTAGACAAAATTCGTGTTTAAGAAGAAACCAAAAAAGTGGGTATTGTGTAGTTTAGGATTTGTGTATTAATTGTGTTCATGTTAGCTCCTGGAGTATTTGATTATTCCAAAAGCCTTTTTTGTCACTAAAGTAGACTTCTCTGAATCCCAATGACACGTGCTTTTGTGATTTGGAAAGGTTTTTTAAGGCGGAAAATATGATTTTCCACCCGTTGTGTCATGTTTTGGCTCGGTCAATTTCGAACCAGCTCCTACTCTCCCACCAGTTATATATCCGTGTGAAGCTGGGTATTGTGCAATCATGTGTTTTTGACCTCTGAGCTAACGATTTCATTCAAAAAAAAACCTGGAGATGTTCTTGGACGTGGCCCTTTGTTCTGAATGTGGCAAAACGAACAATTTTCAAGTAGATTGTGTTCATGCCTGGGCGAAAGTGTACTAAACTACACAATCGCGCGAACAGAACAAAAACCAAGGCTTTGCTGCTGTAGCGGAAAAGCCGAAAATTTTGCGTCTGTTGTAAACATACGCATGGCTTTTCCGTTTTAGTTTTTTCTTTAACATAAATTATCAGAAGGTCTATGTCTTTGCTATGTTTAAGATCTGAGATTATTTTATGATTCACATTTCGTACTCCATACTTGACCTTTAAGTTCATGTTACATGACACGTGATGACGTCATCATGACGTCACGTTTCGGCATACATTTTCAGCTTAGGGTCTCTGTTTGTGTTAAGCCTGATTAAGATCTGATGTTGTTTAGTGACCAAAGTGTCCCGTACAAAATTCGTGTACAAAGTCTATGGGATTTGGGATAGAACTAAAATAATCATAGAAAATCAGCCGATGACGTCATCATGACGTCACCTCGGATTTAACATGCTAGTAGCACTATCTACCTACACACTAATTTTTATGACGATCGTCCATACCCTTATATGTGTTTCAAAAAAGCATATTTTTGATGACGTCATGATGACGTCACACATTTTTCACATTTATGTGAAAGAATATAGGAGCTAACAAAGCTATTACAAAAAGAATTTTGAATTTAGCATGTTCTGTTGATGAGATATGGCTTTAAGAAACTTTGAAGTTCAAAAACTTTAATATTACTGTAAAATCGTATGATGACGTCATCATGACGTCACCTCAATTTTCATCTATAACACGATCTACCATACCAACATACCTGGTTTGAAGGCAATCGGACCTACCGTTCTCTAGATATGGGCCCTTCCAAAATGCACCTTTAAGATGACGTCACATGACACGTGATGACGTCATCATGACGTCACGTTTTGGCATACATTTTCAGCTTAGGGTCCCTGTTTGTGTTAAGTTTGATTAAGATCTGATGTTGTTTAGTGACCAAAGTGTCCCGTACAAAATTCGTGTACAAAGTCTATGGGATTTGGGATAGAACTAAAAATTCATAGAAAATCAGCCGATGACGTCATCATGACGTCACCTCGGATTTAACATCCTAGTAGCATTATCTACCTGCACACTAATTTTTATGACGATCGTCCATACCCTTATATGTGTTTCAAAAAAGCATATTTTTGATGACGTCATGATGACGTCACACATTTTTCACATTTATGTGAAAGAATATAGGAGCTAACAAAGCTATTACAAAAAGAATTTTGAATTTAGCATGTTCTGTTGATGAGATATGGCTTTAAGAAACTTTGAAGTTCAAAAACTTTAATATTACTGTAAAATCGTATGATGACGTCATCATGACGTCACCTCAATTTTCATCTATAACACGATCTACCATACCAACATACCTGGTTTGAAGGCAATCGGACCTACCGTTCTCTAGATATGGGCCCTTCCAAAATGCACCTTTAAGATGACGTCACATGACACGTGATGACGTCATCATGACGTCACGTTTTGGCATACATTTTCAGCTTAGGGTCCCTGTTTGTGTTAAGTCTGATTAAGATCCGAGGTTGTTTATTGACCAAAGTGCCACTTACAAAATTCGTGTACAAAGTCTATGGGATTTGGGATAGAACTAAAAAATTCACAGAAAATCAGCCGATGACGTCATCATGACGTCACCTCGGATTTTACATGCTAGTAGCACTATCTACCTACCCACTAATTTTTATGACGATCGGACGTACCCTTATGTGTGTTTCAGAAATGCACATTTTTGATGACGTCATGATGACGTCACACATTTTTCAAATGTATGTGAAAGAATTTAGGAGCTAACAAAGCTATTACAAAAAGAATTTTGAATTTAGCATGTTCTGTTGGTGAGATATGGCTTTAAGAAACTTTGAATTTCAAAAACTTAAAAATTACTATAAAATCGTATGATGACGTCATCTTGACGTCACCTCAAATTTCATCTATAACACGAGCTAGCCTACCAACATATCAGGTTTGAAGGAAATCGGACCTACCGTTCTCTAGATATGGGCCCTTGAAAAACGCACCTTTAAGATGACGTCACGTGACACGTGATGACGTCATCATGACGTCACTCTTCGACATACTATTTCAGCTTAGGGTCTATGTTTGAGGTAAGTTTGGTTAAGATCTGAAGTTTTTTAAGACCTAAAGTGCCGCGGAGAAAATTCGTGTACAAAGTCTATGGGATTTTGGTCAGAACTAAAAGAAGAAGAAGAAAAAAAAAAACTAGAGGTCTATGTTTTTAAGAACATAGGGCTTTTCCATGTGTTTTTATGATGTCACTTCGAATTTTGTAAACTAGTGACAAATCTACCTAACCACCAAGTTTCGTGACGATTAGACATGGTCTATCCATATGTCTTTCAAGAAATCATGCCTTTAATGACGTCATTATGACTTCAGTAATTTTTCGCATTTATATAAAAGAATGTACGAGCTAACAAAGCTATTACAAAAGGAATTTTGAATTGAACATGTTCTGTTGATGAGATGTGGTTTTAAGAATCTTTAACGTTAAAATTTTGAAATTACCATAAAAATCAGATGATGACGTCATTATGACGTCACCTCAATTTTGATTTATAACATGTACTTGTTTAGCCAACATACCAGGTTTGAATGCAATTGGACTTACGGTTCTCTTGATATGGGCCCTTGAAAAATGAGCCTTTAAGATGACGTCACGTAACACATAATGACGTCATCGTGACATCACTCTTCGGCACACAATTTCAGATTAGGGTCTATGTTTGGGTTAAGTTTGCTTAAGATCTGATGTTGTTTAGTGACCAAAGTGCCGCAGACAAAATTCGTGTTTAAGAAGAAACCAAAATAGTGGGTATTGTGTAGTTTAGGATTTCTGTATTAATTGTGTTCATGTTAGCTTCTGGAGTATTTGGTTATTCCAAAAGCCTTTTTTTGTTACTAAAGTAGACTTCTCTGAATCCCAATGACACGTGCTTTTGTGATTTGGAAAGGTTTTTTAAGGCGGAAAATACGATTTTCTTACGTTGTGTCACGTTTTGGCTCGGTCAACTACTCTCCCACCAGCTATATATCCGTGTAAAGCTGGGTATTGCGCAATCACGTATTTTGTTACCTCTTAGCTAACGATTTCACTTCAAAAAACCCCTGCAGATGTTCTTCGACGTGGCCCTTTGTTCTGAATGTGGCAAAACGAACAATTTTCAAGTAGATTGTGTTCATGCCTGGGCGAAAGTGTACTAAACTACACAATCGCGCGAACAGAACAAAAACAAAGGCTTTCCTGCTGTAGCGGAAACGCCAAAAAATGTGCGTCTGTTGTAAACATACGCATGGCTTTTCCTTTTTTTCTTTTTTATTTAACATAAAGTATCAGAAGGTCTATGTCTTTGCTAAGTTTAAGATCTGAGATTATTTTATGATTAACATTTCGTACTCCAAACTTGACCTTTAAGTTCATGTTACATGCCACACGAAGACGTCATTATGACGTCACTCTTCGCGGCACGACTTTGCATCAGGGTCTATACCTATGCTAACTCTGACTAAGATTCGATGTTGTTTGATGACAAAAGTGCCGATCAGAAAATCTATGCACAAAGTCTATGGGATTTGGGATAGAACTAAAATAAGAAGCAGAAAAAAAATAGATATAGGGCTTTCAAAAATGCAAATTTAAGATGACGTCACGTGACATGTGATGACGTCATCATGACGTCATGATTCAGCACCCATCTCGAGTAGATAGTCAATGCATATGCCAAGTTTGAAGTTCATGGCATTTGAAGAAGTGCAAAATTTTAAGAGTACAATGAAATTTGAAACATTTACAAATTCATAAAAAATCAGCCGATGACGTCATCATGACGTCACTTCGGATTTTGCATGCTAGTGGCACTATCTACCTACCCACCAATTTTTATGACGATCGGACGTACCCTTATGTGTGTTTCAGAAATGCACATTTTTGATGACGTCATGATGACGTCACACATTTTTCAAATGTATGTGAAAGAATATAGGAGCTAACAAAGCTATTACAAAAAGAATTTTGAATTTAGCATGTTCTGTTGGTGAGATATGGCTTTAAGAAACTTTGAAGTTGAAAAACTTTAATATTACTGTAAAATCGTATGATGACGTCATCATGACGTCACCTTAATTTTCATCTATAACACGAGCTACCATACCAACATACCAGGTTTGAAGGCAATCAGACCTACCGTTCTCTAGATATAGGCTCTTGAAAAATGCACATTTAAGATGACGTCACATGACACGTGATGACGTCATCATGACGTCACGTTTCGGCTTACATTTTCAGCTTAGGGTCTATGTTTGTGTTAAGTCTGATTAAGATCCGAGGTTGTTTAGTGACCAAAGTGCCACTTACAAAATTCGTGTACAAAGTCTATGGGATTTGGGATAGAACTAAAAAATTCACAGAAAATCAGCCGATGACGTCATCAAGACGTCACCTCGGATTTTACATGCTAGTAGCACTATCTACCTACCCACCAATTTTTATGACGATCGGACGTACCCTTATGTGTGTTTCAGAAATGCACATTTTTGATGACGTCATGATGACGTCACACATTTTTCAAATGTATGTGAAAGAATATAGGAGCTAACAAAGCTATTACAAAAAGAATTTTGAATTTAGCATGTTCTGTTGGTGAGATATGGCTTTAAGAAACTTTGAAGTTGAAAAACTTTAATATTACTGTAAAATCGTATGATGACGTCATCATGACGTCACCTTAATTTTCATCTATAACACGAGCTCCCATAACATACCAGGTTTGAAGGCAATCGGACCTACCGTTCTCTAGATATAGGCCCTTGAAAAATGCACATTTAAGATGACGTCACATGACACGTGATGACGTCATCATGACGTCACGTTTCGGCTTACATTTTCAGCTGAGGGTCTATGTTTGTGTTAAGTCTGATTAAGATCCGAGGTTGTTTAGTGACCAAAGTGCCACTTACAAAATTCGTGTACAAAGTCTATGGGATTTGGGATAGAACTAAAAAATTCACAGAAAATCAGCCGATGACGTCATCATGACGTCACCTCGGATTTTACATGCTAGTAGCACTATCTACCTACCCACTAATTTTTATGACGATCGGACGTACCCTTATGTGTGTTTCAGAAATGCACATTTTTGATGACGTCATGATGACGTCACACATTTTTCAAATGTATGTGAAAGAATATAGGAGCTAACAAAGCTATTACAAAAAGAATTTTGAATTTAGCATGTTCTGTTGATGAGATATGGCTTTAAGAAACTTTGAATTTCAAAAACTTAAAAATTACTATAAAATCGTATCATGACGTCATCTTGACGTCACCTCAAATTTCATCTATAATACGAGCTAGCCTACCAACATATCAGGTTTGAAGGAAATCGGACCTACCGTTCTCTAGATATGGGCCCTTGAAAAACGCACCTTTAAGATGACGTCACGTGACACGTGATGACGTCATCATGACGTCACTCTTCGACATACTATTTCAGCTTAGGGTCTATGTTTGAGGTAAGTTTGGTTAAGATCTGAAGTTTTTTAAGACCTAAAGTGCCGCGCAGAAAATTCGTGTACAAAGTCTATGGGATTTTGGTCAGAACTAAAAGAAGAAGAAGAAGAAGAAGAAGAAGAAGAAGAAGAAAAAAAAAAAAAATCAGAACAAAAACAAAGCCTTTTCCGAAGGATTTCGGAAAAGCCAAAAATCAGAACAAAAACAAAGCCTTTTCCGAAGGATTTCGGAAAAGCCAAAAATCAGAACAAAAACAAAGCCTTTTCCGAAGGATTTCGGAAAAGCCAAAAAAAAAAATCAGAACAAAAACAAAGCCTTTTCCGAAGGATTTCGGAAAAGCCAATTAAGATGACATCACGTAACACATAATGACGTCATCGTGACATCACTCTTCGGCACACAATTTCAGATTAGGGTCTATGTTTGGGTTAAGTTTGCTTAAGATCTGATGTTGTTTAGTGACCAAAGTGCCGCAGACAAAATTCGTGTTTAAGAAGAAACCAAAATAGTGGGTATTGTGTAGTTTAGGATTTCTGTATTAATTGTGTTCATGTTAGCTTCTGGAGTATTTGATTATTCCAAAAGCCTTTTTTTGTTACTAAAGTAGACTTCTCTGAATCCCAATGACACGTGCTTTTGTGATTTGGAAAGGTTTTTTAAGGCGGAAAATACGATTTTCTTACGTTGTGTCACGTTTTGGCTCGGTCAACTACTCTCCCACCAGCTATATATCCGTGTAAAGCTGGGTATTGCGCAATCACGTATTTTGTTACCTCTTAGCTAACGATTTCACTCCAAAAAACCCCTGCAGATGTTCTTCGACGTGGCCCTTTGTTCTGAATGTGGCAAAACGAACAATTTTCAAGTAGATTGTGTTCATGCCTGGGCGAAAGTGTACTAAACTACACAATCGCGCGAACAGAACAAAAACAAAGGCTTTCCTGCTGTAGCGGAAACGCCAAAAAATGTGCGTCTGTTGTAAACAAACGCATGGCTTTTCCTTTTTTTCTTTTTTATTTAACATAAAGTATCAGAAGGTCTATGTCTTTGCTAAGTTTAAGATCTGAGATTATTTTATGATTAACATTTCGTACTCCGAACTTGACCTTTAAGTTCATGTTACATGCCACACGAAGACGTCATTATGACGTCACTCTTCGCGGCACGACTTTGCATCAGGGTCTATACCTATGCTAACTCTGACTAAGATTCGATGTTGTTTGATGACAAAAGTGCCGATCAGAAAATCTATGCACAAAGTCTATGGGATTTGGGATAGAACTAAAATAAGAAGCAGAAAAAAAATAGATATAGGGCCTTCAAAAATGCAAATTTAAGATGACGTCACGTGACATGTGATGACGTCATCATGACGTCATGATTCGGCACCCATCTCGAGTAGATAGTCAATGCATATGCCAAGTTTGAAGTTCATGGCATTTGAAGAAGTGCAAAATTTTAAGAGTACAATGAAATTTGAAACATTTACAAATTCATAAAAAATCAGTCGATGACGTCATCATGACGTCACTTCGGATTTTGCATGCTAGTGGCACTATCTACCTACCCACCAATTTTTATGACGATCGGACGTACCCTTATGTGTGTTTCAGAAATGCACATTTTTGATGACGTCATGATGACGTCACACATTTTTCAAATGTATGTGAAAGAATATAGGAGCTAACAAAGCTATTACAAAAAGAATTTTGAATTTAGCATGTTCTGTTGGTGAGATATGGCTTTAAGAAACTTTGAAGTTGAAAAACTTTAATATTACTGTAAAATCGTATGATGACGTCATCATGACGTCACCTTAATTTTCATCTATAACACGAGCTCCCATAACATACCAGGTTTGAAGGCAATCGGACCTACCGTTCTCTAGATATAGGCCCTTGAAAAATGCACATTTAAGATGACGTCACATGACACGTGATGACGTCATCATGACGTCACGTTTCGGCTTACATTTTCAGCTGAGGGTCTATGTTTGTGTTAAGTCTGATTAAGATCCGAGGTTGTTTAGTGACCAAAGTGCCACTTACAAAATTCGTGTACAAAGTCTATGGGATTTGGGATAGAACTAAAAAATTCACAGAAAATCAGCCGATGACGTCATCATGACGTCACCTCGGATTTTACATGCTAGTAGCACTATCTACCTACCCACTAATTTTTATGACGATCGGACGTACCCTTATGTGTGTTTCAGAAATGCACATTTTTGATGACGTCATGATGACGTCACACATTTTTCAAATGTATGTGAAAGAATATAGGAGCTAACAAAGCTATTACAAAAAGAATTTTGAATTTAGCATGTTCTGTTGATGAGATATGGCTTTAAGAAACTTTGAATTTCAAAAACTTAAAAATTACTATAAAATCGTATGATGACGTCATCTTGACGTCACCTCAAATTTCATCTATAACACGAGCTAGCCTACCAACATATCAGGTTTGAAGGAAATCGGACCTACCGTTCTCTAGATATGGGCCCTTGAAAAACGCACATTTAAGATGACGTCACGTGACACGTGATGACGTCATCATGACGTCACTCTTCGACATACTATTTCAGCTTAGGGTCTATGTTTGAGGTAAGTTTGGTTAAGATCTGAAGTTTTTTAAGACCTAAAGTGCCGCGGAGAAAATTCGTGTACAAAGTCTATGGGCTTTTGGTCAGAACTAAAAGAAGAAGAAGAAGAAGAAAAAAAAAAAAAATCAGAACAAAAACAAAGCCTTTTCCGAAGGATTTCGGAAAAGCCAAAAAAAATCAGAACAAAAACAAAGCCTTTTCCGAAGGATTTCGGAAAAGCCAAAAAAATCAGAACAAAAACAAAGCCTTTTCCGAAGGATTTCGGAAAAGCCAAAAAAAAATCAGAACAAAAAAAAAGCCTTTTCCGAAGGATTTCGGAAAAGCCAAAAAAAAAAAGAAAAAAAAAAAAATCTTAACGAAAACAAGGGCTGTTTCGAAAAACTTTCGAAACAGCCAAAAAAAAAAAAAAGAAAAAAAAAAAAATCTTAACGAAAACAAGGGCTGTTTCGAAAAACTTTCGAAACAGCCAAAAAAAAAAAAAAAAAAAACTAGAGGTCTATGTTTTTAAGAACATAGGGCTTTTCCATATGTTTTTATGATGTCACTTGGAATTTTGTAAACTAGTGACAAATCTACCTAACCACCAAGTTTCGTGACGATTAGACATGGTCTATCCATATGTCTTTCAAGAAATCATGCCTTTAATGACGTCATTATGACTTCAGTAATTTTTCGCATTTATATAAAAGAATGTACGAGCTAACAAAGCTATTACAAAAGGAATTTTGAATTGAACATGTTCTGTTGATGAGATGTGGTTTTAAGAATCTTTAACGTTAAAATTTTGAAATTACCATAAAAATCAGATGATGACGTCATTATGACGTCACCTCAATTTTGATTTATAACATGTACTTGTTTAGCCAACATACCAGGTTTGAATGCAATTGGACTTACGGTTCTCTTGATATGGGCCCTTGAAAAATGAGCCTTTAAGATGACATCACGTAACACATAATGACGTCATCGTGACATCACTCTTCGGCACACAATTTCAGATTAGGGTCTATGTTTGGGTTAAGTTTGCTTAAGATCTGATGTTGTTTAGTGACCAAAGTGCCGCAGACAAAATTCGTGTTTAAGAAGAAACCAAAATAGTGGGTATTGTGTAGTTTAGGATTTCTGTATTAATTGTGTTCATGTTAGCTTCTGGAGTATTTGATTATTCCAAAAGCCTTTTTTTGTTACTAAAGTAGACTTCTCTGAATCCCAATGACACGTGCTTTTGTGATTTGGAAAGGTTTTTTAAGGCGGAAAATACGATTTTCTTACGTTGTGTCACGTTTTGGCTCGGTCAACTACTCTCCCACCAGCTATATATCCGTGTAAAGCTGGGTATTGCGCAATCACGTATTTTGTTACCTCTTAGCTAACGATTTCACTCCAAAAAAACCCTGCAGATGTTCTTCGACGTGGCCCTTTGTTCTGAATGTGGCAAAACGAACAATTTTCAAGTAGATTGTGTTCATGCCTGGGCGAAAGTGTACTAAACTACACAATCGCGCGAACAGAACAAAAACAAAGGCTTTCCTGCTGTAGCGGAAACGCCAAAAAATGTGCGTCTGTTGTAAACATACGCATGGCTTTTCCTTTTTTTCTTTTTTATTTAACATAAAGTATCAGAAGGTCTATGTCTTTGCTAAGTTTAAGATCTGAGATTATTTTATGATTAACATTTCGTACTCCAAACTTGACCTTTAAGTTCATGTTACATGCCACACGAAGACGTCATTATGACGTCACTCTTCGCGGCACGACTTTGCATCAGGGTCTATACCTATGCTAACTCTGACTAAGATTCGATGTTGTTTGATGACAAAAGTGCCGATCAGAAAATCTATGCACAAAGTCTATGGGATTTGGGATAGAACTAAAATAAGAAGCAGAAAAAAAATAGATATAGGGCCTTCAAAAATGCAAATTTAAGATGACGTCACGTGACATGTGATGACGTCATCATGACGTCATGATTCAGCACCCATCTCGAGTAGATAGTCAATGCATATGCCAAGTTTGAAGTTCATGGCATTTGAAGAAGTGCAAAATTTTAAGAGTACAATGAAATTTGAAACATTTACAAATTCATAAAAAATCAGCCGATGACGTCATCATGACGTCACTTCGGATTTTGCATGCTATTAGCACTATCTACCTACCCACTAATTTTTATGACGATCGGACGTACCCTTATGTGTGTTTCAGAAATGCACATTTTTGATGACGTCATGATGACGTCACACATTTTTCAAATGTATGTGAAAGAATATAGGAGCTAACAAAGCTATTACAAAAAGAATTTTGAATTTAGCATGTTCTGTTGGTGAGATATGGCTTTAAGAAACTTTGAAGTTCAAAAACTTTAATATTACTGTAAAATCGTATGATGACGTGATCATGACGTCACCTTAATTTTCATCTATAACACGAGCTACCATACCAACATACCAGGTTTGAAGGCAATCGGACCTACCGTTCTCTAGATATAGGCCCTAGAAAAATGCACATTTAAGATGACGTCACATGACACGTGATGACGTCATCATGACGTCACGTTTCGGCTTACATTTTCAGCTGAGGGTCTATGTTTGTGTTAAGTCTGATTAAGATCCGAGGTTGTTTAGTGACCAAAGTGCCACTTACAAAATTCGTGTACAAAGTCTATGGGATTTGGGATAGAACTAAAAAATTCACAGAAAATCAGCCGATGACGTCATCATGACGTCACCTCGGATTTTACATGCTAGTAGCACTATCTACCTACCCACCAATTTTTATGACGATCGGACGTACCCTTATGTGTGTTTCAGAAATGCACATTTTTGATGACGTCATGATGACGTCACACATTTTGCAAATGTATGTGAAAGAATATAGGAGCTAACAAAGCTATTACAAAAAGAATTTTGAATTTAGCATGTTCTGTTGGTGAGATATGGCTTTAAGAAACTTTGAAGTTGAAAAACTTTAATATTACTGTAAAATCGTATGATGACGTGATCATGACGTCACCTTAATTTTCATCTATAACACGAGCTACCATACCAACATACCAGGTTTGAAGGCAATCGGACCTACCGTTCTCTAGATATAGGCCCTTGAAAAATGCACATTTAAGATGACGTCACATGACACGTGATGACGTCATCATGACGTCACGTTTCGGCTTACATTTTCAGCTGAGGGTCTATGTTTGAGGTAAGTTTGGTTAAGATCTGAAGTTTTTTAAGACCTAAAGTGCCGCGCAGAAAATTCGTGTACAAAGTCTATGGGATTTTGGTCAGAACTAAAAGAAGAAGAAGAAGAAGAAGAAGAAGAAGAAGAAGAAAAAACTAGAGGTCTATGTTTTTAAGAACATAGGGCTTTTCCATATGTTTTTATGATGTTATTTCGAATTTTGTAAACTAGTGACAAATCTACCTAACCACCAAGTTTCATGACGATTAGACATGGTCTACCCTTATATGTCTTTCAAGAAATCATGCCTTTGAAGACGTCATTATGACCTCAGAAATTTTTCGCATTTATATAAAAGAATGTACGAGCTAACAAAGCTATTACAAAAAGAATTTTGAATTTAACATATGTTCTGTTGATGAGATATGGTTTTAAGAATCTTTAATGTTAAAACTTTGAAATTACTATAAAAATCATATGATGACGTCATTATGACGTCACCTCAATTTTTATTTATAACGTACTTGTCTAGCAACATTCCAGGTTTGAATGCAATTGGACTTACGGTTCTCTTGATATGGGCCTTGAAAAATGCGCCTTTAAGATGACATCACGTGACACATAATGACGTCATCATGATGTCACTTTTCGGCACACAATTTCAGATTAGGGTCTATGTTTGTATTAAGTTTGAATAAGATCTGATGTTGTTTAGTGACTAAAGTGCCGTAGACAAAATTCGTGTTTAAGAAGAAACCAAAAAAGTGGGTATTGTGTAGTTTAGGATTTGTGTATTAATTGTGTTCATGTTAGCTCCTGGAGTATTTGATTATTCCAAAAGCCTTTTTTGTCATTAAAGTAGACTTCTCTGAATCCCAATGACACGTGCTTTTGTGATTTGGAAAGGTTTTTTAAGGCGGAAAATATGATTTTCCACCCGTTGTGTCATGTTTTGGCTCGGTCAATTTCGAACCAGCTCCTACTCTCCCACCAGTTATATATCCGTGTGAAGCTGGGTATTGTGCAATCATGTGTTTTTGACCTCTGAGCTAACGATTTCATTCAAAAAAAAACCTGGAGATGTTCTTGGACGTGGCCCTTTGTTCTGAATGTGGCAAAACGAACAATTTTCAAGTAGATTGTGTTCATGCCTGGGCGAAAGTGTACTAAACTACACAATCGCGCGAACAGAACAAAAACCAAGGCTTTGCTGCTGTAGCGGAAAACCCGAAAATTTTGCGTCTGTTGTAAACATACGCATGGCTTTTCCGTTTTCTTTTTTTCTTTAACATAAATTATCAGAAGGTCTATGTCTTTGCTATGTTTAAGATCTGAGATTATTTTATGATTCACATTTCGTACTCCATACTTGACCTTTAAGTTCATGTTACATGACACGTGATGACGTCATCATGACGTCACGTTTCGGCATACATTTTCAGCTTAGGGTCTCTGTTTGTGTTAAGCCTGATTAAGATCTGATGTTGCTTAGTGACCAAAGTGTCCCGTACAAAATTCGTGTACAAAGTCTATGGGATTTGGGATAGAACTAAAATAATCATAGAAAATCAGCCGATGACGTCATCATGACGTCACCTCGGATTTAACATGCTAGTAGCACTATCTACCTACACACTAATTTTTATGACGATCGTCCCTACCCTTATATGTGTTTCAAAAAAGCATATTTTTGATGACGTCATTATGACGTCACACATTTTTCACATTTATGTGAAAGAATATAGGAGCTAACAAATCTATTACAAAAAGAATTTTGAATTTAGCATGTTCTGTTGATGAGATATGGTTTTAAGAAACTTTAGTGTTCAAAAACTTTAAAATAGAAAAAAAACTGTATGATGACGTCATCATGACGTCACCTCAATTTTCATCTATAACACGAGCTACCATACCAACATACCTCGTTTGAAGGCAATCGGACCTACCGTTCTCTAGATATGGGCTCTTCCAAAATGCACCTTTAAGATAACGTCACATGACACGTGATGACGTCATCATGACGTCACGTTTCGGCATACATTTTCAGCTAAAAGGGTCTCTGTTTGTGTTAAGTTTGATTAAGATCTGATGTTGTTTAGTGACCAAAGTGGCTCTTACAAAATTCGTGTACAAAGTCTATGGGATTTGGGATAGAACTAAAATAATCATAGAAAATCAGCCGATGACGTCATTATGACGTCACCTCGGATTTAACATGCTAGTATCACTATCTACCTGCACACTAATTTTTATGACGATCGTCCCTACCCTTATATATGTTTCAAAAAAGCATATTTTTGATGA
This sequence comes from Hippasteria phrygiana, assembly GCA_037893225.1. Taxonomy (NCBI): domain Eukaryota; kingdom Metazoa; phylum Echinodermata; class Asteroidea; order Valvatida; family Goniasteridae; genus Hippasteria; species Hippasteria phrygiana. Next base: position 308,244 of record JAZGUH010000381.1, read on the forward strand.
CGTCATGATGACGTCACACATTTTTCACATTTATGTGAAAGAATATAGGAGCTAACAAAGCTATTACAAAAAGAATTTTGAATTTAGCATGTTCTGTTGATGAGATATGGCTTTAAGAAACTTTGAAGTTCAAAAACTTTAATATTACTGTAAAATCGTATGATGACGTCATCATGACGTCACCTCAATTTTCATCTATAACACGAGCTACCATACCAACATACCTCGTTTGAAGGCAATCGGACCTACCGTTCTCTAGATATGGGCCCTTGAAAAATGCACCTTTAAGATGACGTCACAAGACACGTGATGACGTCATCATGACATCACGTTTCGGCATACATTTTCAGCTTAGGGTCTCTGTTTGTGTTAAGCCTGATTAAGATCTGATGTTGTTTAGTGACCAAAGTGTCCCGTACAAAATTCGTGTACCAAGTCTATGGGATTTGGGATAGAACTAAAATAATCATAGAAAATCAGCCGATGACGTCATCATGACGTCACCTCGGATTTAACATGCTAGTATCACTATCTACCTGCACACTAATTTTTATGACGATCGTCCCTACCCTTATATGTGTTTCAAAAAAGCATATTTTTGATGACGTCATGATGACGTCACACATTTTTCACATTTATGTGAAAGAATATAGGAGCTAACAAAGCTATTACAAAAAGAATTTTGAATTTAGCGTGTTCTGTTGATGAGATATGGCTTCAGGAAACTTTGAAGTTCAAAAACTTTAATATTACTGTAAAACTGTATGATGACGTCATCATGACGTCACCTCAATTTGTATCTATAACACGAGCTACCATACCAACATACCTGGTTTGAAGGCAATCGGACCTACCGTTCTCTAGATATGGGCCCTTGAAAAATGCACCTTTAAGATGACGTCACATGACACGTGATGACGTCATCATGACGTCACGTTTCGGCATACATTTTCAGCTTAGGGTCTCTGTTTGTGTTAAGCCTGATTAAGATCTGATGTTGCTTAGTGACCAAAGTGTCCCGTACAAAATTCGTGTACAAAGTCTATGGGATTTGGGATAGAACTAAAATAATCATAGAAAATCAGCCGATGACGTCATCATGACGTCACCTCGGATTTAACATGCTAGTAGCACTATCTACCTGCACACTAATTTTTATAACGATCGTCCCTACCCTTATATGTGTTTCAAAAAGCATATTTTTGATGACGTCATGATGACGTCACACATTTTTCACATTTATGTGAAAGAATATAGGAGCTAACAAAGCTATTACAAAAAGAATTTTGAATTTAGCATGTTCTGTTGATGAGATATGGCTTTAAGAAACTTTGAAGTTCAAAAACTTTAATATTACTGTAAAATCGTATGATGACGTCATCATGACGTCACATCAATTTTCATCTATAACACGATCTACCATACCAACATACCTGGTTTGAAGGCAATCGGACCTACCGTTCTCTAGATATGGGCCCTTCCAAAATGCACCTTTAAGATGACGTCACATGACACGTGATGACGTCATCATGACGTCACGTTTTGGCATACATTTTCAGCTTAGGGTCCCTGTTTGTGTTAAGTTTGATTAAGATCTGATGTTGTTTAGTGACCAAAGTGTCCCGTACAAAATTCGTGTACAAAGTCTATGGGATTTGGGATAGAACTAAAAATTCATAGAAAATCAGCCGATGACGTCATCATGACGTCACCTCGGATTTTACATGCTAGTAGCATTATCTACCTACCCACCAATTTTTATGACGATCGTCCCTACCCTTATATGTGTTTCAGAAATGCATATTTTTGATGACGTCATGATGACGTCACACATTTTTCACATTTATGTGAAAGAATATAGGAGCTAACAAAGCTATTGCAAAAAGAATTTTGAATTTAGCATGTTCTGTTGGTGAGATATGGCTTTAAGAAACTTTGAAATTCAAAAACTGAAAAATTACTATAAAATCGTATGATGACGTCATCTTGACGTCACCTCAAATTTCATCTATAACACGAGGTAGCCTACCAACATATCAGGTTTAAAGGAAATCGGACCTACCGTTCTCTAGATATGGGCCCTTGAAAAACGCACCTTTAAGATGACGTCACGTGACACGTGATGACGTCATCATGACGTCACTCTTCGACATACCATTTCAGTTTAGGGTCTATGTTTGAGGTAAGTTTGGTTAAGATCTGAGGTTTTTTAAGACCTAAAGTGCCGCGGAGAAAATTCGTGTACAAAGTCTATGGGCTTTTGGTCAGAACTAAAAGAAGAAGAAGAAGAAGAAAAACTAGAGGTCTATGTTTTTAAGAACATAGGGCTTTTCCATATGTTTTTATGATGTCACTTCGAATTTTGTAAACTAGTGACAAATCTACCTAACCACCAAGTTTCGTGACGATTAGACATGGTCTATCCATATGTCTTTCAAGAAATCATGCCTTTAATGACGTCATTATGACTTCAGTAATTTTTCGCATTTATATAAAAGAATGTACGAGCTAACAAAGCTATTACAAAAGGAATTTTGAATTGAACATGTTCTGTTAATGAGATGTGGTTTTAAGAATCTTTAACGTTAAAATTTTGAAATTACCATAAAAATCAGATGATGACGTCATTATGACGTCACCTCAATTTTGATTTATAACATGTACTTGTTTAGCCAACATACCAGGTTTGAATGCAATTGGACTTACGGTTCTCTTGATATGGGCCCTTGAAAAATGAGCCTTTAAGATGACATCACGTAACACATAATGACGTCATCGTGACATCACTCTTCGGCACACAATTTCAGATTAGGGTCTATGTTTGGGTTAAGTTTGCTTAAGATCTGATGTTGTTTAGTGACCAAAGTGCCGCAGACAAAATTCGTGTTTAAGAAGAAACCAAAATAGTGGGTATTGTGTAGTTTAGGATTTCTGTATTAATTGTGTTCATGTTAGCTTCTGGAGTATTTGATTATTCCAAAAGCCTTTTTTTGTTACTAAAGTAGACTTCTCTGAATCCCAATGACACGTGCTTTTGTGATTTGGAAAGGTTTTTTAAGGCGGAAAATACGATTTTCTTACGTTGTGTCACGTTTTGGCTCGGTCAACTACTCTCCCACCAGCTATATATCCGTGTAAAGCTGGGTATTGCGCAATCACGTATTTTGTTACCTCTTAGCTAACGATTTCACTCCAAAAAACCCCTGCAGATGTTCTTCGACGTGGCTCTTTGTTCTGAATGTGGCAAAACGAACAATTTTCAAGTAGATTGTGTTCATGCCTGGGCGAAAGTGTACTAAACTACACAATCGCGCGAACAGAACAAAAACAAAGGCTTTCCTGCTGTAGCGGAAACGCCAAAAAATGTGCGTCTGTTGTAAACATACGCATGGCTTTTCCTTTTTTTCTTTTTTATTTAACATAAAGTATCAGAAGGTCTATGTCTTTGCTAAGTTTAAGATCTGAGATTATTTTATGATTAACATTTCGTACTCCGAACTTGACCTTTAAGTTCATGTTACATGCCACACGAAGACGTCATTATGACGTCACTCTTCGCGGCACGACTTTGCATCAGGGTCTATACCTATGCTAACTCTGACTAAGATTCGATGTTGTTTGATGACAAAAGTGCCGATCAGAAAATCTATGCACAAAGTCTATGGGATTTGGGATAGAACTAAAATAAGAAGCAGAAAAAAAATAGATATAGGGCCTTCAAAAATGCAAATTTAAGATGACGTCACGTGACATGTGATGACGTCATCATGACGTCATGATTCGGCACCCATCTCGAGTAGATAGTCAATGCATATGCCAAGTTTGAAGTTCATGGCATTTGAAGAAGTGCAACATTTTAAGAGTACAATGAAATTTGAAACATTTACAAATTCATAAAAAATCAGCCGATGACGTCATCATGACGTCACTTCGGATTTTGCTTGCTAGTGGCACTATCTACCTACCCACCAATTTTTATGACGATCGGACGTACCCTTATGTGTGTTTCAGAAATGCACATTTTTGATGACGTCATGATGACGTCACACATTTTTCAAATGTATGTGAAAGAATATAGGAGCTAACAAAGCTATTACAAAAAGAATTTTGAATTTAGCATGTTCTGTTGGTGAGATATGGCTTTAAGAAACTTTGAAGTTGAAAAAATTTAATATTACTGTAAAATCGTATGATGACGTCATCATGACGTCACCTTAATTTTCATCTATAACACGAGCTACCATACCAACATACCAGGTTTGAAGGCAATCGGACCTACCGTTCTCTAGATATAGGCTCTTGAAAAATGCACATTTAAGATGACGTCACATGACACGTGATGACGTCATCATGACGTCACGTTTCGGCTTACATTTTCAGCTTAGGGTCTATGTTTGTGTTAAGTCTGATTAAGATCCGAGGTTGTTTAGTGACCAAAGTGCCACTTACAAAATTCGTGTACAAAGTCCATGGGATTTGGGATAGAACTAAAAAATTCACAGAAAATCAGCCGATGACGTCATCATGACGTCACCTCGGATTTTACATGCTATTAGCACTATCTACCTACCCACTAATTTTTATGACGATCGGACGTACCCTTATGTGTGTTTCAAAAATGCACATTTTTGATGACGTCATGATGACGTCACACATTTTTCAAATGTATGTGAAAGAATATAGGAGCTAACAAAGCTATTACAAAAAGAATTTTGAATTTAGCATGTTCTGTTGGTGAGATATGGCTTTAAGAAACTTTGAAGTTCAAAAACTTTAATATTACTGTAAAATCGTATGATGACGTGATCATGACGTCACCTTAATTTTCATCTATAACACGAGCTACCATACCAACATACCAGGTTTGAAGGCAATCGGACCTACCGTTCTCTAGATATAGGCCCTAGAAAAATGCACATTTAAGATGACGTCACATGACACGTGATGACATCATCATGACGTCACGTTTCGGCTTACATTTTCAGCTGAGGGTCTATGTTTGTGTTAAGTCTGATTAAGATCCGAGGTTGTTTAGTGACCAAAGTGCCACTTACAAAATTCGTGTACAAAGTCTATGGGATTTGGGATAGAACTAAAAAATTCACAGAAAATCAGCCGATGACGTCATCATGACGTCACCTCGGATTTTACATGCTAGTAGCACTATCTACCTACCCACTAATTTTTATGACGATCGGACGTACTCTTATGTGTGTTTCAGAAATGCACATTTTTGATGACGTCATGATGACGTCACACATTTTTCAAATGTATGTGAAAGAATATAGGAGCTAACAAAGCTATTACAAAAAGAATTTTGAATTTAGCATGTTCTGTTGGTGAGATATGGCTTTAAGAAACTTTGAAGTTGAAAAACTTTAATATTACTGTAAAATCGTATGATGACGTCATCATGACGTCACCTTAATTTTCATCTATAACACGAGCTACCATACCAACATACCAGGTTTGAAGGCAATCGGACCTACCGTTCTCTAGATATAGGCTCTTGAAAAATGCACATTTAAGATGACGTCACATGACACGTGATGACGTCATCATGACGTCACGTTTCGGCTTACATTTTCAGCTTAGGGTCTATGTTTGTGTTAAGTCTGATTAAGATCCGAGGTTGTTTAGTGACCAAAGTGCCACTTACAAAATTCGTGTACAAAGTCCATGGGATTTGGGATAGAACTAAAAAATTCACAGAAAATCAGCCGATGACGTCATCATGACGTCACCTCGGATTTTACATGCTATTAGCACTATCTACCTACCCACTAATTTTTATGACGATCGGACGTACCCTTATGTGTGTTTCAAAAATGCACATTTTTGATGACGTCATGATGACGTCACACATTTTTCAAATGTATGTGAAAGAATATAGGAGCTAACAAAGCTATTACAAAAAGAATTTTGAATTTAGCATGTTCTGTTGGTGAGATATGGCTTTAAGAAACTTTGAAGTTCAAAAACTTTAATATTACTGTAAAATCGTATGATGACGTGATCATGACGTCACCTTAATTTTCATCTATAACACGAGCTACCATACCAACATACCAGGTTTGAAGGCAATCGGACCTACCGTTCTCTAGATATAGGCCCTAGAAAAATGCACATTTAAGATGACGTCACATGACACGTGATGACATCATCATGACGTCACGTTTCGGCTTACATTTTCAGCTGAGGGTCTATGTTTGTGTTAAGTCTGATTAAGATCCGAGGTTGTTTAGTGACCAAAGTGCCACTTACAAAATTCGTGTACAAAGTCTATGGGATTTGGGATAGAACTAAAAAATTCACAGAAAATCAGCCGATGACGTCATCATGACGTCACCTCGGATTTTACATGCTAGTAGCACTATCTACCTACCCACTAATTTTTATGACGATCGGACGTACTCTTATGTGTGTTTCAGAAATGCACATTTTTGATGACGTCTGATGACGTCACACATTTTTCAAATGTATGTGAAAGAATATAGGAGCTAACAAAGCTATTACAAAAAGAATTTTGAATTTAGCATGTTCTGTTGGTGAGATATGGCTTTAAGAAACTTTGAAGTTGAAAAACTTTAATATTACTGTAAAATCGTATGATGACGTCATCATGACGTCACCTTAATTTTCATCTATAACACGAGCTCCCATAACATACCAGGTTTGAAGGCAATCGGACCTACCGTTCTCTAGATATAGGCCCTTGAAAAATGCACATTTAAGATGACGTCACATGACACGTGATGACGTCATCATGACGTCACGTTTCGGCTTACATTTTCAGCTGAGGGTCTATGTTTGTGTTAAGTCTGATTAAGATCCGAGGTTGTTTAGTGACCAAAGTGCCACTTACAAAATTCGTGTACAAAGTCTATGGGATTTGGGATAGAACTAAAAAATTCACAGAAAATCAGCCGATGACGTCATCATGACGTCACCTCGGATTTTACATGCTAGTAGCACTATCTACCTACCCACTAATTTTTATGACGATCGGACGTACCCTTATGTGTGTTTCAGAAATGCACATTTTTGATGACGTCATGATGACGTCACACATTTTTCAAATGTATGTGAAAGAATATAGGAGCTAACAAAGCTATTACAAAAAGAATTTTGAATTTAGCATGTTCTGTTGATGAGATATGGCTTTAAGAAACTTTGAATTTCAAAAACTTAAAAATTACTATAAAATCGTATGATGACGTCATCTTGACGTCACCTCAAATTTCATCTATAACACGAGCTAGCCTACCAACATATCAGGTTTGAAGGAAATCGGACCTACCGTTCTCTAGATATGGGCCCTTGAAAAACGCACATTTAAGATGACGTCACGTGACACGTGATGACGTCATCATGACGTCACTCTTCGACATACTATTTCAGCTTAGGGTCTATGTTTGAGGTAAGTTTGGTTAAGATCTGAAGTTTTTTAAGACCTAAAGTGCCGCGGAGAAAATTCGTGTACAAAGTCTATGGGCTTTTGGTCAGAACTAAAAGAAGAAGAAGAAGAAGAAACTAGAGGTCTATGTTTTTAAGAACATAGGGCTTTTCCATATGTTTTTATGATGTCACTTGGAATTTTGTAAACTAGTGACAAATCTACCTAACCACCAAGTTTCGTGACGATTAGACATGGTCTATCCATATGTCTTTCAAGAAATCATGCCTTTAATGACGTCATTATGACTTCAGTAATTTTTCGCATTTATATAAAAGAATGTACGAGCTAACAAAGCTATTACAAAAGGAATTTTGAATTGAACATGTTCTGTTGATGAGATGTGGTTTTAAGAATCTTTAACGTTAAAATTTTGAAATTACCATAAAAATCAGATGATGACGTCATTATGACGTCACCTCAATTTTGATTTATAACATGTACTTGTTTAGCCAACATACCAGGTTTGATTGCAATTGGACTTACGGTTCTCTTGATATGGGCCCTTGAAAAATGAGCCTTTAAGATGACATCACGTAACACATAATGACGTCATCATGACATCACTCTTCGGCACACAATTTCAGATTAGGGTCTATGTTTGGGTTAAGTTTGCTTAAGATCTGATGTTGTTTAGTGACCAAAGTGCCGCAGACAAAATTCGTGTTTAAGAAGAAACCAAAATAGTGGGTATTGTGTAGTTTAGGATTTCTGTATTAATTGTGTTCATGTTAGCTTCTGAGTATTTGATTATTCCAAAAGCCTTTTTTTGTTACTAAAGTAGACTTCTCTGAATCCCAATGACACGTGCTTTTGTGATTTGGAAAGGTTTTTTAAGGCGGAAAATACGATTTTCTTACGTTGTGTCACGTTTTGGCTCGGTCAACTACTCTCCCACCAGCTATATATCCGTGTAAAGCTGGGTATTGCGCAATCACGTATTTTGTTACCTCTTAGCTAACGATTTCACTCCAAAAAACCCCTGCAGATGTTCTTCGACGTGGCCCTTTGTTCTGAATGTGGCAAAACGAACAATTTTCAAGTAGATTGTGTTCATGCCTGGGCGAAAGTGTACTAAACTACACAATCGCGCGAACAGAACAAAAACAAAGGCTTTCCTGCTGTAGCGGAAACGCCAAAAAATGTGCGTCTGTTGTAAACATACGCATGGCTTTTCCTTTTTTTCTTTTTTATTTAACATAAAGTATCAGAAGGTCTATGTCTTTGCTAAGTTTAAGATCTGAGATTATTTTATGATTAACATTTCGTACTCCAAACTTGACCTTTAAGTTCATGTTACATGCCACACGAAGACGTCATTATGACGTCACTCTTCGCGGCACGACTTTGCATCAGGGTCTATACCTATGCTAACTCTGACTAAGATTCGATGTTGTTTGATGACAAAAGTGCCGATCAGAAAATCTATGCACAAAGTCTATGGGATTTGGGATAGAACTAAAATAAGAAGCAGAAAAAAAATAGATATAGGGCCTTCAAAAATGCAAATTTAAGATGACGTCACGTGACATGTGATGACGTCATCATGACGTCATGATTCGGCACCCATCTCGAGTAGATAGTCAATGCATATGCCAAGTTTGAAGTTCATGGCATTTGAAGAAGTGCAAAATTTTAAGAGTACAATGAAATTTGAAACATTTACAAATTCATAAAAAATCAGCCGATGACGTCATCATGACGTTTAGTGACCAAAGTGCCACTTACAAAATTCGTGTACAAAGTCTATGGGATTTGGGATAGAACTAAAAAATTCACAGAAAATCAGCCGATGACGTCATCATGACGTCACCTCGGATTTTACATGCTATTAGCACTATCTACCTACCCACTAATTTTTATGACGATCGGACGTACCCTTATGTGTGTTTCAGAAATGCACATTTTTGATGACGTCATGATGACGTCACACATTTTTCAAATGTATGTGAAAGAATATAGGAGCTAACAAAGCTATTACAAAAAGAATTTTGAATTTAGCATGTTCTGTTGGTGAGATATGGCTTTAAGAAACTTTGAAGTTCAAAAACTTTAATATTACTGTAAAATCGTATGATGACGTGATCATGACGTCACCTTAATTTTCATCTATAACACGAGCTACCATACCAACATACCAGGTTTGAAGGCAATCGGACCTACCGTTCTCTAGATATAGGCCCTAGAAAAATGCACATTTAAGATGACGTCACATGACACGTGATGACGTCATCATGACGTCACGTTTCGGCTTACATTTTCAGCTGAGGGTCTATGTTTGTGTTAAGTCTGATTAAGATCCGAGGTTGTTTAGTGACCAATGTGCCAGTTACAAAATTCGTGTACAAAGTCTATGGGATTTGGGATAGAACTAAAAAATTCACAGAAAATCAGCCGATGACGTCATCATGACGTCACCTCGGATTTTACATGCTAGTAGCACTATCTACCTACCCACTAATTTTTATGACGATCGGACGTACCCTTATGTGTGTTTCAGAAATGCACATTTTTGATGACGTCATGATGACGTCACACATTTTTCAAATGTATGTGAAAGAATATAGGAGCTAACAAAGCTATTACAAAAAGAATTTTGAATTTAGCATGTTCTGTTGGTGAGATATGGCTTTAATAAACTTTGAAGTTGAAAAACTTTAATATTACTGTAAAATCGTATGATGACGTCATCATGACGTCACCTTAATTTTCATCTATAACACGAGCTCCCATAACATACCAGGTTTGAAGGCAATCGGACCTACCGTTCTCTAGATATAGGCCCTTGAAAAATGCACATTTAAGATGACGTCACATGACACGTGATGATGTCATCATGACGTCACGTTTCGGCTTACATTTTCAGCTGAGGGTCTATGTTTGTGTTAAGTCTGAATAAGATCCGAGGTTGTTTAGTGACCAAAGTGCCACTTACAAAATTCGTGTACAAAGTCTATGGGATTTGGGATAGAACTAAAAAATTCACAGAAAATCAGCCGATGACGTCATCATGACGTCACCTCGGATTTTACATGCTAGTAGCACTATCTACCTACCCACTAATTTTTATGACGATCGGACGTACCCTTATGTGTGTTTCAGAAATGCACATTTTTGATGACGTCATGATGACGTCACACATTTTTCAAATGTATGTGAAAGAATATAGGAGCTAACAAAGCTATTACAAAAAGAATTTTGAATTTAGCATGTTCTGTTGATGAGATATGGCTTTAAGAAACTTTGAATTTCAAAAACTTAAAAATTACTATAAAATCGTATGATGACGTCATCTTGACGTCACCTCAAATTTCATCTATAACACGAGCTAGCCTACCAACATATCAGGTTTGAAGGAAATCGGACCTACCGTTCTCTAGATATGGGCCCTTGAAAAACGCACATTTAAGATGACGTCACGTGACACGTGATGACGTCATCATGACGTCACTCTTCGACA